>JAKIJQ010000076.1:600000-1056710 GCA_023373905.1 Rhizoglyphus robini | reverse complement strand
TTGAGAGAGAAAGAACTGATTAATTTGGAATTCAAATGAAGAACCAGAAAACATTTTCGTGATGGAAGTTGATGATAATATTGGCGGCAGACTTTGTTGCCGGCACTGCAACCGCACCGAGTAGAATGCCTCTCCCGTGCAATAAAGGAGATCTTGGATGTGCGGCATGGATATGCATGATAAGGTGGCTATCCCAATTTTGGTGACACAGCGGCTCACGGCACGATGAGGTGATTTTGAAACGCGGTTAGCGCGTTATTTGCGAGGCGACATGGAGGTGGGATGGGGCGGTGATGGTGGTGGCTGGCAGGTGGTGACAGGATTCTGAAAAACTGGCTCTTGATTCAAATAGCCAGTCAAACTGACTATGAGATTATTTGGACTTTTGATATTCGCAAATTTGTTGATTTTAAATATTGGTTTAATCATAAAACATGTGAATAAAAGATCTCTCAAAGGATTAACTACTTATGAATGATAAGATAAGGATACGAGGATAGCGTGGATATGGTAGCGCGCTGGCGGTGGTGGATCTGGGCAAGTTTATCGATCGCGCTTATTAAATATCGATCTCCGTATTTGTTGAACTCTTTGATTAAACCAAAAATTTTTGCTGATTTGTTATAAATTAGAGTCGCGCGGATGGTGGTAACTAATTGAACATAAACACATATTTTTAACTGATTACATCATCTATGTGAATGTCTATTTTTGATAGATGCTGAGTTAGAAAATAGAATTCGAATGAGAAAACTCGCTATACTTCATGCATTAATGAAAAATGAATTTTCATTTCATTTTTGTTTATTGTCCTTTAACTTTCTTTTTAGGTAATATTATCAAGCGCAAACAGAATTCTGCGCTGCAGGTGCTGTTCCTTCATCGTACTGTTTCTGTGATGGCTCTGTGGTATTCTGTTCATATAGTTCTCCAATGGTGGCCAAGTAAAGAAACCTTCTTGGATGACGATTTTTGGCTTCGACGATACTTCTCAGACCTTCGCCTGATGAACCTAACGGTTCGCCTTCTTCGGAACAAGTCTGATGACTTCCAAATCTTCCTGGATTATCAGAACGCACCGGCGAACGATACGAGTGAATGGCTACACACACAAAGATGTCAACTTACTTGAACTAAGAACGACCATGGATGATCAACCCTTTCTTTGGTGCTCGTCAATCAGTCCCAGTAGTCTTCTGAAGATCATGGTTCTTTGGCTTCCACTTTCATTCATCGTTTTATGTTGTTGAAAATGTGCAACGCATCAACCCATTTCTTCGTAGAAGCATTAGTACGCCCTAAGACTCAAGATCCGCAATGATGATGGATTTTGCATTTGATCCGAACTGGCATTTCTTATATTTCCAAACTGACAGCTTTTACATATTATTAGCTGATGACGCCACATGACAACTATTTGAAAAGATCTTAACGACTCTCGATAGAAACCTGACACGACTGCTCTTCTTCCTGAAGCAAGTGAAAGTTCGGTCACTCTGAAAGCAGCCGTGGATTCTGGGAAAACCGCCCGTCAGCACTGAGTTGTGCCAAACCAATCGAACCCAGTCCTTCTTTTAAGACGCCCATGCCGATAGTTCTTATCACCACCTGCAGAGAAAACAACACCTTTATGGTTCTAAAACAGTTATGGGAAAAATAAAATCACTGATCAAACCACTTTTTTCTCACGGTTAAATGTACATTTTTACTTGACCGTTTCGAGTTTTAATGATCTGTGGGGTTTGAAGGTGAGAGAAAAACTCAATTTGTCTTATTTTCTCCCTCATACTACTTTGGTGAAACAATGTTTTTAGTGACATTGTAAGTAAAGTGTTGTGTAAAACATCGATATTGTACATTTGCATCAATATATATTATCGTGTTGTGTCATTAGCCAGATATTTGCTCACACTTTAATTCTTTTTAATCTCATTCCATCAGTTGATAGCTCTTGGTCATTGTGGTCGAATAAAAGGTCAAACATAACCACGAGAATAAAACCCAAAATATTGTATTTCTCAAACATGAGCCACTGATAATCACATTTTATTGATATATAGTTTTCAATTTTGAAATTCTTGACCTAAACTTTAAACAGTTCTTACCCATAACCTAAAGTATTAATATTCAAATAATTTTACAACTATTGAAGTTGGCAAGCGAATATGTGATATAATTTAAGGTTTTAGTTGTTCTGCCTTGAAATGGTTAACACGATAGAAAAACACGGCAAACATATCTTATGGTAAACAAACTACTGCGGCATCTTTTATCAAATTTCTTTTTTTCAATTGAATTATACAATTGTTTAATTTTAAAAAAATTTTAAACTATAAATGATTTTCAATTTTGGGAATTAACGTAATAGTATTCTTTATAAATTCATTTTTTCTATGGAAATCTGTCTAAAAAGTGTAGGTATGTAAAAGTTTTAAAATAATTTTAATAAATGAAATGACAATCCTTTCTTCCAGCGTTCAATAGTATCAAACTGTTTTTTTAAAGCAGATTTTTTGAGTCAGCAACAAATGAGAAACACAAGCTCATCTTTCTGAAACAGTAACTAACTGATTTGAGAACCGTAACCCAATACATTTACCTGGTATATATACATTTAGTTAGATAAGGATCGACGAACAATAGAAACAAAGACTCGCGATCTCTCCAGGCAGACAGCCCATCGGAGGTGAAAAACCAAATCGCTTTATAGTAACATAATATCTTTATAGGTATATCTACACTGAGAGATACAACTGTAAGAATGATCAGAAGTTCATAACCAAAGCTGAGAATGCGCGCGATATGACTGTATCTATATAGTAATAAACTGATATTTTCTTTGAACCCAAAGTCGAATATAAAGTACTGGCGGATGTAGGTAAACAGAGCAGCTGTAATCGAATAATAAAATTAATTCAGCATTATGGAATATTATCTGGTTCTTGGTAGCGCCAAGTTTAAAAAGATTTCAGTTTTAATACATTGAAGATGATGGACACAACAAGGTAACATTTTGAATAAAATATTTGTCCTAATTACACCTTTGATCATCTGATAAAACGTTGATCATGCATAAATCAAAGTTCTTCAGAAAAAGCTCAATGATATTCATTTTTATTTGACTTAAAGATCAACTGTTTATAGAGTTTGTTACAGACAACCCATGATGAAGTTTTCACACACAAATATTGACTGATCTGTCATCACCATCCCATGATTCCCCAGTTCTGACTCAATCAACTTGATCGTTCTCTGCATTTTAATCACTAAACTCGTGAACTGATCTTCTTCTTGCAACTTGATCACTGAGAGTTATTCAATACATTTGATTACATCTCTTTCAAAACAGAAGAACGCTTCAATAAAGTTCTTGATCTAAACAGATCAGATGCAGATGATCATAATGATATCCACAAAATTATCTCAAGTGTCGCTTTTAAAACTTTACAGCTTGGGAGGACTCTTTAGGTGCCGTAAGCGCTGGCGCTATGCCATCGTGCCTGGGTCTGTCTGGCCTGCTCGTTCTGGTCGGCTCGCTTGTTCGTCTGTTCATGTCCGTGTCCTTTATCCATATCCGAGAACCAAACTGGGTAATATTAATAGTTTATATACACTGGCATATGTGTAAATGATTGTTAATGATTTAAATTTGAAAATATGGACTATGATCATCTTGGTCAACTATCCCGAGAGAACTGAAAGACCTCAAAACAGGAAAATTTTTGGTATTACAACTAAATATGCGGCTGCAATTTGACCAGTCAAACCCAAAACTAATAATGCCAGGATCATGGACTCATTCTATTAAGAATGTATCCGAGAGCTTTCCAGCCGATAGTTCTGCTTCCCTACATTTTTAAGAGCTCCCAATTTTGCCCAGCTGTAAGCAGACAAACCATTTTTATATCCTAGTTGTCTGATAGAGCGTGTCAATTTCAACAGTTTAGAATATCTCGTGAAAACACTGTTAACTAAGATTGATAGCAACCTCTCTCATCATAGGTAACTTTACAATAAATAAAAACAATAAAGCAGAAGATTTGGTTTCTAAACTTCTATTTAGAATGAAATGTTATGTTTTTTTTAATATTTCTCATATTTATCCTTATTTTCTGGGAAACCTTTAGATGTTAGAGGTAATTATTTAGTCCAATCCACAGATGACGTTTAGTAACTGTTTCTATAAACATTTCTAAACCCCAGTCTGTGTACGTTTCTTCTCTTGTTCTTGTTTATGAGTAAACAGACAGTCAACTCATGACAGCAATGTTTGAACAAACCTTCAAACTTGAACTGAATTTACCCTGGCTGTATAATGAATGTAAGCTTGTATTTTTTTTGATTTGTGTCTGGCTTTTGTGTAATTGTGTAAAATTAGAGGAAAAGGTGGAATTCTGAACTCGGAACTACTTTTAACAATCTTTTCACGTGATAATTAGGTTTACGAAGCACGATCCTTTATAAGAATATGTAAAGCAGTTATTTTTAAACTCCATTTAATAATTTATTCATTTTTCTTCTTCAAGAACTTTCTGCTTTATTATGTTTTTGAACTGATGAAAAACACAGCTGACTGACTGATTATTTAGCTTTCTTCCGGCTTATCTCAATAAGAATCATCTCTTCTCAACCTGATTCAAATGAACTACATTTATTTCCCCCAACAATACTTCATTACCTGTTTCTAATAATTAATGAATGATCTTATTACAAATTACATTTAGAATTTATGCTTGAAATATTTAACTGTAACTCTTTAATTCTTTACATCTCATTAGGCAAAGTAGTTTTTTATAACCATATGTTTGAAATAACATCTATCCATAACCCCAGCTGACAACAGAAGCTTTCTAATTTTAAAAGAATACTAAGTTTAATATAACCGCTTGATTTGATGAATATCTGACGATGAAATTCTGCAAAAGAAAATGGTAAGTATGTAGCTCTGGTATGATCGAATATAGAGGATGATACCTCATTTGACATTTTGGAATAGAACATATACACACATTGATAAATGGGTTTCATAATGTAATGGTAGCCTAGATCAGTCATATCATTAATGATCTTGGTAAAATGCAAACACTTGATCATTTGGTGGTGACGATTACTTACTAATGGTTTCAAAGACAGCGTACAGAATTGTAAAATAAGATAGGTGCTTTTAAATACTTCTTACTAATCAAATAAAGAGCTGGTTTCAGTGAATCGCCACCAATTTAAAAATTTCTTTAATCAGATCAGTCTGACAAGCAGTGTCCTGTTCATGGAGAATAGAAAATATGAACTTCTCAATTTTAGAGTATCATGATATTATTATAATATCATTGTGCATTTTAATAGTTCTTATTTTAAGGTGCTTCTTTTTAGTTTATTATAAAAACCTGTCAACGAGAATATTTCTAAATAAATATCTTTTTCAGCTTCGATTGAAACTATTACGTTTTATAAACTGGTTTTTATTATTTTTATAGCAAAACATTTTGGAAATCATTTTCAATCGTACTCTATCATATAAGTGAGACCACTTTTGTCATTTTTCAAAATAACCATCTTTACAAATATTAGAAGTTCTTCTCGTTGAATATTAATTTTTCATATACTTGGTCAATATTGGAAAGTGCTGTAAGAATTGTTTTTACATTTCACGACAAATTTGTTGCTGTAACTCTTGATTTTCGAAGCTAGTTTCTTAATAACTTATACAATGGTTCTATTTGGCGCCAATTTTTACCTCCAAATGCTATGGCAAAGTTGAGATTGGTGAAAAAAAAATAAATGATTTTATACGATTTTAAAAATATGCTATTGTTTCATTGTGAATACTACTAAATTAAAAATATGAGAATGATCAAAACATTTTTAATCTAAATTTTTAAATGCGAAATTTCATTTCAAACTTTATCCATTCATTCTAAAAACCGCATCATTCCTTTCAGGCCTGCGTGGTAGAGAGGTAAGTCACTAGTTTTAGCCATTCCCTACGATCCTCGGCATACGGACTCTGCTTCAGATGGTTCGATGTCTCCTCGCCTACACAACCGGATCGTCTGATCGGATTCCACCCAGCCCTGGGTCCGTCCAATAGGTCATCTTTGTATCGTAAGCAGCAACTTTCGAACAGTTCTTTTTCTTGTGGCATCCTCAGTACATGGCCAAAACATCGTAACTAGCTTTTCTCGACCGAGAGAAGTAGCGACTCGACTCCCTGAGGGACCCCTTAGATCGTGGTGTTCCGAATTCAACCCACTGGAGTGACGATCACAACCTTTCGGAGAAACCTCATCTCGGTAGCTTTTCAATTATAGTCTACAATTGACAGAATTGGTGAGTTTCAACGATTGATTTTCAATTTCAATTTCAAAAGAGATGTAGATTTTGGGTGTAAAATCAACAAATCAATCATTAAAACTCGACAACCCCTGGCCATTCATTCGTAAAAATTTAATTGAACACTATTCTTGGGGTCATGAACTTCGTGTAATTTTTTCAGACTGATCTGAGAGTCCACGTAGATGCCATCTGGTAGTTAATCAATAAGCAACTGAAATTTGTATGACGTCGTTGTATGATAACGGGGCTTATCAACAGTGGAGGATCTCAAGAAGATAAAATTGAAGTGAATGCATTCGACTTAATGAATGTGTCGATTGAGTGTTGGGGTATTTTCATTTGCTGATTTTGTGGAAGAAAAATCGTAGAAATAAAAAATGTCCCCAAACAGAAAGTATGACTTTGAAGGCAAGGTCGCGTTAGTAACAGGCAGTTCCTCTGGCATTGGAGCAGCAATCGCAATTCAACTCGCTCAATACGGAGCTCGGGTGACCATCACTGGACGAGATGCTGCAAACTTGGACAAAGTGGCACAGCAAATTGAACAAGTCTCAAATGGAGTGAATCCATTGAAGATTGTTGGTGATTTAAAAGATAATTCTCTACCAGCGAAATTGATCAATAAAACTATTGAACAATTTGGTCGATTGGACATTTTGGTGAACAATGCTGGAGGTGCTACTCCCAATGGAACATACCTAAGTCCCAACTTGTTGGAAGAGTTTGACCAAGTGATCAAGTTGAATGTGAGATCAGTGGTGGAGTTGACTCAACTTGCTGTGCCTCATTTGGAGAAGACACAAGGAAATGTGATCAACATCTCGAGTATTGGTGGAATTAGACCCGTGAGTTTATTTCACTTCTTTATTTCTTTAAAAAATAAATTAAATTTTTTTAAATTCATATTTCAGTATCAACCAGTGTACAGCATCTCTAAAGCTGCACTCGATATGATCACAAAAACTTCTGCCTTGGAATTAGGTCCAAAGGGTATCCGTGTAAACTCGATCAAGTAAGTTGAATAGGATAAACCAGATTGAATAATATAAAAATTATTTTAGCCCTGGTCCTGTAGAAACAGGTTTCTTGCGTTCTCGAAATGTAGCCTCTGATGATCGTGATAGATTTTACCGACTGGCAGAACAACAGTCACTGATGGGACGAGTTGGCCAGCCAGAGGACATAGCCAATCTCGCCTCGTTCCTCGCTTCTGATGATGCACGCAACATTACCGGATCGATCTATGTCAGTGACAGTGGGGCACTGATTAATCCAAATTACTCGCTCAAGTTCAAACCGAATATGTACAAGGATAATGTCGATAAATAAGCCCCAATTTTGATTCTTGTTAAACTATAGTATAGCATCTTATTTCTTAATATATTTTTTCCAAAGTAATTGAATTTTATTTTAGAAAAAATCAATAAAACTTGATTTTAGACAGCTTCATATTAATTATAATTACAATAACTACTAATAGTTTTATATTTTAGAAAACCCAAGTTACCACAAATTCGTTTGTCGAAAAAGTTTCAAATCAAACCAACTTTAAAAATTTAATTTCCATTCCAATTTTGATGAATTCTCAAAGGTTATTAATTATTAATCAATAATCAAATTTTAAAATTTATTATGCTAGATTTCGTTACTCTGTTTTGGTTTATTATCTTGGTTAAACCAATTTCACTGATCTACCATCATCTATTACGCTAGTCCAAGTTTCTTTTTGATTTGGACTTTCTCTTTATCTGTTTACAAAAGGATAAATGTTTTAAATAAACATTTCAGATTTTATTGTTCACTTACACGTGTTCTTATATGTACATGAGGGAAATTAGTAATTAGTTAAATTCATTTGATTACAAATTGTGACTAACTCATACGGGTACAATCAACAAAATTGGTATAAAATACATTCAAATAATATTAATTTATATTTGCAGGTTTAATTAAAAGGTAAAAACACAAACGTTAAAACAAAAAATGTATTTTTATGTTAATATTTAAATTGAACTTTTATTTTTAAAGATTTCAGAAATTGTGGGTCGATATAATTATGCTGCAAGAGCTCGATATTCAGAAAAATACGTGGTAATATTGTACAAAACTGTTATTGGAATAGTTTGA
The DNA here is from genome assembly GCA_023373905.1 of Rhizoglyphus robini. Lineage (NCBI taxonomy): Eukaryota > Metazoa > Arthropoda > Arachnida > Sarcoptiformes > Acaridae > Rhizoglyphus > Rhizoglyphus robini. Next base: position 1,048,250 of record JAKIJQ010000076.1, on the reverse strand, counting down.
ATCATCAATGCGTTATGTAGATGAGTTTTCTTAATCTGTCCGCTAATACCTGGTATTTAATAAAGCCAACTTCTTTAACTTAAACATATGAAATGATCTTTTATTTTTTAAATACACATTTTAATGCTTAAAAATTTTCGATCGAAATGCACGGCTTAACTTATAAAATATGGAGTTGGATTTTTGTTTTAATTTTATTTGGCCTAACTTTCTCTTTGTGCAATGTCATCAAGCAAACAATACTTCTTGTTGGTGCTCTCTTTTGTACTGCTCAATGGAATCGTTGTATTCTGTTCACGGTGTACCAATTGGTGATCAAGAAGACCCTTTTGATGACGGCGATGAATTTGACCACACTCCAGACCACGATTTCCCTAACCGTCTACCGTTTCTGTACGAGCTCGATAACCACAAAAGTCTGAATGGTCAGAAACCGGGGCACACTCAAGAAAACTTGACTATTGAGCGAATTGCCACGCCTTTACAAGATGTCAATTCTACCTAGAACATAAGCTCCAAAGTTGGTGACCCATCTTTTGGTGTCTGCAACACCGTCCTGGTGGTCTTCTCGGGCATTATGGTTCTTGGCTTCTGCATTATTGTCGTTTTATGTTGTTGTATGCAGCAACGTATCAACTACTTTCAGAAGCACAGTACCTACATCAAGACCGCTGATGGATGGATTTTGCAGTATCGACACCCGAAAGATACTTCTCGAGGTAACGAACGACAAGTTTCAAGTAGCGCGGTACAGTCGAGCGAGTCTTCCAAGAATGTAACCCGGTCGGAAAAGACTCTAACCGAATTGAGCCAATCTGACAAGACTGTTTCACAAGAAAAGTCTGGTGGTTCGGAGAAACTCGTGGATTAAAAACCGCCTCTCGTACCAGATTCAAAACCAACCGGTTCGGATCAGCCCCCTTCTGGTGCTACCAAGGCTTAGTGTTTTGCTCCACCCTAACAAGTCAACAACCCTTTATGGCCTTTACTGCATAAACATGTGTTCACTATTTAAACTAATTTTCCTATTTATTAAAATTTACAATTTTGAATTATCAGTTTTAGTTTGATGATTCAGGTTTTTAAGCCACAGATTCGAATTGTTTTGGGATTTTGCGTACTAATTTGGGTGAACACAATGTTTTAGTGACATTATAAGTATAGTGGAAAACATTACATTTGTCATGCATTTCAACAAATATTGTCGTATTTTGTCGAACCATTTTTATTTTCATTTATTCAATTATTTCATGGTTTTGTGGAGCAGTTTTAATTAAAAGGTCAAAAGATAATCATTTACTAAAAAAAAAGTTTTTTAATATTCAAGTTAAACTTATATTTTATTGATACACTGTTTTAAGTTTGAAATTCTTTTAATTAGAAACAAAGTTTTACTTATAAATTTAACATTAACATTTTAATAATTTATATTTATTTCTTAGTTATGTGATTTTGTTGTTGTTGTTCTAACTTGAAATAGTCAATATGATAAAAGCATTTTCAAATTCCTTAATATATATTTTTTGATTTAGTTTTCATTTAGAAAAGGTTTAAACTATAAATGCTTTTAATCTTGGAATCTAAATGTAACAGTGTTTTTATAATACTTTCTTCTTTCCAAAGGATCTTGAAGAGGCTGTTTTTCAAAGGTAAAAATTTTAAAAGTAATTTTAATAAATTAAATGATAATCATTTCTTTCAGAAGCTTTCAATAGTATCAAATATTTTTTTACTAGATAACAAGTATGAGTTGATTTTTCTAAACATTTACCTTTATAATTGAATTGTTTTTAACATTTTTAAACTGTATTGTCTCATATAGCTTGATTTTTTACCTGATGTATACTTTTACATTAATATTCGAAATATTATTTAATTCTTAAAGCGATTGACGTTTTTTCTGATTATAAATGGTTAGTAAAATATTATTTTCGAATCTATCTAGAGTAAATGTTGGCATGTTTTTTATACTCAATTTTGTTCCCAATTTTCAGATATCTTTAGGTTTTTTAAATTAAATGTTTATTCAATCATATTAGATGCCGTTTTCAGTAACTTATACTTATTAAAAAACACGTATTGAAATCATATTTGATTTTTTTGAGTCATTTGTATTTAAAAAGGTTTGGACACATAGTTAATCAAATTTTCTTTTAAGTTCAAATATGAATTCAATTTATTCTCAGTTTGTTTTAAATTTATATTCTTTTGAATGAAGCTGTGTATTTAAAATTGTCAAAGTTAAAGGCAAGTAAATTTTAACTCTGAAATCTACTTTTAACTTTTTATTTATAATTAAGTTTTTTTCGATTTTGAACGATGATTTAAAAAAGGTTATTTTAATAAATTTAATGATGATTCTATTTTATCTTTTCCTTCTTAGAGAAACTTTCCTGTGTTAGTGTTAAAGTTTTTTTTACATAAAACTAAAATAAAAATATTTTGTCTAAAATTGGCTTGTATAACTTGAATTTTTTTCGTAATTTCATTTTTTCACCTACAAAATATTTGATAAGAACTTTTTTGTCTATTATAGTATACTAACAAGACCATGGTATATCGGTTTACAATTATCAACGTTCGAAGACAACCTACCTAAAGCAGTTTTATTGAAATGTTAGTTTAACGAATAAATAGTCAAGTTAGAATTGGAAGGTTGAAATCCGATCTGAAACGAGTCTCACCAAATCGAATTAGTTACACAAGACTGTTGTTCAAAAACTCAGAGAAACACTTGGATTTACTTTACTTTCTAATGCAACTTTATAAACAAACAACAAGTTTCTTATCCAACATTTCTCTACATATGAGCATTGATCATTAAAGTTCTTCATTCTTCGATTTATTTTAGTATATCTCAATTTACATTATTTTTTTAAAGTAAAAAAGTTTTTATTAAATGGTTAAAACAAGAAATACTTTTATAAACAAAATTTTTACTTTAGAATTGAATTTCATCCCGGTTTACTTATTCTTAATTTCATAATGATAATACAACGTACAACTTAAATATGGATTGTACTTTTCTTACAAAAAGTTAATAGTTTATAATTTGACACAACTAAGTACGTAATTACTCATGTCGTCTTTCTAAATGGTGAATTTAACAACAACAAAACTTCTTTTTCTGATTTTAAGTATTCCTATATATTTTATTTATGTATAGTCGATAACATTGTTCTTTAAGCACAGATGGTTATCATTAATAGCTTTGTGTTAAATATTCTAATCCAATACTACAACTCGCATACAATTTATAATACTTTAAAATATAACTTGTGAAATTATATTTCCATCTTTTAATTGTAAAAGAATTAATTATGTATGAACTGTTTAAGTACTCAATCAAAGGTTTGTTCATTTTAACAATTTGTTTGCAAAATTTCGAATAGTGGTTTAGTGTTAATTCAATTCTGAATCCCGACATTCGCACTACTTTTACTAACTTTAAATAAAGATATGTCTTTTTCAAAGCTCACTTGTTTTCACATTTATTTTTTAAACAACAATCTACAAATTTTCTTAAAAGCGTTATTTCAAGAATTTTGAATTTCATCATTAATGATTTATTAAAATATTTAAAAATGTTTATATTTCTAAAACATTAAACTAGTATTATAATTAGTTTTTGATTTTATAATCATAGAAATGCACAATTCTTTCCCTTGTTTTTGTTTTTTAAATGGTTTAATTAATTAGCTCTATCTGACAAGTTTAGTTCATTAAAAAAAGTCTCAAATCTCAAAAATTTGTGTGCAGATATAAAATTAACAAAACAATTTTTTCGTCATATTATCAAATTTTCTGAAAGTAGAGTTAGTCACTGTTGCTTCTGAAGGACTAAATAATTCAATCAACAAAATTCTGAACTGATAAGGTTTTTACAGTTTCTAAAGGCTTTCCAATTCTAAACTCTAAATCAACATACTAGAAACTGTTATTGGTTATAAGCAAAACGAAAATTAATTCAGAAATAGATAATGAATTCTCAAAGGTTTCTTCGATCAAATTTGTTCAACTTGATTTGGAATATTTTGAATAGTTGCTCAGTGAAATTTGTACTCTCAATCCAGAGATTCAGACTATTACTATTATTCACTTCCAATAAGCTTTTTATCATGTTTTTTTTTTGTAAATTTCTCTTATTACAACAGTTTTAATAACAATAAGCCATTTCTTAAACGTTTTATTTTATGACTTGAATTTTTTAAACTTCCATATTCCTGTCTAACACTTTCTTTGGAATTCAAATTTTTATTCAATCAATTTAAACTACAATGATCTTTTGACGAGCTTAATCAAATGGTCAACACAGTTAACATTTTTACATATTAATGATGAAATTCAAATGTGGTCAGTTTCCTTATTCACATCTTTCTCTATCTGTTTTTAAACGTTGACTACTAAAATACCTTGTGAAATACAAACTCATACATCGGTAATTGCGTGTCGGTTCTCGGAATACCAAATGTCTATAGATAAATTCTATACTCCTAAAAGTCGGTAATTGCGTGTGGGGGCTCGGAATACCAAATGTCTATAGATAAATTCTATACTCCTAAAAGTCGGTAATTGCGTGTGGGGGCTCTGAATACCAAATGTCTATTGATAAATTCTATACTCCTAAAAGTCGGTAATTGCGTGTGTGGGCTCTGAATACCAAATGTCTATTGATAAATTCTATACTCCTAAAAGTCGGTAATTGCGTGTGAGGGCTCGGAATACCAAATGTCTATTGATAAATTCTATACTCCTAAAAGTCGGTAATTGCGTGTGAGGGCTCGGAATACCAAACATCTATTGATAAATTCTATACTCCTAAAAGTCGGTAATTGCGTGTGGGGGCTCGGAATACCAAATGTCTATAGATAAATTCTATACTCCTAAAAGTCGGTAATTGCGTGTGGGGGCTCGGAATACCAAATGTCTATTGATAAATTCTATACTCCTAAAAGTCGGTAATTGCGTGTGGGGGCTCGGAATACCAAATGTCTATTGATAAATTCTATACTCCTAAAAGTCGGTAATTGCGTGTGAGGGCTCGGAATACCAAACATCTATTGATAAATTCTATACTCCTAAAAGTCGGTAATTGCGTGTGAGGGCTCGGAATACCAAATGTCTATTGATAAATTCTATACTCCTAAAAGTCGGTAATTGCGTGTGAGGGCTCGGAATACCAAATGTCTATTGATAAATTCTATACTCCTAAAAGTCGGTAATTGCGTGTGAGGGCTCGGAATACCAAACATCTATTGATAAATTCTACACTCCTAAAAGTCGGTAATTGCGTGTGAGGGCTCGGAATACCAAACATCGATTGATAAATTCTACACTCCTAAAAGTCGGTAATGCTCTTGTTAATTCAATCATAGTATATGGAGCTTTCAGTATCTTATATTACTAAATTAAAAAAATTAAACGTATTTTTGTTAAGGGTTTTAAAAAGGTTTCGACAATAATTTAATGAAATATTATTTTTACATTGAATTTTAATTCAACTTATTCTTAGCTTAGTGTAAGTTTATTTTCATTAAATTGAATTGGTGAATTTTAAATTAATAAATAATTTAATTCTGTTATTAATTGTTGTTTTATAAGAAAGCTGATAAGTTTTAGACGATCACTTAAAAGGTTATCTTTATTAATTTAATGGCGTTCTATCTTATTCATCTTACAGAATCTTTCGCATATTGGTTTAAAGTTTTTTTTGTATTCAACAACAAAAATTATTAAATAATATTAAATTATTATTTTAACATTTGTTTAATCTAAAATTACTTTAACCATATCGAATCAATCCAACAAGTGTTTTGTCAATAAAATCCATAAACTCGGTGAAGCTTTTGAATTTACTTTACTTTGGCAATGTAATTTTTTTCAAAAAATACATTTTAAAAAGTTTTTTTTAATTCAGAATTCCTCGACCTATGAGAATTCATCATTAAGGTTTCTTTGTTCTTCGATTTTTTGTATCACTCATTTTACTTAAGAAATGTCGCTATAGCTTGTTATCTAAATGGTAAATTTAACAACAAAAAACTTTTTTAGTTTAGTCTGAAGAATATTACCTCGATCATTCAGTTTATTTAAAGTATTTTTGTTGGAACGAATTGATGGTATTATTATTATTAACTCATACATTTTTGTTTTTTTTTATTATTTGTTTTAAAATTGTAAATATGAAAAATACAGACTTACTTAGCTAGACTTACTTAGTGCACAAGTACCCTTAAACCATTAGCACCTGATAAATTTGAGATTTTTTTCTCAGCTGATTATTTGGTAAATTCAATTTAACAGATTCTAATCTACAATCATCGATTTCAGTTGTCCAAGTTTTTTCTATCCGGAACTTGTTTGCTCATTTTGGATTTATTTTCACAAAAACACAAAAATCATCACTATTTACTATTTTTCAATTACTCAATTCAGCTAGTTGTGCTGGCATAGTTTATTAAAATGTTAAAATTAAAACTTTTTGGGTATTTTTTTAAACAAATATATATTGTTTGTCTTGAATATTTAAATTAAACATTTATTTTCGCTTTAGTTTGTAATCGAGTTTGTAAGTCTTCAAAGCTTTTTGACATGTTTTGAATTGTCATTTATTACAAGAATATTAAACTACATCTTCATAAAAATTTTAACAGTTTAAAATTAACGAATTTATAAATCAATAATAAAATTGCAAATTTTACTTGAAAATATTAAGTTTAACGTAATGTAAAAAGATAAAATTCTTTAAATTTCTTTAACTTAATAATTCAATATGTTTGTATGAGATTTGAATTCTTAAAGAAAATATCTTTATTTGTTTCATAATAAGATTATAAATGTTGTGAAAATGATTAAGTTGGAAGTTTGTTCTTTTTTATAAAAGGTTTTATTTTACATGTTATAAAATTTAAACAATGATGCAGTGAAATAAGTTTTGCGTTATCGCACATGTTAATTTGAAAGCTTGATAGTAGAATGCTAAAACTGAAATAAGGCAAGCAGATAATAATTCTACATTCTTTCACTGGCTGTACGAATGATTTTAAAAAGGTAAAAGCTTTGTTCATCAATTTTGATTTTGTTTCAAACTTAAAGTTTTGTAAAACAATCTAAATAATAATCTTTTGTGAATTTTTGCATGGTCACTTAAAACGTTGAAAAGGAAACTGACAACTCATCATATTCCACTTCACATATAGTAAAACTTTAAATCTTATATAATTTTGACTCGAATACTTATTTTTGTTTGACATTCTATAAATTATATTTTTAATTTTTGCTTTTGTTATATAAAAGGTTTCGTTTTATATTTGTCATGAAAAAGATTCATGCGTTGATTGTTTCAATTTTAAGAGATACTTTTTATATATATTTTTCAAAAAGGTCGTTAAACTAAGATTTCGTCATTTTATTTTTCGTTTTCAATCATAAGTTTGAAGGGTGGATAAAGCATCTTTATATGATAAGTGAACTTATCTATCCAACAGAGGAGTTATCAAGGAGATAAAATTAAAGTGTATTCGCCTCAATGGAGACTCATTTATTTTCATATTTCGTTAGAAAAATTCGAACGATAAAAATGTCGTCCAACAGAAAGTATGACTTTGAAGGCAAGGTCGCCTTGGTTACTGGAAGCTCCTCTGGCATTGGTGCAGCAATCGCAATTCAACTCGCTCAATACGGAGCTCGGGTAACCATCACTGGACGAGATGCTGTAAATCTCGAAAAAATCGCGCAGCAAATCGAACAAGTCTCAAATGGCGTCAAACCATTACAAATCATTGGTGATTTACAGAATGATGATTCCCTACCTCAGAAATTAATCAATCAAACTATTGAACAATTTGGTCGATTGGACATTTTGGTGAACAATGCAGGTGGTGGCACTCCCAATGGAACATACGTGAGTCCCAACTTGTTGGAAGAGTTTGACCAAGTGATCAAGTTGAATGTGAGATCAGTGGTCGAGTTGACTCAACTTGCTGTGCCTCATTTGGAGAAGACACAAGGAAATGTGATCAACATGTCGAGTGTTTCTTCAATTAAACCAGTAAGATTAAATTATTTAAAATAAATTTGTTAAATTAATATATTTTTTCAGTTTCAACCAGTTTATAGCATTTCTAAGGCTGCCTTGGATATGATCACTAAAACATCAGCATTGGAATTGGGTTCGAAAGGAATTTGAGTCAATTCAATCAAGTAAATATTTTTTTTATTGATTTACTAAATTTTTTAAACGTTTCTTTTAAAAATTCCAGTCCTGGTCTAATTCGAACTGACTTTTTACGTTCTCGTAATGTTGCCTTTGAAGATCGTGATCGATTTTACTCTTCGGCTGAACAACTTTCTCTGATTGGACGAATTGGTGGTCCGTCTGACATAGCCAATCTCGCCTCGTTCCTCGCTTCTGATGATGCACGAAATATCACCGGATCGATCTATGTCAGTGACAGTGGCTATTTAATTAATCCAGGCAGCTCAATGAATTTCAAACCGAACATGTACAAGTGAAAATGATTTTAGTTATTTAACCAACCAATATTATTCTGCATAACTGTCATAATTATATATTTTTAAAAAGGTTTATTCTATATTTTCCAAATATTTTATTTTCTTACAAAATATTAATACAATGTAGTTTACTTATAAATCACCAATTTAAATAGCAAATTTAATGAAATTATCAGTTTAGTTTACTTGTTAATTACTTACCACTAAAATAATTCGGACTAATTTTACAAAAATACAAATTTCCACAGTCAAATCCGCATCGTTTTAAAAGGTTATTAAAAAATTCAATTTTTCAAAAATATTTCAAAATTTATCAAAACTTATTCAATCTAAATCAGTAATTGTAATCAATAGCTTTGAAGTCTATTCTTTTGTTATTAATCAAAATTTACTAAGTTTGCCTGAGGGTCACAACTGGTAAAACTATAGTAATATTTAATTTATTTGTTTATTGTTCCACAATTTCTTTAATTAAGTTAACACGAGTCTAAAGCCAAATGTTTTTAAAGTTATAATGAAAGATCTCATTTTTTGTAACGGCTGATACACACAAAAATTCGAGGTTGTTTTAACAATTACTTTATATATGGTCTCAAAAATAAATTGAAATTCAAAATCGAAATTTGTGAATGGTCAATACGAGCAGCGATTCTAACAATTTGCAAAATCTAATCAAATTATATTGATTGTGTCTAACTTACTTCTCAAATGGTAAAGCTCTTTTCTAACATTCATTCAAAAAAATATTTCAAGATTTTATGTTTTAATTTACTTCAACAATTATTATTATTATTATTATTTACATTACGTACAATAATATATTTTTTCAACTCATTTTATCTTCAAATAGATTTTTTAAATTAAATACAGCTTTTGACACTCGTCATTAAACGTTTCATATCTTTGTCTGGTCGGGCACGAATGGTAGTTGTAGAACTATTCTCTGATGATACTTTTCTTCTTCTTATCAAATACATTTTGCACTTTAAACACCGAGATGATCACATGCACTTTCATGATAAAACCTCAATGAATGATAAAATATATCTAAATTTGATTGGGCATGAACTTGTGGATGACAAATGTCTATGACTGATATGGAAATGCAAGATGGAAAATTTCCAATATTTTGTTATTCGAACATTCCTATCAACGATTTATCGGTGCATATCAATGTAAATGTACTTTGAATTTGTTTATTTTAAGATTTGCTATAAAATTAACTAAAAATCATCAATCTGTCAACTTATAAATTTCTTCGCAATGACAACTTCCAACTCAAAATACGATTTCACCGACAAAGTCGCCCTTGTTACAGGCTCAAGTTCGGGCATTGGTGCAGGGATCGCAATTCAACTCGCTCAATACGGAGCTCGAGTGACCATCACTGGACGAGATGCTGCAAACTTGGACAAAGTTGCACAGCAAATTGAACTAATTTCAAATGGAGTGAAACCATTACAAATCATTGGTGATTTACAGAATGATCATACTTTACCACAAAAGTTAATCAATCAAACTGTTGAACAATTTGGTCGATTGGACATTTTGGTGAACAATGCGGGTACATCAACACGAATTGGAGTGCTTTCTAATCCTAAATTGTTGGAAAACTTTGACGAAATCATCAGATTGAATGTTCGTGTTCCGGTGGAGTTGACTCAACTTGCTGTGCCTCATTTGGAGAAGACACAAGGAAATGTGATCAACATTTCTAGTGTTTCTGCAGTTTTACCTGTTAGTTTAATTTTTTTAAATTCTTGTTGATTTTATTAATTCCATTTGATTTTTCCAGATGCAATTAGTCTATAGTACATCGAAAGCAGCTCTAGACATGGTGACCAAAACTTCAGCTCTAGAATTGGGACCTAAAGGAATTCGAGTTAATTCAATCAATCCTGGACCTGTGGTCAGCCAACTTGGACGTTCTCGGGGCTGGGATCAGGCGCACATGGACAAATTTTATCATTTCTTAACCGAAACTTCATTGATGAAACAAATTGGACAGCCAGAGGACATTGCCAATTTGACTTCGTTTTTGGCTTCAGATGATGCCAAGAATATTACTGGCTCGATCTTCTTTAGTGACAGTGGAATGTTGATCTATCCACCAGGAAATAGTCTTGTGGATGCACTTTTGTCTGAATAAATCATAGTTTGTATATATTTTTCACTTTGTAATCAGACGTTTTATCTAATCAAAATATTGAAACAAAGTTCTGTTTATTGAACTCTCAAGAGGTCGAAATATTTGTCATTTAAACGTACATTGAATTTTTCTTTTATTGAAAATGTTTGCCAGCATATTATTTTAAATGTTTTAAATGTAAAAATAGAGTCTTAAGTCATGTAAAATATAGGTTAATTTGTGCAATTGTCAATTGTTCAAAGTTAAATTCATTAAAAATTCTTTTTTTTAGAATTTTCATGAAAAATGAATGAAAATGTGTTGAATTGAAAAATTGAAAATTAAGAGGAAAATTAACGGACATTTTGAAATAATTGAAATATTTTAATTAAAGTAAATTCAAATTATAAAATCACATAAATGACAAACTCGAGTCATTTTTAAAGAAAAAATGTTATTCAATATTTGAAGCAATTTCTTTAGCAACTTCTTGAACTACGGCATTGTCTGACCATAAATTTGAGTTTGTGGCAATTTGAATGGCAATATCAGCAAAAAAACTTTTATCTTGAAAATTGACCAAAATTACTTTTGCTTTACTTGATGACTTAGCTAAAAGAATTTCTCTTTTGGCCCACTTTGAGTGTCCATAAGCACGAGTGTTAAGTGCAATGAAGTACGAGCAATTCTTGATTGCAAAATCGAGAGTAATTTGCCAGTCTTTGCCAGCTTGAATAGCATCTTTGTCCAGTAAAATGGATTCAATACCAATTACATCGAGAGCTTGCTTAGAGCAACAGCATAGGAGTGGCGTCATCTCTTACATAGCTCATGACCACTTTGTGAGCTGTTGCTTGCTTGTTGGCTTGCCTGATATTAATGTCGCCAATTTATTTGCCACACATTCAATTTGACCTTGGTTCCAGCTTTGTCCAATATCGAGACTTGAAGTGGAGCCATCGATGTACTGCAGAGCAACAAGTTGAATGGCAAGTTCATTTGGGGGATAAATTTGCTTGCCACACAGATTGATCGGTATAATGGCTTTTCACATCTGCCAGCTTGAACTCTCTATTCGATGCTTGACATGATGGGCACTCTTGTGAAATTAACGGTACAAAAAAGTCACAAGTTTCGATGTATTTGGCAGAGGCAGAATTACCCTCGGTAGATAGCAACACAGAACAATTCTGGACAAGCTCAAGCAGTTTCGAATGTAGAATTTTATCACAATTCACTCGCTGAAGACTTACACTTAAGACGACAATGCTCTTATTTAAATTCATGTTGAAGTAAGATTGTGATAATAATACGAGGTTTGATTGAGATAAAGATGGCGATAACGTAAGAAAACTGAAGGCGTGAATCGAATGACTGATCGTAGAGCCAAATCGAGCAAGAATGTGTAATCTGTTGCAAAATCCAAACCAAAATCAGGTGCATTTAATCCGAATGGATTCGATTGTTGCAATTGAAACTTGTTTCGATTAATTGTTCAATGATTCATAAATTTAATTTCACTACATTCTTATTCTAATTAAAACTACTACTTTCTGTTGATATAATCGTATATTCGAGTAGTAAGATACCTTTTCTACTTGGTATCTTTGTTTTATGTTACATTTTATTTTTTAATGGTGGACGATTGATTTTATATCAATCCCTCAAAAACCGTTTTTATGACTTTCATTGGGGCATTGGGGCCGCCATCACAAATTCAATCGTAATTGTTTTTATATTAATTTAGCCAATGCTTAAATCTCTCTAATGCAATTGTTTAAACAAGTACTTCCATTTTTAACACAAAACTGGATTGAAGATGCCAGCTTGTTTCTTTTGAATTATTATCAAGGGTTTTCCAATTTAATTTGAATTTCAACTTTAAACTATATTTCGTTTGTAAGTTTAGCTAAACTCGCTAAGTTAATGTTTCGATCGAAATGCACCGCTCTATTTATTAAATTTCAAATTAACATTTGATATATTTATTTAGTTATGATATAATGCTTCGTTATTGATATTTCTTTAAATGGTTAATTCATTATTATAATATTTGCAAGCTTTTCTAGAAAATAAATTTGGACGATTTTTAATATACTCTTTAATATCGCTTTTATTTTATTTTAGGGAATCTTTAAAAGTTATATGTTAACGGTACACTGTACATTAAATGCTAGTATATGTAGCTTTCAGTGACTTATTCTTTTTAAATCATTTTTTAAAAATTTGAAATGTGTGTTATGATTGACCCAACTGAGTGTAAATAGAATTACGTACCATGTGAATTAGCCCTAGACTGTAAGGCATGTAAATAGACTTTTCCTATGTCCTGTTCCTCTCACTTGTTGTCCTGTCTGCCTAGCGCACGGTCGCTAGCTCTAACGAATAAATCTGCTCTCATAATAGATTATGAGACTTATCGCCCACTGCAACCATGGCTCCCAACCAGGAAATTACACTGCTGAAAGCTGACGTTGATTGGTTCGTGTGGAAAAGTATTGTTGCCATGGTCATGAAAGCTGACCACGTGTGGCATGTCCTCGATCCGAACCATACCGATGCAAAGAAGAAACCGGACGATGAGGCTATTCTTCTTGCTGGGAAAAGGATCATGACGAATATTGATCCTAGTATCCTAGGTGAAGCTGTTGCCGATAACTGCGACATTGACGACATCGTTAAACTCTGGAAGTGGCTTACAGCCAAATATGAGAAATCTACTAAAGCAACGAAATTGACCATCCTCTCGAAATGGATGGCTATCAAGATGGATATTGATAATCCAGAAAATTATTTTAAGGATTATAAGGAGATTCGACGACAGTCTATGGTACACAAGACTGGCATTTCTGAGGAGCTGATGCGTCTTAAATTTTTGGATGGCCTTCCTAACCAACTCTATGGTCTTCGGCAGATCTTGACTAACGTGGATTTTGATTACGAGAATGTGAAGGAGCAAATTCTCGCAGAAGTTCGCCGCCTCAAGATTGCTCGTGTGAATGGAGGACGTACTGCAATGGTGGCCAACAAATCTGATCGCCGTGCTGATGCTTCGAACCCGCTCGTAAAATGTTACAACTGCAACGGAGAGGGACATATTTCCAAGATCTGTCCCAGTCCACCTCGTGAACGTCCCAAGAACTCTGAAAACTCTTGGCGAAAGGAAACCTCTAAGGGTAAAGTTGCTGCTCACGTTGACAGTGAACCTATTGACTCGGAAGAAGATTCCGAGATTTGTAAAGTTAATGATGAAATAAACAAACTTGACATTTATTACTCGTGTTTTGCTGGACAAACAGAAAATATATGCTGTATCCTTGATTCTGCTGCTTCTGACACTTTCCTCAAGGATAAAAGTTTGTTTGAAAATTTAAAACCTATGAATGACTACGTGAACTGTGCTAACAAATCTACCTCTCGTATTGTTGGACGAGGTAATGCAACGATCACTGGAAGAGTTGCTGGTCGATGTTCTAGCCTAAAATTGACTAATGCTAAATACATCCCTGACTTCTTCGGCAACCTGATATCTGTGAATCGCCTATGTAAAGAAGGCTACAAAGTGCTTTTTGTTCGCGACAAAGCTTTTGTGATGAAGGACAATGAAACTGTACTTGTGGGAGTTGCCAAAAATGGAATCTACGTTGTCAATTTCATGTCAAACAACAAAAGCAAAGAAGTTGCCCCGAAATCTACTGCAAATGCTGTAGCTGTCAAAATAGTTGCTCCCTCTCTACTCAACCAATCACGGCCATGCACTACTCATCACTTGGCCATCAACTAATGTGCACATAGCCGACAATCATCACATGGAGTGACTCAGCACTACTGCTTTCTCTCACTATATAAGTCTGCTGACTGAAGCAGTCTGTCATCGTGTGCTTTGTATGTTTAGGATGATGTTCTATTTTACTTAGTGATCTCTTCTTTTGTAGGTAACTACCGAAACCTCTTACTGGTCTCTCTCCAGTTGTTTGGACAACTGTCACCTACTCAAGCCCGTCTCTCATCATCAAGCCCGATCACCATTTTCTATGTTGGACACGAAGATTTGATTCTCGTGTACTCCCGCCACGAAGATCTGATTCTCGTGTATTTTACTTATTTATTCCATCAATAAAAGCTTTTAACCTAACAGTAGCAAATGCTGTGAATGCTGAGACATGGCATGCCATATTTGGCCATCCTGGAAAAACTAGGACTGGATTAATTAAACGATCGTACCCAAACGTGAACATTGAATACATGATCGATTGCGACACATGTTTCCAAGGGAAAATGAAACAACAGCCCTACCCGACATCTGAAAGTAGAGCCACTGAACCACTAGAATTGGTTCACTCCGACATTGGTGGCCCAATTACGCCTCCGGGTCATAATAGAGAATTATATTTCATTGTATTTGTTGACGACTATTCAAAATATATCATGGTGTTTGCAATGAAAAATAGAAGTGATGCAGTCAAGTACTTTGACCTATACGTACAATTTAGTGAAGGTGTCACCGGAAAGAAAATCAGAAAACTCCGAACTGACTGCGGTAAAGAATACCTCGGTGGCGAGTTTCGCCAATATCTAATTGAAAAGAGCGTCATGCACCAGAAATCTGTTCCATACTGCTACCAACAAAATGGCGTTAGTGAACGAACAATTCAGAAATTAGTTCAGGAAGCTCGATGTAGACTGATCCAAAGTGGATCTCCACATAGATTCTGGACTGAAGCAATCGCGAATGCTGCATACACCACGAACATGATTCCCCACACCACCACAAAGGAAGTTCCATACAGACTATTCCACAACTGTGAGCCCAAAATTGAAGACCTGAAGCCATTCGGCGCTATAGCATACCATTGGGTACCGCGTGAACAAAGACACAAGTTTGATCCTACCTCACAGAAAATGATCTTTATGGGTTATGCTCAAGACTTCAAGGCTTACCGATTATTTGATCCTAAGACTGGAAAAATTGTTATTTCCCGCAATGTGAAAATATTGACTGACAAATTCTACTGGAAGCAACTTACTGACGAGAACTTTGCCAGTCACCGGGAGGGAGAAGGAGAAATGGGATTTGATCCATTCCTGGAAGAGGAACTCGATACTGACCTAATCCAACCTGACCTCTCATCATCAACTGAAACCCAACCAACCACTGACTCATTTAATCACATTGAAACCTTATTTGAACCATCAGAAAATGAAAATGTTGACATTGACGTAGAAGAAGCTGAACCAATTGATGATGGATTGAACTTATTGAATCTGAATCGCCCGACCAGAATCAACAGAGGAGTTATGCCAATTAGATTCAGAAACAACGCGTTCTATGTCAAGAAACATATTGAAATCCCCAAAACGTATCTACAAGCAGTCAATGCTGTTGAATCAGAGCACTGGATTGAAGCAATGCTAAATGAATGGAACGCTTTGAAAGACCACGAGACTGGAGATGTAGTTGACATTAGCGAAGCCAAGAATATACTTCGAGCTAAATGGGTCTATGACATCAAGGAAGATACTGACCACAATAAGGAACTATTCAAAGCGAGATTCGTGGCCAAGGGCTATACTCAGAAGGAAGGAATTGACTACAACGAAGTATTCTCTCCTGTAGTTAACTTTTCTACTATTCGACTCGCACTGACAATAGCTGCTAAACGAAACTATCTTGTCTACCACTTCGACGTGAAGACTGCCTTCCTGAATGCAGAACTTGACAAGGTGATTTATGTTGAACTACCAGAGGGATTCAAATCACCTGGAAAGGTATTGAAACTGAAGAAGGGTCTCTACGGATTGAAGCAAAGCTCAAGATGCTGGTTTGATCATGTCACGGGCATCTTGAAGAAGAATGACTTTACTTCAAGCAACAATGATCCCTGCCTATTTATCCATCAGAAGCGTGAACTCTTTGTACTACTATATGTTGATGATCTTCTTCCGCTGGCCAAACGTAAAAAAGACATCATGTTCGTTTATGAATTGTTGAACAGAGAAGTCAAACTAAAGAACCTTGGTCCAGTGAAACGATTTTGTGGAATTGACATTGAACATAAAGATGGAAAGTTCCTCCTGAACCAAGAACATATCATCGATGAACTCATCGGACAATACGGTCTTTCTGATTGCAACGACAAAACTGCAACTCCTCTTCAGCAGTTCGTACCATTCCCTGAAGAAGAGGTCAATTATGACTTGCCTGTCCGAAATCTCATTGGCAGTTTGCAATACATCTCATGTCGAACACGACCCGATATTGCTGCCAGCCTAAACTACCTGTCCCGATTCATGCAGAAACCAACCCTATCTCTTTGGAATGCCGTTAAGACTTTACTCAAGTACGTTAAGACAACCAAGAACATGAGATTGAGCCTAGGTTCTAATGGCAACGAAGAAATGCGAGTATATTCCGATGCCAGCCATGGAGTGCTCCCAGACCGTAAGTCAATCACTGGTGTACTCGTCCAACTATTTGGATCCAGTATCTTATGGCTGAGTAAGAAACAAGCAGGCGAAGTTGCCATATCTACCGCCGAAGCTGAATACTACGCACTGTCGAAAGCTGTCTCTGAAGGACTATGGATTACCCGTCTTGTTGCTGAGTTTGGTGAGAACATCACGAAGTTCAACCTACTGTGTGACAGCAAATCCGGAATCTCAATGTATGAAAATCGACCATCAAAGGATGCCAAACACATCGATATCCGATATTGCTTTGTGAAGGATAATCTACTCAAAGAACTTCTAGATGTCAACCATGTGAAAAATCACGAGCAAAGGGCCGACTACCTGACGAAAGCGCTGACTCCTGCAAAGGCGAAATTGGCCTTATCAGATATAGTTGGGGTCAAGGGGGAGTGTTATGAGTGACCCAACTGAGTGTAAATAGAATTACGTACCATGTGAATTAGCCCTAGACTGTAAGGCATGTAAATAGACTTTTCCTATGTCCTGTTCCTCTCACTTGTTGTCCTGTCTGCCTAGCGCACGGTCGCTAGCTCTAACGAATAAATCTGTTCTCATAATAATGTGAAAAGAATTTCCGATAAGACCGAATTAATTAACGAAGATTGTTGTTTAAAAAGTCTATTGTGAAGAAAAACTTGGTTGCCACAAAACCAGTAGTGTGATATTTTAAAGATTTACTTTGCATTTTATTTTAACCTTTGTTCCGTATTTAACTTTCTTCTACCTACGAGTATTTTATGATATTTCTTCAATGACTCGTTTCTTATTCAAAGGTTAACACAAATATTTTTATTAAAAAAGTTCATGAAAGAAAATAATGTTCATGTCAATTTTCAAAACATTTTAACACCTAATATTATATTTTGATTTTCACTTTTGTATCTTATTTAGATAAATTTTCAGGTGTTTATTTATTTTGACATTTCCTTGAATGTCATTTGTAACTAGAATACTAATCTAATTCAAAAATCTAATTTATTAAATTAAATAAAATTTTAATAATTTGTGATTATGGAAGAACTTGATTTTAATTGTGAATCTAAAAGTATTTATTTATTGATTTTAATTTTGATTTGCGTTTTTAAACAGGTCAAAACATTACTTTTCATTGTAATTTTTATCCAGGCTTTTCCACTACTTTTATTTATAGATACACCAATAAAACAGATTACTTTAGATAATTGAAATAAAATTAATCTCATGTTGATAAAATCTATCATACTAATAAGGCTCGCATACCCTCAATACCGAATCGACCTATGACATTGGTAGTTGAGTAATAGTAAAGTTCAATGTTTTATCGAATCTAAGTCCTTTCTTAAAGTATGTTCAAGAATAGAATTTTCTTTTCTAATTCAAAGTTACACTGCACAACTTTTTAAATACCTGATGAGCAATTTGATCGCAGATAATTCCATCATCGAATAATCGAATCCAAAGTAATTTCTAGTTTAAATTTGATTAATAGCTTTTGGTTTTCTTTCAAAAATAAAATATAATTTTTCAATTAAAACTCTATCTAAAGACTTAATTTAATTGTAATTTTTACAAAATATCTTATGGTCGCAACTACAACTGGTATAGTCCTTCATTTTCAAATCTAAGTGTACTTTGGCTCATTTTCAAATTCACTTGTTCCTGTATCTATGAAAACATTAAGAAAATGTTAAAAGGTTTATACGGATGTTCTCAAGCTTCACGAGACAATCTATTGTCATTATGTAACACATGTAAACATTATTCATTTCTTTCTCACTCTCACTCTATTCAGTTAGTTCTGTCGGTTTGTTTTTCTCTTCCAATTTAAAGGTTAAATAAATATAAATATTTTCTAATGAGAATCTCGAATGCGAATTATGATATTTAATTATTCAAAATAAAATAATTTGTCAATTATTGCACAATCGTTTCAAGGTTAGTTTTACAATATGTTTTAATTCTAATTTAAATATTCTATTCAAATTTACTTTTCAAAAAATTTTCTACATTTACATTTGATTTTAATTTTCAGATCAAACAGATCATACTTCACATATGATAAAACTTGAAATTAATCATACAATTTTGACTCGAATACTTATGTTTGTTATAATTAATAAAACTAATATTATTTGAATTTAATTGGATAACACATATTGTCATGGTGACAACCAAACCAGCCGCGAAAAAGTAGTAGTAGTTGTAGTTTGGATTAAGCCCTGCTCATCCGGAAATATGCACATTCTGAACTACAAAGTTATATTTTCACAGCTAAAATACTATTCACCGTTTTAATTTTAATTTCATTCAGTTGAGCGATTTGATAGTAGACAGGTTTTATTAAAAGGTTCACGCAAACTTTTTAAATATTTTGGTTGAAATTTTGTTTTTTCTTTTGTAAAATTTTTAAAAAGGTATTAACTAATTAAGTATTAAGGCGGAAAAATTCAGACCAACTTTGAATTCAAATAATTTTGATAAAATTTCAAATTTAATAAATCATTGTTTTTTAATCTAATTGCAACTTAGATTTTCTTAATATCTGAATAAAGTTTCCATAGATTCAAAGCAAGCGATTCAAAAATGTTTTTTAAACCAAAATTTCAATGTTTCAACATCACACAACCAATTTGGGAGTTTCCTGGATCTCCAATTGGCGGATAAGGTCGAACTAGCCAATTTAAAACTATTCCTGGACTATCAATTGTTTTCAACATTACAATTGTAATAGAATAAATTATTTCTGACTCTTGCTATATGTAATCATAAGTTTCACTCTAACCATTTGTTTTGAAAACTTTTAATAGTTGTTTAATAAGATTTTTATTCTGATGTCCAACATTCAAATAACTTTTATTTGCTGTAAACATGCGTTTCTATCTTTTCAAAGTTTTATTGTCTTAATTATTAATGTTGATTGCATTACAATCTGGAATTTCTCTTAAAACGGTTTACTTTTAAAATCTGATATTTTTCTTTAGTGTTTTAATAAATATCTAATAATTCTCTGGCTATTCACTAGATCTTGCCACTGCTGGTTGAATTGTGGTTTAATCACTGTAACAATATTCGATTAATAAAATTCTCCTGAAGACACCAATGAACAATACTATGATAATTCTTATTATCTGGAGTCACTTCTGGACACTCAGAAAAGAGTGTAAATTTTTCTAATTTCGCTTCGAACTTACCTAAAGTGAATGACTTTTGATGCTGCAATGTCATCTATGCCAAGATCTTGAGTATCTGTGTGAAAGCGTCGAGTGAATGTGTTCTAACCAAAATGGGTGCAATGCTAAATGTATTGATTGATAATTCATCAAGACAAATAACTGATTTCTCGATTAGATATTGTGTGGTTAATTATATGGTAATTTTTAGACTATTGTGCAAATTGCCAGTTAAAATGACAATTTGGATGTTCCATCATTTGGTGTTTGTAACACTTTCTTGGGTTTCTTCCCTTGCATGATAGTTTTTGTCCTCTTGTTAATTTTCATTCCCAATACATATTTACAGCAACGTTTTAAATAGATATTGACACACACAGTACACCAGTATCTCTGATGAATTACAACCTAGCGAGGCTTGATAAAGCAAGATACACCTAGCATGTTACTTTCTTCCAATGATAAAACCCGACAAGAAAGGTCTCCCGCCGAATCGGATCAATCTGACAAGTCAGCTTCACAAGAAAAGTCTGCAATTTTTTAGAAATAAACAATTCAATTTATATGTAGTATGTCCAGTGAACATTGTCCACTTTTATATCTGTCATACTCTTTGGAATCTATATTTTCATTTAATTCAATTAATATCATGACTTGCTCAATCAAATGGTCAACACAGTCATTTTTAATTAATTAAAGGCACGCAACTTTACTCACCTAAATGAGCAAGCGTGCGGTCGCTTTATTAAATAATTGAGTTAATACATTGAGTTAAACAATTGAGTGATCAGCCAGGCGACAATCAAAGCAATAAATTGCTGGTAAGCACACGATATGCACCCAGGAACAAAACATTGAGTTAAATCATTGAGTTAAATATTAGAGGGATAATTGAGTTATGAATTGAGTTATACAATTGAGTTACGATTGAACCACATTAAAAGGTGGGTCTTGATGTTGATTGAATTGAACGATCAAAAGAGTCGCGAATGGACCAGAAAATGTTGATTATTGAACTAAGACCGCAATGAGCCAAAATAATCAAATGAATGATCAAAAGAGTCACGAATGGACCCGAAAATGTCTAATTATTGAAATAGGACCGCAATGGGCCAAAATAATCAAATGAATGATCAAAAGAGTCACGAATGGACCCGAAAATGTTGATTATTGAACTAAGACCGCAATGGGCAAAAATAATCAAATGAATGATCAAAAGAGTCACGAATGGACCCGAAAATGTTTGATATAGAACACAGTCATTTTAAATATTTTTAAATTAAATATTTTTTTAATATCTTGTTTTTACAAATTTTTATTTTTAAAAGAATATTATCTTCTTATTTCTTGCTATTAAATTATTTTTAAACATATGTTTTATCTGCATTGTTTCGTGTTGTTTTAATTTTTTACTTATTTTCTAGTTTTTTGTTAAAAGTCTGTTAAAAAATTTATTTTTTAATTTCAGGTCACTAAATCGAACTCGTCAATGCCTCATCTGTGTGTGCATCATATTGTACATCGTTTGTTTGATGTTGGCCATTTCAGGGTTCCTTCTTGCGTTTCTCATCTCTATAAGCAATCGATTGGAAAGAAATGCTGCAATTTGGGATGTTGGATACGAAGATGAACGCCTTCTCAAACCTTTACAAGACCTATTAAACAAACCTAAACAATAGTTTTGTGTTTGATGTTTGTGTTGAATGATAAACACTTTCAAATTTAGAGCGTAAGTTTGCACTTGACAAGTATCAAGTTAAAGTTGAAATTTTCATTCTGTTTTAAAAATAAAATTTATTTTTCTTAAATAAATATTAGACTTTTTAGACTTTGCTGAAAATTTTCCTGGTTGCTAAAAAAATATATTTTAAATTTAAAAATCATCAATTCACATTCAGCAAGCTCTATTGTATGTTTTGACACAAACTTTTAAGTATGAATCTCAAATGTTTGAAGAAACGAGAACACCAAATAGTCTGAGTAATAACTTTTATTACAGTTATTGGAATTTGATTGGATTTTTCTTTTTTAATTTACATCATATTTCCGAGTTTCAATGTAAAAGGTAACAATTTGATTTAGATTTGAAGGCAAACAAATCTTTTATTCTGAATGATCATTCTAAAAAAATTTTTTTGTAAACGGCAAATTTACAATGGTTTTATCAATTATATTTTGATAATTAATAAAAAATCCTTATTTAATGTTCTAAGAATTAATTACTAAAACATTCATATGATTAAACATGTAATTTTTATTGATAAATAGTAGAGAGTTTGTTAATTAATAGTCTCCTGGAAAAGTAATGAGCCGAGCTAAAGGGGAAAGTGACACATAATAGATGGCGTTAGTGGCTCATTACATTTGCGAACGAGTAATAAATAAAATATTTTTATGTATCTCTCTTTTCAAACTTGGCATAAATGTCAACATCCAAAAACATTGAACATTCATTTGAATTTAATTATTTTTAATTTAACAAAATTATTTTTAAATAAAAATTAATGCTACGAGCTTCACTACACTAGAGCAGAGATTTAGTCAAAGTTTGGTTGGGTAGCATAGATACGCACTGAGATTGGCGTCTACTTCAGCCTCCGCTCTAAAAACACAACTGCAGATGGCGACGTACGGTTTTAACCCGCCAACACTACAGTTGAGGGCGAGTGGCTTAAATAGGAAAGAAGTGCAGTTTTTTTGCGACGCGTGCAGGCGATGATGAAGTTGTGTACATTTCATAATTGTTTAAAAGGTAAAAAGAATATATCTCATACATTCAAAAAAAATTTCTTGAATGAATACTAAATACATCCAATGTAGATCAAAATTAACTTTAAAAAAATCATCAAAAAGCTATTTAAACTATATTTCTTATATATTTTTGGGTTAATTGTTTGTATGTAATTCACGCCGAAGTTTGTATTTGTGCTTAAAAGTGTAATTTTATCAAAAAAATATTAAAAACTTATCAAAATTTTTTTGATTTACAAGTTCTATCGGTGGGTGTTTTTTAAAAGTATATTTTTTATTTGGCAATTCTTATTTAACAATGAGTTTGGAGTAATCCTTGAACGTTCCGTCTTTCGTCGTTTTCTAACTGGTAATTAATCTTCCAACAGAGCATACACAAGCTTATTCTGCTGTGTACATTTCGAGAATTACTTGTAATCATAATTTCCTGTAAAATCATTATATGGGTCACAGTGAGCGTTTGTCAAATTGACATGTCAATTTCATTTCCGTTAAGTCTTTCATAAATGGCAAAACATTTGATTTAAATCAATACTTTAAGGTTCAAGCATTGTTTTCAATGGCAACAGCAGTCGACCACTGGCGCGTAACACTTTTGGGTAACTGGCCATCAGCAAGAGGCATGTTATAAATGATGCCAAATTGATTGACCATTATAATTGCAGTGATAATAGTTGCTAAAAATTTAATTTAAAAATCAACATTCACATTCAGCAAGCTCTATTATATGTTTTGAAAATGAATTTCTGAAATCTGAAAAAAAAACAAGTAAACCAAATACTAAGATTAATTACATTTATTACGGTAATAATGATTTAATAATATTTTTAATTAAGACAAACTTTAACGGCTCATTTTAAAAGGTTGCAAATTGATTTTAACTTTAATGCAAACAAATCTTTTTTTCTGATTATCATTGTGAAAATATTTTTTCATCGTTAAGATATTTTGAGTAAGGAAACTTAAAAATGGTTTTATCACTTATATTTTGATTATAAATTAAAAATAAAAAGAAAAGATTATTAGTTATCTTGATATTTTGAATTTATTTTGAATAATAACACAATTCAAGATCATCAGTTAGTAAACTCAGACACATGAATAATAGTCAACTGCACAGTGTTTGGATCAACGTTTGTGGAAAGGTAACAACTGAAGATAATCATTTGTAAAGATGATCATTTGATAAGATAATAAGTAATGATAAACTAGTATAAAATGATCGACATGCTAAATTTGATTTATCAACAACTATTACAGATCCACATATTTTGTTTTGACTAAGTGACTAAGTACTTGATCAGTTGACCCGCATGTCGTGGTGTGTCATGCAGCAACACTTTAAGCTTTATGATAAGACAATGTAACTTTCATCTGCATGCGCATTATAAACCAAAAAAGAATTAAACAGTTTTGCCTAAATATTAGACAAAACTCAAATGATTTACTTAAATATTAAATTTAAATTTGAAATCGTTTTAAGTTTAACTTAAATAACTTCAACATCAAACTTCTATTTTATAAACAGTTTATTTCGTTTTATTTTTGTTTAACTTTCAAAATGCACATCAATCAATTGCCCAGCGACTGTTTGTTGCTCATTTTTAATGCCATTCCACTTGTCGATTTATTAACTCACGTTTCATCAACTTCAATCAACAAACAATCAATAAACCTAACTTTACAATTAAACACTGAACGTGCATGTAGCAACTTTAAATAATAATAATAAAATAATCTTTTTTAAAAAATTTATTTATACAAATGCCGATTCAATTAGGAATAAACACGATTAAATACAATCAAATCTAATCAAAGAAATCACATCAAATTGTCGATTATATTCACAATTTCTTTAGCTAAACTCAAATACTTTGGTACTTCTAAACTTTGCCATGGAATCGGAGAACTTTGATTATCGCCCGAATATAAAATTGAGAGATTCTTGGGAGGCCAATCTTCCAGATAATTTACAAGAATAATTTTCTTTCCCAAGAAATCAGCCAACTGAAATTCTCGCTTCGTCCACTTTGTGTTGCAATAGTTTTCGGTAACCAAAGCAATGAAGATGCGGCAATTGGTGACTGCTTCGTTCAAGACATTCTGCCAATCATTTCCGTAACGGATTTCGTGTAGGTCCAGGAAAATCGAATCTTTGCCTTGGCGAACAAGTTCACGCTTTAATTGTTTGGCATGTTCTTCAGCATCATCTCGGGCGTAGCTAATCATGATTTGAAGATTCTTGTCCTTTTTCGGCAGTATGGCATGCTTGATTTGGCTTGAGACTTGCTGAGCAACCAGATCAACATCTTTTTGCTCCCAATATTCGCCAATTTCCAATTCTTCTTCGGAACTTTTGATGAATTGGACCGTTGAGAGTTCCAACCCCAAAATAGTAGGAGGCCAGTTCCGTTTTCCGAGAAAGTTTACAGGCAAAATAATTTTCCCTGTTGCCAACTTGAATTCTTCTAATGCGGATTCGCATTGAGTGTAGTCATGAGTAATCAAGGGCACAAAAATAGAGCAGTTCTGCGCATTCTTAGTCGAAGTATTATGATTCGAATCCGACAGACAAACGGCGAAATTTTGATGCAAATTGGCAATGCTTCTTTTGAGACTTTCAGCAAAATTGATAGTGTAGTTTTGTTGGTCAAAACTGATCATGACATTTAACGGTAAAGTCATTCTTGAAGTGATAATGAACGGAAGGACTTGGTTGATTCAATAGAATGGTCTCAAAGTCAGTCGAGTCAAATGAGCAGTGAAGTTGAAGTGAAAGTTGCACTTCACAACTTTTTTAATACCTGATGAGCAATTTGATCACAGAATTCCATCATCGAATAATCGAATCCAAATTAATTTCTAGTTTAAATTTGATTAATAGCTTTTGGTTTTCTTTCAAAAATAAAATATAATTTTTCAATTAAAACTCTTTCTAAAGACTTAATTTAATTGTAATTTTTACAAAATATCTTATGGTCGCAACTACAACTGGTATAGTCCTTCATTTTCAAATCTAAGTGTACTTTGGCTCATTTTCAAATTCACCTGCATCAATGTAAACATTAAGAAAAGGTTTAAAGTTTTTTATTTGGATTTTCTCAAGCTTCACGAGACAATCTATTGTCATTATGGAAGCAAACATTGATTTTTTTCTGTGCCAATTTCGATTCACTCTATTCAGTTAGTTCTTTCGGGTTTTTTTCTTGGGCCAATTTAAAGGTTAAATAAATAAAAATATTTTCTAATGAGAATCTCGAATGCGAATTATTATATTTAATTATTCAAAATAAAATAATTTGTCAATTATTGCACAATTGTTTCAAGGTTAGTTTTACAATATGTTTTGATTCTAATTTAATTATGCTATTTAAATTTACTTTTCAAAAAGCCTTCTACATTTACATTTGATTTTAATTTTCAGATCAAACAGATCATTCTTCACATATGATAAAACTTGAAATTAATCATACAATTTTGACTCCAATACTTATGTTTTGTTTAACATTATAAAAATAATATTATTTGAATTGAATTGAATTGAATTGCTCAACACATATTGTCGTGGTGACACACAAACCAGCCGCGAAAAAGCAGTAGTAGTTACAGTTTGAAAAAACCCAGCTTATCCGGAAATATACACATTCTGAACTACAAAGTTATATTTTTTACAGCTAAAATACTTTTCACCGTTTTAATTTTAATTTCATTTAGTTGAGCAATTCTATGGTAGACAGATTTTATTAAAAGGTTCATACAATTTTTTTTTAAATATTTTGGTTGAAGTTTTGTTCTTTGTTCAGCAAGAAAAGTCTTTCAGACTCAGAATGGACCGAAGCAATTAAGCTCAACGTCGGCTACGCCAACCTGAAGGCCGTCATTGGCTCTCGCAGTTACAGCTCACAAAATAGCCTTTGTCGCAGATGCGGCAAAGTGAACGAAACCCTACCCCATGTACTGGGAAGTTGTGAATGGAACAGCAAGAGACGAACCGCACGGCATCACGCCCTCAAGCACGAAATCGCCGACATGTTGACCGAGAAAGGATTCACCTGTGTAGATGAAGTGTTCTGTTTGGATGGTAATTTATCGAGACGATACGCTGACATAGTTGCCTTCGAGAAGAACACCAACAAGGCCTACATCATTGACCCCACCATTCGATTCGAGACCAACGAGGACGTTGGTGCACTGGCCGACGAGGAAAAGAAGAAAATATATGAAAGTTGTGTCCCGTCTTTGAAGCTCCGTTATCAACACTACGGAGTACGTGAATATGAAGTCATTGGACTCTGGTTTGGAGCCAGAGGTGCCGTGAGCAAGGAAATGGTCGAGTTCTTTAACCGTTTCAAATTAGACAAAAAACGTTTGCCGGACCTTGCAGAAATGGTACTTGCAGACTCTATTCAAATTGTACGTAGTCACATTTACTCACAAGAATAGCCTTTATATGTGATAAAAGACTACTTGTTTATACCATAATGTTCTCATAGTTTTAAATCTATTGTATTTTGCATAATTTTTATTCTGTAACCCATATGTTTGTATTTTGTGTGCAATTGTCCTATGGATTGATTAGTATGCTGTGTCTCATGGCAACCCATCGCAGGTGGGCAGCACCGCTCTATTTTTTTAATAAAGTTGTTTTCTTCTTCTTCTTGTAAAATGTCTAAAAAGGTATTAACTCTAAATTTTATGGGAAAAAATTCAGTCCAGCTTTGAATTCAAATAATTTAGATAAAATTTCAAATTTAATAAATCATTGTTTTTTAATCTAATTGCAATTTTGTTTATCTTAATATCATAATTAAGTTTCCTTAGATTCAAAGCAAGCGATTCAAAAAGGCTTTTAAACCAAAATTTCAATGTATCAATATCACACAACCAATTTGGGAGTTTCCGTGATCTCCAATTGGCCGATCGAACTAGCCAATTTGAAACTATTTCTGGACTATCAATTGTTTTCAACATTACAATTGTAATAGAATAAATTACTTCTGACTCTTGCTATATCTATTCATAGGTTTCACTCTAACCATTTGTTTTTAAAACTTTTAATAGTTGTTTAATGAGATTTTTATTCTGATGTCCAACATTCAAATAACTTTTATTTGCAGCAACATAAGTTTCTATCTTTTTCATTGTCTTAATTATTCATGTTGTTTGCATTACAATCAAAGATTCTTCTTAAAAGGTTTAATTTTAAAAAATTCGATTTTTTCATTAGTGTTTTAATAAATGTTTCATAATTCTCTGGCTATTGACTAGATCTTAAGATCTTAAGGCAAGCTTGCCACTGTTGGTTGAATTGTGGCTTAATCACTGTAACAGTATTTGATTAATAGAATTCTCCTGAAAACACCCATACCAATGAACACTACTTTTGAAATGACATGACAATTGCAATTCTTATTATCTGGAGTCACTTCTGGACACTCAGAAAGGGCAAATAAAAAGTGTAAATTTTTCAAATATCGCTTCCAACTTGCCTAAAGTAAATGACCAAACTTTTAATGCTGCAATGACATCTATGCCAAGATTTTGAGCGTCTGTGCGAAAGCGTCGAGTGAATGTGCTTTCACCAAAATGGTTCAAATGCTAAATGTATTGAGTGATAATTCATCAAGACAAATAACTAATTTCTCAATTAGATATTGTGTAGTTAATTATATGGTAATTTTTAGACTATTGTGCAAATTGTCAGTTAAAATGACAATTTGGATGTTTTATCATTTGGGTTTTGTAACACTTTCTTGTGTTTCTTTTCTTGCATGATAGTTTTTGTCCTCTTGTTAATTTTCATTCCCACTTGATATTTGCAGCAACGTCTTAAATAGATATTGACAGACACAGTAATCAAACCAGTACAGCTGTTGAATTATAACCTAGCGAGGCATAGTAAAGCAAGATACACCTAGCATTGCACTGTTAAACAAATCTTCCAAGGATGCAACCAAATCAGAAAAGCCTCTTACCGAATCGGATCAATCTGACAAGTCAGCTTCACAAGAAAAGTCTGAAATTTTTGAGAAATAAACAATTCATTTCATATGTATGTCCACTTTTATGTCATACTTTTTGGAATCAATATTTTCATTCAATTCAATTTAATAAATACCATGGTTTTGACTTGTCTGATCAAATGGTCAACACAGTTATTTTAAATACTTTTAAATCAAATATTTTTTGAATATTTTATTTAAATATTTACGTCAAACTTTTATTTGTAAAAGCATTCTTCTTATTTCTTGTTATTAAATTATTTTTTAACATGAATGTTTGATCTGCATTGTCTCGTATTGTTTTAATTTTTACATATTTTCTAGTTTGTTGTTATAAACATTTTTTTATTTAAATTTCAGGTCAACAGCTGATGGATGGGCTTGTCAAAATAAACGTCAGAAAAGCTACCACGAGTCGTCCTATTATGTCAATTTTGAAAAGATAGTCTTTCTTTAAACTTTATATCTCTGATCATAGAGAAGAAAACAAATATTGTATTCGATTTTTACAGCCTTTATGAGAATTGAAAGTCATTCTAGAATAAAACCATGTTCATGTCAACATCTTTTAGTTTCTCTCAATTTTATTTGTCAGTAGCTTTCAATCGATTATGATAAAGGTTAACACTAGAATTATTGCAAGCAGTATAGCGTTATAGCGTTATAGCAGGTAATTGTTCATTATTGTTTTTTATCTATAATCAAGTTTTCTTTTTTATTCAATCAATTAATTATTTTGGGTTCAAGCATTGTTTGCAATGCTTGAACCCAACAGCAGTCGATGACTTGCGTCTAACACATTAGCTAAACTTTCTAGCAAAAATATACAGACCATAATGTGGTAAACTTGATTGATCATTATAATTGAAGTAATAAGTTTTTGAATCTACACTTCCCAAAATGCCATACTTCAAGTAGATATTAGTTGAATCTTGACAAACAATGCCACTCAGGGTAATTAAACACGGCAGCTCACGATGGGTAAATGGCTTAAATAAGCAGGGAAGTACAGGTTTGCGACGCGTACAGGAGATAAGAAGTTGTGGTCATTGCAATTTTTTGCTTAAAAGGTAAAAGAATATATCTCATACATTCAATGTAATTTCTTGAATGAAACCAAAATATATCCAATGTAGATCAAAATTAACTTTAAAAAATTATTTGCAGTATAAGCAATAAATTATACAATCATTTCATACATTTCAATGGTGAATTTAACATTAGTTTGTTCATAGTTAAATATTTTTCTCTTTTCTTATTACGACGAGTATTGTGATGGTGATGGGTGGAGATTAAAATAATCAAATGTTGTGATTTTTGTGGATACGATTTAATAACAATAAGGCAACAAGGCCACTCGCCACGACGGCTATTTCGATCAATCATTCATGATTTCCAAAAAGGTTATTAAGCTTCTTCTGCAACACCATCCTGGTGGTCTTCTCTTGAATGATGGTTATCGGCCTCTGCTTTATTGTCATTTTCTGTTGTTGTATGTAGCAACGTGTCAATTACTTCTTGACGCACACTGTGCGTCACACAGTACCTACACCAAGACAGCTTATGGATGGATTTTGCATTGTCGTCGTCCGAAAGGTAACGAACCGCAAGTTTCAAGTAGGTACCGCGGTACAGTCAAGCGAGTCTTCCATGCAATCCAATCGGAAAATGATAATTGAATAGAGTCAATCTGACAAGACTGTTTCACAAGAAAAGTTTAGTGGTTCGGAGAAACTCGTGGACACAAAACCGCCTGCCTTACTAGATACATATCGGATCTGTCCGATTTTTCTGTTTCCAAGGATTAATGTTGTCCATGGTGCACCACCCGAACAATTCAACCTTTTATGACCTTTACTGCATAAAAGTGTGTTTACTATTTAAACTATTTTTTCTTATTTATTAAAATGTCTTTCAATTTTGTTGTGAACCCATTTTTAGTTTTCATAAAATAGTTGTTTCAAATTTTTTATGGTGAGAGGATCAATTTGTCAACATTACAATGCAGAAAGGACAAATGTCATACGGTTCAATATATATTGTCACTGTAAGTACTTTTATATTCAGGCAAGTCATGTTTTTTTACTATTTCTGTTTTAATTCTATTTATTTAGCAACGTTTCTGTTAGCGTAATTTATTAAAAAGGTTAAAACATAAACATAAACAAAACATTAAAAAAATTAAAAAAGTGTAGCATTATTCAAATAAATATTTAAACTAAACTTTTAGTTTGCTAATAATCTTTATTAGTATTTGAAATATTTTTATCAGAAAATTTTAATTAAAAACATAACTTATAATATTTTACTTTAATATTTGAAATATTTAGCTATGGTTTAATACATGAGTTACCGACTTTCTTTTTATAAATGGTTAATAAATAAAATACAACTCTTATTAATCATAAATCCTCAAATTTTATTACTACCCACATTGTACCCACACTCTTTTTAATGGTTTCAAGGCATAACTAATTGAGAATACAACTATTCATATCACTTTAGACTTTTTTAATTTGATTGGCTATGGAAAGTATCAAGTTCTGATTTTTGATTTTATTGCATAATAATTTTTAATTTTAATGACTGTCAATTGAATCCGTCTGTCTGTCGGTAAACCCTTTTCCATATTCTGAGGAAATTGTAGACCCAAGAATTACAAACATTGGTATGCATACACTACTACTCTTTCAGGCTCTCTTCCACGTGCTGATAAACAGACAATGTTAAACCCATCCATAGAAGAGGTTACATCAGAAAAGTCGTATGGTCATGATGGTACGGAATACTTCAACTCAATTTCCTACAAAAAAAACTATTTTTAAGCTTCAAAGTATTTTTTCTGTAGCTGTTCTTCTTATTAAAAGGTTTCAACATCTCAACATCAAAATTTATTTTCACAAATTGTATATTCAATCATTTGCCAAGCCGTTAATGATTTATTTTACAAAAAAAAGTTCTAAACCTCCATTAATTAACTTTGTATGCCAAACCAATTTTAGAACAATAAATATATATATATATATAAGTATATCACCATAATGATTAACGAAAATCTATCAGAATTCCTTCTATTTGATTAGAAAACAGCTTCAAGTATTGACTTTATAATATTTTTTTGAACAGGAAAACGTTCAAACAAAACATATTGCCAAGAGTTAAAATTCACTTTACATTGAAATTTCAAATATCATCGGGAATTATCAAAAGCATAAATTGAAGCATTCGCTTAAGATTCCTGTTGAGAAACACCTGCTCTATGTTGTTCGTATTCCAAAATTTTACACAATTTCTTAACTGAAAAAGCGGCTTTCAGTGCACTATCAACTTTTAAATACTTTGAACATTTCTTTCGTAACTTTTGAATAATCTTGACACATGATGTTTGGGCATGCCGCTTTGATGAAGGCCTAACTGTACTTTACTTGCAAAGACACGAAAACTTCGATGATTGGTTATAAATGTTTATAGATTCGTAAATGACTGTTTTTTTTAAAATTAAAGTTCTAATACAAGTCATTAGATATTTATTTTTTGCCAACATTGAGAATAAATTTACACAATTCTATGAAAATTTTTCCATTGACAAATGCCTTGTTGCGCATACATTACAAAGCTGTCTTCAAACATTTTCAATCGATCAACTATGATTTTCATTCTCAATCAATACAAGAAATCTCTAATATAGCCTGTAAATATTCTTAATACCCCATATACCAGAATGATAATTTTAATTGAAACCTGTGAGAAACTACAGACCAATGTTGGTGATTTATTGAAAGGTCCGCGTATAATCTCTTACTTCATTTTCTTAATTCTTAATTTTCTTGCTTGTACACAATTTATCGAACTGGTTTTAATAAAATGTTAACTCATAAACATTTTTAACTAATCTATTATATTTTCCACGAGTAAATGGTGTAAGTTTATTTCTCTATTATATTGATACTATTTCTTTCTAATATAGGGTCAGTCTTACATCAACGATAGTGACACAATCATACTAGAATCCATTATGATTCGTCATATCTTTCAATCTGAATTTAATCTATACATACTACTTACATACATACCATACATACAGACATTGAACTAATAATGTTTCTTGTTAGCTGAGCGAAGTGAACGAACGAACGAACGCACGAGCGATAGCGAGTGCGTGAGTGAGTGAGTGAACGTAGCGAAGCACTCTGTCACCACTCGAGAAAACCGTTTCGATTTTCCAATGGGAGAAAACGGAAGCATTGTAACAGAGGGGAAATGCTTGTAAACAAAAAGGCTTTTTAACGGTTGTGTACACACAGAAATAAACAGAAAGGTTTCCATGAATTTTATGTTTCCGATTCCGTGATCACGGCATTATCAATGTATATCCACAATTGCATTAAAACTGAATTTTTAATATTTTATCTTATTTGACAGTGAGAAGATCATAAAGAAACAAAAACCCTCTTGTTTTTGGTCAAATTTGTAACTTCTTGAACCTGTGTATCTTTAATTAAGTATAAACTGAAAAATTCAGTTAGTCAATTTTGAAGTTCACATATTTACCTTTAATTTAAGCTATAGTATGTCAAAATCGGTCCATAGGTTCTGTTTGAAACAGCACAATACGAAACCCACTTTTTCCTGTTTAAGTCATAGGGATCATTCACAGATGTTAGCATCATCGCGTCCCTCCTTAAGGCGTCCTTTTAAACTTTACTTTAATATTAATAATAATCGAAATATTATTTAATTATTAAGATAAAATGTGTTTCACTGATTATAAATGGTCAGTACAAAATAATTTTCAAATTTATCTAGAGTAAATGCTTGCAAGTTTTTATATACTCTATTTTGTCACGTATTTTCAGATATCTTTAGATTAACAGTCGCATTACCAAAGTCCGGTCATATCTGACCCAAAGGTTGTTTTTTAAGGTTATCTTTGAACTGGTTATCAGAATTCTCTTGAATTTTTCGCTATCTGATTTTTTCTGGCTAATACAACTTTAACAAAAAGAAATTTAAAAAATCTTATCAGATTACGGAGATATGGCTATTTTGACTTTAGACTTTAAACATTTATAACTCCGTTATCTCTTGGCCGATTCTTATCAAATTTTAAGGGTATCATCTTTGGTTACATGTGTATCAAATATATTTTTTCGCAGAATTTTCTGATAAGGAGAAATAGGTAATCTGATAGTCCGTTTTGCAAAATTTTCTGAATACGTGACAACTATTGCCCCCTACAGTCAAATTTTTGACATGAATCTTATCTCAAACGATTGTGTGTTATAAAGATAACATATTTTTGACAAAAAGTGAGACTTTAAATTAACACCAAAGACCAAAAGCTTGTATTTTTAAAAAATATTTTGCTTATTTTTGGGTCAAATCTGACCCTTTGGTAATGGGCTCATACCAAAACACTTTAGTCATGCGACTGTTAAATAGATTAAATGTTTATTCTATCATACCGTAGTAGATAACGCTTTCAGTAACTTATTCTTATAAAACACGTATTGAAATCATTTTTGATTCTTTTGGTTCATTTGTTTTTAAATAGGTTTAGACAGGTATTTAATGAAATTTCCTTTCAAGTTCAAATTTGAATTCAATTTATTCTTAGCTAATATTTCTAAGTATTCTTTAGATTGAAGCGTTGTATTTAAATTTATAAAAATTAGAGTCAAGTACAGTTTAACTCAGCATTCTACTTTTAATATTTCATTTTTAATTAGGGATTTGGACGGTTTTTGAAACAGTCATTTAAAAAGGTTATTTTAATATATTTAATGATAATGCTATCTTTTCCGTCTTAGGGAAACTTTCAAGTATTGGGTTTAAAGTTTTTTAATTAAAACTAAAATTATTTAATTATTAATCAATATTTTTAAAATACTTTGAACTTTTGTTTAACAATACACCGTATAACATGAATTTCTACGTAATTTCATTTTTTTCACATAGAATATCTGGTAAGAACTTTCTTTATCTCATAATAACAAGACCATCGGTTTGGAATTACAAACGTTCAATTTATTTTATTTTTTCTAGAGTCAAATTAAGTTTTTATTAAATGGTCAACAAAAAATACTTTTAAAACAAAATTCATATTTTAGAATTGAATTTTTATCCTAGATTACGTTTCGATTCATATGGTCTTTCTAAATGGTGAATTTAACAACAACCAAACTTCTTTTTCTGATTTTAAGTATTCCTAAATATTTTTTCTATGAATAGTCTTTAACATTTTTTTCTAAACATAGATGGTTATCATTAATAGCTCTGTGTTAAATAATCTATTCTAAAGTATACTACTAATCACAATTTATAATACTTTAAAATATAAATTATGAAATTATCTTTCCATTTTTTAATCGCAATATAATTAATACTGAACTTTAGTTCCTCTATTTAAAGGTTTATTCAATCTAACAATTTGTTTGAAAAATTTCGAATAGTTGTTAAGTAATAATTCTATTCTGATTCAGAATTTCTGAATCCAGACATTCGTAATACTTTTACTAGCTTCAAATAAAGATTTCGTTTTCAAAACTCACTTGTTTTAATGTTTACATTTTTGGATAAAAATTTGGGACTCTTCTTAAACGCTTTGTTTCAAAAACTTTGAATTTCATCGTTAATGTTTTATTAAAATATTTTTAAAAAAGTTTTTCATTTCTAAAACTTTAAACAAGAATTTAAATTTTTTTATAATCAAAGAAATGTGCAATGTGCTTTTACTAGTTCTGTTTTTAAATGGTTTAATAAATCAGACCAATCTGACAAGTCTACTTCATAAATAAAAGTCTGCAGGTTCGGAGAAACAAACACTTCAAAACATATTGTCGTTATTCGCCCTTTCATATTTATATTATTATATTTTCATTCGATTCATTTAAATTTTTTAGATCCTTTGAATTGTTTTAATCAAATCGTCAACATATTAATTTCAGTAATTATCATAAACTTCAGAAAAAGCTACAATGAACCGTTTAATTGGAACAATTTTGTTGATATATTCTAGAGAGATTTACAAGATGCAATCCGAACTGAGAAATCTTTCTGAATCGAATTAATAGCAAAAGGTTGCTAAAACACTTTTAGTGTACTTTTAGTGTATTTTAAGATAGGCTTTGCAATTCAACAGATGTTTCGTATTTTGCTTTCTTGTACCTTACGAGTATCTTAAGTTAGTTGCTGGATTTTTTTAATAAATGTCAACACAAATATTTTTAAAAAATAAATGCGATTATGACGGTATCATAGAATCCATCAAGATTCGTGATGTCGTTCAAGTTTAATTGGAACCATTCAAACTACTTCACAGACTTTGAACTAATATAGCTTCTTGCATTTTCCAGTACTATCAAATTTTATAATATTCAATTTGTTAGATTCATAATTTGAATTTTTCTCTTAAATTAGACTTGAAATTCATATAATCATCTGTCACACTCTCTACCATTGTTATTTTCGTTCAATTCGGTTCAATTGAGCTCGTACAATTACAAGGTTTAATTAAAAGGTCAACAGCATAAAAGTTTTTATCAAAAAATTTCTATTAAATCTGCATTTTCAAAATTTTTTATTTTCTGATTAAATACATTATTACAAATAACATTATTATATGAAGTTTAAAAAAATTATTTAAAAGGTATTATATTTGTGTCAAGGGAAACTTCAAAGATTTGATTTCAAATTTAAAATTAACAAGACAATTTTTCGTCATAATGTCAAATTTTTCAAAATGTTGGTAGTCACTTTTCACACTAAACGACTTAATTCTTCAATCAATAAAATTCTGAACAAATAATGCTTTACTGTTTCTGAAGATCTTGATCGTGTTTTTAATAACTTTGATTGACAAATTCATTGTTAGTTTACTAAAATTAATAAAAGTATCTTATTTGAAACTAGTCGATGTTCACTTCACAAATGGTGAAACTTGTAATTTTATATAATTTAATTTTTTGCATAATTTTGTTACCATTATTTATCAATAAAGTTAAAATCGCGCGGAAACTATAAAAATTGTTTTGTTTAAAAGAGAATTACTATTGAGACTTTTATAAATTGAACTTTGATGTACATGAACTTCTTGTTGATCCGAAACGGCAAATCATCGTACCTTTGCAAGTATACAAAGACCAAAGACAAGAACGTTGACACAAAACTTGAGCATTTTTCCCTTAGTTTTCAAGACAACAAACTAGAAACTGTTATTAAAAACAAGCAAAACGAGAATTAATTGGTTCTAAAATATTAATGGTATTCTCAAAGGTTTCTTCTATCAAATTTTTCAACTTGATTTGAAATATTTTGAATAGTTTCTCAGTGATGTTTCTGCTCTCAATCCAGAGATTCAAACTACTACTACTATTATTCACATCCAACAAACTTTTGTTGTGATTTTTTGCAAATTTTTCTTTTTAAAACGGTTAACAATATGCCACCTAAAACTTTTTATTTTTAAATTTGATTGTTTAAACTTCCATATTCGTGTCTGCTACACTCTTTGGAATTCAAATTTTTAGCGAGACTTAGTTCAAAGAACAAGTCAAGCTTATGGTTTTGCCATCGTGTATGTATATATGTATGTATGTATGTGTGTGCAAAGGTGGTGCAGGATCGATTCCCGGTTCGGACAACTTTTTTGTTTTTATTTTTTTAAGCTACACTAAGTCTCGCTTACTGCCCGGCTTGCCGGATTTTTTCTTCAATCCATTTAAATTACATTGGACTTTTCGGCAATTTTATCAAATGGTAAACACAATTCAGTCAATTTTAAATATTTTTTAAACAAATAACTTTTCTATTTTTGATTTAAATATTAAAGTCAACTATTATTTTTAACAAATATTGTTTTTATTATCCCTTGTCAATAATTTGTTTAATCTTCATTGCCTCACATGGTTTTAATTTTTACTTATTTACTAGTTTTTTTTTATTAACAGAAATTTTGTCTAGAACAATAATTTTTCATCTACTTTGTCAACAACGGATGGGTGTACGAATAAACTTCTGAAAAGCTACCGTGAGCCGTTCTATTTGATCAATTTTTTTTAAAGAATGTTTTTAGAAATTTGAAAAGATGCAATCCAATCTGAAAAAATGTACTAAATCGAATTAATCGCCGAAGAATGTTGTCTAAAAAGCCCATAAGTCGGAGAAATTCGTCGAATCAAAACAGCTATTGTTTATATTACGGATTTACTTTATTTTTGCAATTCCATTATTGTTTCTTAATCCACATTCTTAGACATAAGAATATGTTGTTAGTTTTTGAAGCTGGTTTTCAAAGGTTAGAGCAATTATTTTTTTAAATAAAGTTCATTTTTTCAATATTATCCTGAAATACAATGTATAAACTTAATTTCATTTTAATGATGAAATTCAAATGTGAACTGTTGTCTTCACATCTTCCTTTAACTGGTTTTAAATGGTGAATGTTGATTTAATCCGTTATTATATCAAACTCATTGTAACTTTTTTATATATAAGTCTTTTAGCATTTTAATTTTTGATTTATTATATTACATATTTAGAGTTAACTTTTCACATTCACCTTTGGGAAATTTTATAAAAAAATAATATAAATAATATCTTTTTTTATGCAAGTCAAAGACTAATTTTGGTTATCATTTTAAACAAAACACTCCCACTAGTTCTATTAAAGTGACACTAATGAAAACAAATATTTTTGAAATTTTATTAAAAACAATATTGATTTCCTTTAAAGGTTATAATTTACGTACATGTTGTCTTCAATATCTCGTATAATGAACATTCCCCCCGAAATAGTCTTACATTTCTTAGGCTTTACTGGAGAGAGGTGATTGGCATGACATTTTTAAAAACAAAATTTTGGTAATTTAAAAGGTTTAATTTTTTTATAAGATGGATTGTTATTGTTATTTGGAAGTTTCTTTGTTCTTCGATTTTTTGTATCACTCATTTTACTTAAGAAATGTAGCTATAGCGTGTTATCTAAATGGTTAATTTAACAACAAAAAACTTTTTTTAGTTTAGTCTGAAGAATATTACCTCGATCATTCAGTTTATTTAAAGTATTTTTGTTGGAAAGAATTGATGGTATTATTATTATTAACTCATACATTTTTGTTTTTTTTATTATTTGCTTTAAAATTGTAAATATGAAAAATACAGACTTACTTAGCTAGACTTACTTAGTGCACAAGTACCCTTAAACCATTAGCACCTGATAAATTTGAGATTTGTTTTCTTCTCAGCTGATAATTTGGTAAATTCTATTTAACAGATTTCTATCTTAAATCGTCGATTTCAGTTGTCCAAGTTTTTTCTATCCGGAACTTGTTTGCTCATTTTGGATTTATTTTCACAAAAACACAAAAATAATCACTTTTTATTATTTTTCAATTACTCAATTCAGTTTGTTGTGTTGGCATAGTTTATTAAAAAGGTTAAAATTAAAACTTTTTGGGGTATTTTTTTTAAACAAATATTTATTGTTTGTCTTGAATATTTAAATTAAACACTTATTTTCACTTTAGTTTGTAATCGAGTTTGTAAGTCTTCAATAAGGAGCGAAAAGCATCGGCCAAATCAAAATGGTGGGGCTCGTTGACTTTCCGGGCGTCGTGTGTATGAATGAATGACTGGGCCCCCCGGGCGTGATGAGTCACTGCTGAGACATTGCCAGCTCATAGTGAATAGAGTGAAAGAGAGGGGGAAGGACAAGCAGGAAATTTAACCACAAAATGGCCATTAAATTTGTAAAATTAAACTGAATATATAATAATATTATATATTAATAATATATAATATATAATATTTACAAAAAAATAATAAAAAAGAAAATCAAAATTATTTTGGTGTAAAATTAAAGAAAAACGTTAATTACACAATTTTGTCAGTTAATTAGTTTAAATTAGTTTTAAAAATTTAATTTAAAAAATAGAAACAATGATAATTATTATTTTTTTTATTTTTTTTATTTGCCTAATCGATTCTTAACTGATCGAGTCCTGTCAATTCAATAATTTGATAATTAGTGCTCCTCTAAATATATAGAAGAAATATTTTGTCCCACTTAATGTGATGTTCGGAAATTGTTTGGATATTAATTAATTCTTAATTAACTATCTATTTTAACTGCCCTAACTGAATTTGGCAAAATAAAACAATCTTAAGTTAGACAATCCGTTACCCAGGTGGGGATATTTTGATTACAAAAGCCAAAGGTTAGTGCTACGAAAATATAATTAATTAATGCAAGCCTACTGGAGGCACATTCTGTTATTTTGGATACTAATTCTGATGTATTTTTGCCAAAGGAATTTAAATATTTACTCAGATTTAACTGAATATTGCGTGTTTTCAAGATTTCGACTATATTTGGGTTTTTATAGTAAAATGCATTGCTGGGCAGCATATTCTGTGGCTCCTTTCGTCGAGTCGAATTTAATGAACAGAAATCTATTATTTATAGATACTTTAAAAAACTTCAGTTGAGATATTCGCAAATAAAAAGAATTACATTAAAATATTGTTTTACGCTTTTTTATTTGTTTTCTATTATTTTCATTAATTCAATTTTTTAAATATCTTAATTTTATAAATTTTAAAAGTTTCTGCTTTATAATTTGAATTTGGATTTACAATTTATTTATTTAAAATTGTAAATTTGTAATTTTGATTGTCAACTTAAATTATTAAATTAATTTAATGAACTTAATCGTCAATTTGTGATTAAATTACCTACCTGTCCTTTTCCATCTCTTTCGCTCTATGACAATGACATGGCAAAGTCTAATCAGTGACTCATCACTGTCGTAGGGCGCCACGTCATTCATTACTCACAACGCCCGGCAAGTCAACGAGCCCCACCATTTTGTTTTGGCCGATGCTTTTCGTTCCTTAGTCTTCAAAGCTTTTTGACATGTTTTGAATTGTCATTTATTACAAGAATATTAAACTACATGTCAAATGACTTCATAAAAATTTCTAACAGTTTAAAATTAACGAATTTATAAATCAATAATAAAATTGCAAATTTTACTTGAAAATATTAAGTTTAACGCAATGTGAATTGATGAAATTCTTTAAATTTCTTTAACTTAATAATTCAATATGTTTGTATGAGATTTGAATTCTTAAAGAAAATATCTTTGTTTGTTTCATTATAAGATTATAAATGTGAAAATGATTAAGTTAGAAGTTTATTCTTTTGACTCGAATATTTATTTTTGTTTTACATTATATAAATTATATTTTTAATTTTGCTTTTGTTATAAAAAAAAGTTTTGTTTTATATTTGTCATGAAAAGAGTTTCATGCATTGATTCTTTCAATTTTAAGAGATACTTTGGTGATATATTTTTCAAAAAGGTCGTTAAACTAAGATTTCGTCGTTTTCTTTTTCGTTATCAATCACAAGTTTGAAGGGGGCATAAAGCATCTTTATATGATATGTTAACTTATCTATAGAACAGAGGGGTTAGCAAGGAGATAATATTAAAGTGAATGCATTTGCCTGAATGAAGGCTTGTTTATTTTCATTTAATGTTAGAAAAATTTGAACGCAAGAAATGTCGTCCAACAGAAAGTATGACTTTGAAGGCAAGGTCGCCTTGGTTACTGGAAGTTCATCGGGCATTGGTGCAGCAATCGCAATTCAACTCGCTCAATACGGAACTCGGGTTACCATCACTGGACGAGATGCTGCAAACCTAGATAAAGTTGCACAGCAAATTGAACAAGTCTCAAATGGAGTGAAACCATTACAAATCATTGGTGATTTACAGAATGATGATTCATTACCAGCGAAATTGATCAATCAAATCATTGAACAATTTGGTCGATTGGACATTTTGGTGAACAATGCAGGTGGTGGCACTCCCAATGGAACATACGTGAGTCCCAACTTGTTGGAAGAGTTTGACCAAGTGATCAAGTTGAATGTGAGATCAGTGGTGGAGTTGACTCAACGTGCTGTGCCTCATTTGGAAAAGACACAAGGAAATGTGATCAACATGTCGAGTGTATCTTCTATTAAACCTGTAAGATTGCAATATTTAAAATGGTGAATAATGATAAATTAAATTTTTATTTTAGTTTCAACCAGTTTATAGCATTTCTAAGGCTGCCTTGGATATGATCACCAAAACATCAGCTTTGAAATTGGGTCCGAAAGGGATTCGAGTCAATTCAATCAAGTAAATATTTTTTTATTGATTTACTATTTTTTTAAACGTTTCTTTTAAATACTCCAGTCCTGGTCTAATTCGAACTGACTTTTTACGTTCTCGTAATGTTGCCTCTGAAGATCGTGAACGATTTTACTCTTCGGCTGAACAAAATTCTCTTATTGGGAGAATCGGTAATCCCTCTGACATAGCCAATCTCGCCTCGTTCCTCGCTTCTGATGATGCACGCAACATTACCGGATCGATCTATGTCAGTGACAGTGGCTACTTGATTGATAAAGGCAGCTCAATCAATTTCAAACCAAATATGTACAAGGAAAAATGATTTTATTTGTTTAATCAACCAAAATTATTCTGTATAACTGTCATAATTATCATGATATATATTTTTTAAAAAGATTTATTCAATAGTTTTCAAATATTTTATTTTCTTACTAAATAGCAATACAATGTAGTTTGCTTATTAATTACAAATTTAAATAGTAAATTAAATGAATTTATCGGTTTAGTTTACTTGTTAATAACTTATTCGGACTAATTTTACAAAAAAAAGATATTGGAGTTGTTTATGTGTGGTCGCATTGTTTTAAAAGGTATTTAAAAATTCGATTTTTTTAATTAGTTCAAAATATATCAAAACTTATTCAGCCTAAATCATTAAATGTAATCAATAGCTATTGAAGTAAATTCATTTGTTGCTAATCAAAATTTAGTAAGTTTTTTTTGGTGTCACAACTGGTAAAACTAGTAATATTTTTAATTTTTTATTAATTCAAAATTTTCAATAATTAAGTTAAAATGAGTCCGGGGCTGGGATCAGGCTCACATGGACAAATTTTATCATTTCCTAACCGAAACTTCATTGATGAAACAAATTGGACAGCCAGAGGACATTGCCAA
The DNA here is from genome assembly GCA_023373905.1 of Rhizoglyphus robini. NCBI lineage: Eukaryota > Metazoa > Arthropoda > Arachnida > Sarcoptiformes > Acaridae > Rhizoglyphus > Rhizoglyphus robini. The sequence goes on along the minus strand of JAKIJQ010000076.1, from coordinate 1,005,154 downwards.
TTTGACTTCGTTTTTGGCTTCAGATGATGCCAAGAACATTACTGGATCGATCTTCTTTAGTGATAGTGGAATGTTGATCTATCCCCCCGGAAATAGTCTTGTGGATGCACTTTTGTCTGAGTGAATTAGAGTTTGAAGCAATTTTTCCACTTTATACTCAGACGTTTTATCTAATCATCACAATTTGCATATCAAAAGTTCAGTTTGTTGAACTCTCAAGAGGTCAAATGAGATTGTCTCTAATGCATTGAGTTTTATCGAAAATGCTTGTCAACACATGATTTAACCTTCCGATGACGAGGTGGGGTCGCCAAACGACCCATGAAATACATTTTGGGGTATATCTATTGATCTACATCACATAAAAATCTGAATTTTTTTCTAGCTGACTTTTAGAACGTCTACTATCTCTTGATAACACCATTTGTTACAAAATCGCTGAAGTTCCAGGAACAAAAAATCTTTTCTTGGATTGTGTCCTAAAATGTCAAAAATATTTTTGACATAAAACTTATTGAACATTCATAAAAATTGAATATAATGACACATTTTCATTAATTTTGTTAAATATAATTGATTAAATTGCTGATAGAGATGAAAACCCGATAAGATATACAAAATTGAAAATTCATAGTAACTTAGGTAGAAATAGCCGTGCATTCAATAACAGTCGAAAATCTCAAGATTAAAGCTGTAGATTGTAGTTTCTTTTTACTTGTAAACTTTAAATATCCTATTTAATACTTTTTAAATAGAATATATTAATAATTGCTATAAAAACAATAGCTATTACCGAAAAAACTCATGGGTCGCAAAACGACCCCACGTCGTCATCCGTGCGGCCAAAATCCACTTCGTCATCGGAAGGTTAAATGATTTTTAAACAAAATGTCTTTACAACATCACCGACATTTTAATATAGAGGTTAGTGAACTGTTAGACAACGGTTAAATTGATATATCTTTTTTAACTATTTTATGTACATTTTATAGTGTAATTCAATAAAATTATAAAATATTCATATTCCCATAAAGTTTTAAATGTTATGTTTCATTTAATTTGCGTCTCAACTGAAATGTTATTCGTTATTGTCAAATTATTTATAATTTGCATTTTAACCAGCGTTAATTGACGGCTTCAAGAAAAAGGTCTCCAAGTATTATTTATGTATCAATTTTCATATTTTCATATTAATATTTTATTTGCTTCATATCAAAATTAGAATTTTTCGATTCAATTTACATTTAAATGTTATCAAATGATTGTCTTTTTTGTTTTAAAGGTTTTTTACTCTTTCTCTTTTTGATAAAACGTATCAAAATTTAATTTTTATTACAACTAAAATTGTTAGTGATTTTCAACTTTAATCACTTCACTTTAACGGATTTCAATATTTTTTTTAAATATTCCAACAAATCTTTTTATTTCTTCTGTCTGATTATACAAATATATTGGTTTTCATTTCTTTGCTTACAAATTAAAGGGCTTTGTATTACAGTCGTCGATCTATTTGAACTTTATTTATTTGTTGTAGACCAAATGTTTCTTAAAAATCTTGTCCCAACTGTTGATTTTAAAAGTACTTCCATTAACGAGTTGACATGTTTATTGTTTGTTTGGCTTTTAATTTACTATTGTACTTAACTAACTGAAACAGTTTAAAAAATAGTTCAGAGACACTAGAAAAAGTCTAACTAAACCATATATAAAATATAAAGTTAGGAAATAGTTTTGTGTTTTATGTTGGTGCAGAATGATAACAACGTGCAAATCTAGGAAACTAGAAAAGTTTTACTTACTTAAAGTTAATATTTTCATTTTATCTTCAAAATATATTTTAGTTTCTGAGTGTGCTCTAATGATTGAATTTAACGGTTGATTACAGTTTTCTGTTTATTTTTTTAAACTTGACATTTTTCTATCAAAATCATAATTTGATACAAATTTTAATAAAAATGTTTTGTAGCTGTATTTTCAAAATAATGTTTGAACTCAATATCTTTTCCTGTCTTAATAAAGGTTAAAAATAGTTAAAATTAAAATACAGATTTTTTAATCCTTTTCTTAATGCCTCCTCATAGATAGAAATTTATTTATTTATAATCTAAAAATCAACAATTCACATTCCACAAGCTCTAATATATATCGAGTATGAATCTCTACAATCTGTCTTGCGAAACACCGAATAACTTTGCGAGATAACTTTTATTTTGGTTGAAAATTGATTGATTATATTTTTTTAATGAATTGTATATGAACACTGTATTGATTGGTTTTTAATAAAAGGTTTCAAATTGATTTAGATTTAAAGACAAGATAATCTTTAATTCTGATTTTATATTTAAAACTTGTTTTTTTCATTCAATCATCGACGTCATCTAGCATTTTTTTATCTTTTAGACAATTCACAAGGATAATAATCTTTTCCAAGAAGTCTGCCAATTCTGAAATTCCCGCTTTGTCCACTTTGTGTTGCAATAATTTTCGGTTACCAAAGTTATTTAAAGGTTGCAATTCGAGACAGCTTCGTTTAAAACATTCTGCCACTATTTCCATAACGGATTTCATGAAGAAAAAATTGAATCTCGACATTTGCGAATCGTTTCAATTGTTTGGCATCTTCTTCTGCATCAATATAGTAGTAGAATCCGAATCGGACAAAACAGACAAACAGTGCATTCTAGAAACTTGCTGCTTTTGGGTCGTTCAGCATAATTCAAAGTGTAGTTTTGTTGTTCAAAACTAAGTCTGATATTTAACGGGAAATCATTCTTGAAATGTTAATAAATAGAAGGTCTTGATTGATTCAATCGAATGGTCTCAAGGCAATTCGAGTCTACTGAGTAGTGAGGGACACAATTGGCAAATATATTCAAAGTATTCTCAACTTAACCCAAATTATCGTAATTGTTGGTGCTGAGAGATTTACTTTAAATTGTATATAATTCAATAATGTTGAATGATTATTTGAAATTAACTAATCATAATCTTGTTATGCTAGCATTTATTTATAGTATTTTTATATCACTAACAGTAATGATCAACTTACGCATTACTTTTCCTTTTAGATATAGATGCATTCGAAATTATCTTTCTTGTTTTTCAAAATTCTAAGTTTTCTCAGAAAGATTTTTGCTATATAAACTCAGCTGAATCTAGTAATTTTTTTCAATAATCCAACACCTTTGACTGAATAAAAATTACACAAAAACATTCATTCTCTGATAAGCAGAAGAAACCTGCGAATTCGAAGCAGCTTGTCGTAAATGTTTTATTTTTCAAAATTCTAAGTTTTCTCAGAAAGATTTTTGCTATATAAACTCAGCTGAATCTAGTAATTTTTTTCAATAATCCAACACCTTTGACTGAATAAAAATTACACAAAAACATTCATTCTCTGATAAGCAGAAGAAACCTGCGAATTCGAAGCAGCTTGTCGTAAATGTTTTAAAAACAATCTTCAGGTTCGTATCAGCTTCAAATGATTCCTGTTGACATGGTCAAAAGTTGTTTTCAATTCTAACAAATATATTCAACATATTCTTCCTTATTAATTAATTTACTGTTTAAAAAATTATTGCTTATTGTCGAGCGTGAGCGAAGACTCTTAGTGACAAGAATTTCGATTTGGTTTCCAGTTAACTACTTCTACATTTCTTGACCTATTTGCATCAAACTTGGCCAAAGTGCTTAAAATACTATGCGACTGTGCTAAAAATACTTGGATTTTGCGAAAAGTGTTTTTTAGTTATAGCTGCCGAACAAATCTCACTAAGGCTAAATCTCAGTTTGGGGCCCCTATTGTTGCGTCTGATGTCCAACAATGTATGCAACAATGACAATGAGAACTTTCGTTACATAGAGACTGCAATTTAAGGTCAGCCAAGTGTGGGCGTCGTTTAGGATAGGGTTAGGTTAGGTGTAGGTGGTTAGGTGGGTGTGGGCGTCGGTTAGGATAGGTTTAGGTGGTTTTTTTTAAGATATAAAAAAAGATTTTATTTAGATCAAGATTTTAGGTTTAGGTGGTTAGGCAGGTGTGGGCGTCTGTTAGGATAGGTTTAGGTTAGGTTTAGGTGGTTAGGCAGGTGTGGGCGTCGGTTAGGATAGGGTTAGGTTAGGTTTAGGTGGTTAGGCAGGTGTGGGCGTAGGTTAGGATAGGGTTAGGTTAGGTTTGGGTGGTTAGGCAGGTGTGGGAGTCTGTGAGGATCGGGTTAGGTTAGGTTTAGGTGGTTAGGCAGGTGTGGGCGTCGGTAAAGATCGGGTTAGGTTAGGTTTGGGTTGTTAGGCAGGTGTGGGGAGTCGGTTAGGATAGGGTTAGGGTTAGGTTTAGGTGGTTAGGCAGGTGTAGGCGTCGGTAAAGATCGGGTTAGGTTAGGTTTAGGTGGTTAGGCAGGTGTGGGCGTCGGTTAGGATAGGGGTTAGGTTAGGTTTGGGTGGTTAGGCAGGTGTGGGCGTAGGTTAGGATAGGGTTAGGTTAGATTTGGGTGGTTAGGCAGGTGTGGGAGTCCTTTAGGATAGGGTTAGGTTAGGTTTGGGTGGTTAGGCAGGTGTGGGCGTCGGTTAGGATAGGGTTAGGTTAGGTTTGGGTGGTTAGGCAGGTGTGGGAGTCCTTTAGGATAGGGTTAGGTTAGGTTTGGGTGGTTAGGCAGGTGTGGGAGTCCTTTAGGATAGGGTTAGGTTAGGTTTGGGTGGTTAGGCAGGTGTGGGCGTCGGTTAGGATAGGGGTTAGGTTAGGTTTAGGTGGTTAGGCAGGTGTGGGCGTCGGTTAGGATAGGGTTAGGTTAGGTTTAGGTGGTTAGGCAGGTGTGGGAGTCGGTGAGGATCGGGTTAGGTTAGATTTGGGTGGTTAGGCAGGTGTGGGAGTCCTTTAGGATAGGGTTAGGTTAGGTTTGGGTGGTTAGGCAGGTGTGGGAGTCCTTTAGGATAGGGTTAGGTTAGGTTTGGGTGGTTAGGCAGGTGTGGGCGTCGGTTAGGATAGGGTTAGGTTAGGTTTGGGTGGTTAGGCAGGTGTGGGAGTCCTTTAGGATAGGGTTAGGTTAGGTTTGGGTGGTTAGGCAGGTGTGGGAGTCGGTGAGGATCGGGTTAGGTTAGGTTTAGGTGGTTAGGCAGGTGTGGGAGTCCTTTAGGATAGGGTTAGGTTAGGTTTGGGTGGTTAGGCAGGTGTGGGAGTCCTTTAGGATAGGGTTAGGTTAGGTTTGGGTGGTTAGGCAGGTGTGGGAGTCCTTTAGGATAGGGTTAGGTTAGGTTTGGGTGGTTAGGCAGGTGTGGGAGTCCTTTAGGATAGGGTTAGGTTAGGTTTGGGTGGTTAGGCAGGTGTGGGCGTCGGTTAGGATAGGGTTAGGGTTAGGGTTTGGGTGGTTAGGCAGGTGTGGGCGTCGGTTAGGATAGGGTTAGGTTAGGTTTAGGTGGTTAGGCAGGTGTGGGCGTCGGTTAGGATAGGGTTAGGTTAGGTTTAGGTGGTTAGGCAGGTGTGGGCGTCGGTTAGGATAGGGTTAGGTTAGGTTTAGGTGGTTAGGCAGGTGTGGGCGTCGGTTAGGATAGGGTTAGGTTAGGTTTAGGTGGTTAGGCAGGTGTGGGCGTCGGTTAGGATAGGGTTAGGTTAGGTTTGGGTGGTTAGGCAGGTGTGGGCGTCGGTTAGGATAGGGTTAGGTTAGGTTTGGGTGGTTAGGCAGGTGTGGGCGTCGGTTAGGATAGGGTTAGGTTAGGTTTGGGTGGTTAGGGAGGTGTGGGCGTCGGTTAGGATAGGGTTAGGTTAGGTTTAGGTGGTTAGGCAGGTGTGGGCGTCGGTTAGGATAGGGTTAGGTTAGGTTTGGGTGGTTAGGCAGGTGTGGGCGTCGGTTAGGATAGGGTTAGGTTAGGTTTGGGTGGTTAGGCAGGTGTGGGAGTCGGTGAGGATCGGGTTAGGTTAGATTTGGGTGGTTAGGCAGGTGTGGGAGTCCTTTAGGATAGGGTTAGGTTAGGTTTGGGTGGTTAGGCAGGGTGTGGGCGTCGGTTAGGATAGGGTTAGGTTAGGTTTGGGTGGTTAGGCAGGTGTGGGAGTCCTTTAGGATAGGGTTAGGTTAGGTTTGGGTGGTTAGGCAGGTGTGGGCGTCGGTTAGGATAGGGTTAGGTTAGGTTTGGGTGGTTAGGCAGGTGTGGGAGTCCTTTAGGATAGGGTTAGGTTAGGTTTGGGTGGTTAGGCAGGTGTGGGAGTCCTTTAGGATAGGGTTAGGTTAGGTTTGGGTGGTTAGGCAGGTGTGGGCGTCGGTTAGGATAGGGTTAGGTTAGGTTTAGGTGGTTAGGCAGGTGTGGGCGTCGGTTAGGATAGGGTTAGGTTAGGTTTGGGTGGTTAGGCAGGTGTGGGAGTCCTTTAGGATAGGGTTAGGTTAGGTTTGGGTGGTTAGGCAGGTGTGGGCGTCGGTTAGGATAGGGTTAGGTTAGGTTTGGGTGGTTAGGCAGGTGTGGGCGTCGGTTAGGATAGGGTTAGGTTAGGTTTGGGTGGTTAGGCAGGTGTGGGAGTCGGTTAGGATAGGGTTAGGTTAGGTTTGGGTGGTTAGGCAGGTGTGGGAGTCCTTTAGGATAGGGTTAGGTTAGGTTTGGGTGGTTAGGCAGGTGTGGGAGTCGGTGAGGATCGGGTTAGGTTAGGTTTAGGTGGTTAGGCAGGTGTGGGGAGTCCTTTAGGATAGGGTTAGGTTAGGTTTGGGTGGTTAGGCAGGTGTGGGAGTCCTTTAGGATAGGGTTAGGTTAGGTTTGGGTGGTTAGGCAGGTGTGGGAGTCCTTTAGGATAGGGTTAGGTTAGGTTTGGGTGGTTAGGCAGGTGTGGGAATCCTTTAGGATAGGGTTAGGTTAGGTTTGGGTGGTTAGGCAGGTGTGGGAGTCCCTTTAGGATAGGGTTAGGTTAGGTTTGGGTGGTTAGGTAGGTGTGGGCGTCGGTGAGGATCGGGTTAGGTTAGGTTTTGCTGGTTAGGCAGGTGTGGGAGTCCTTTAGGATAGGGTTAGGTTAGGTTTGGATGGTTAGGCAGGTGTGGGCGTCGGTGAGGATCGGGTTAGGTTAGGTTTGGGTGGTAAGGCAGGTGTGGGAGTCGGTTAGGATTGGGTTAGGTTAGGTTTAGGTGGTTAGGTAGGTTATAATTGCTAACGCTCGACTATTCCCCATAATCTCAAATTTTGGGGACATTATTGAAGCCAACAAAGTTTAATGCTTCAAATATAGCTCCCGCAGGGCCCACTAGTTTTATTGTTTTAAATTGAATTGTAGTTAATTATTCAACCATTCAACATATTGAATATCGATTTTAAAAAAGGTTAATAAAGATTTAGATACTTTTATAAAAAATATGATTTCTTTGGTACGGTTGACATTTATGAAAGAAATTGATACTTTAATTGCCGTACCTGTATGACCACAGACTATCTTATTTCAAAGGTTTCTTCAATCAAATTTTTCAAATTTGAAATATTTTATTATAGTTGCTTAGTGAAATTTTTTGCACCAATCCAGAAATTCAGACTACTACTATTATTCGCTTCCAATAAACTTTTTTTTACTATTTCGTTTGCAAATTACTCATTTTACAATGGTTTTTATATCAATATGCAACTTCTTAAAACGTTTTAATTTTTAAACTTGAATTTTTTAAAACTATATATTCATGTATGTCACATTGAAATTCAAAATTTTTTTAAAGATCAGAAAGAAATGACCAAAATTAAATGTTTTAACGTATGTTCGTGTTTAACGGAACGTATCTCTTCAGGTTTTAAAAAAGTTAAAAATAAATCTCTACAAGTTTTGCGAAACACCAAATAACTTTGTGTAATAACTTTTATTGCGGTTAAAAATGGTTAGATTATTTTTTTTAAATTCATTGTTTGACTGAAATGTTCAAGGATTAATAAAAGGTTAAACAAATTGATTTATATATGAAGATATATGAAGCTTCACTCAAGAAGTATGAAATCAAAGGACGATTGCGTAAAATTGGTATCGGCGATTTTACTTATTCTAATAATGAATATCTAGAATATCTATCAATTTTATCGTTATCATCCAAAATCTACAGTCTCTACATATCTTTCAATGATCAAACCCTCGCACCTCAAATCATGAGCAAATTTGAGTCCACCATCATTCTGCATTGTATTCTCCACTCGAACATTGTTGAACTTGCCAAATCAATTTTACCAATGAAGAATATTCTTTTTCTACATATTATACATTGTAATTTTACAGAGGCACTGCCTGAAAATGTAATCTCCGAATTAGTACCCTCTCTTATTTCGGTTAAAGTGCTTGTGCTTCACTCTATGGTACGACATCATGACCAATTTGTTTTTGCTCATTGGTCTCAAATGAAATCAAATGATATATGATTATTTTCCACAGCTATTTGGAAACGTTAATTGGTTTGAAAATTACATCAACTCAATTGTAGAATTTCTCGACTCACCAAATAAATGATAAAATTTACTCCATCATTTTGATAGTACGTCGGGCTCATAAAAATGGTTGAATAAATTTTTTCATTGTTTTTTTAATATTTAAAAATTAAGTTTTTCTTATGTCTGATTGAGTAAATTTCTTTGTTTTATGTATTTGTTTTCAAATTAAGGGGCTTGGAGAGTTAAAGGATCGATTTGAACTTTATTTATTAGTTGTAGACCAAATGTTTTTTTAGAAATCTTATTCCAAATTTTGGTTTCAAATGTGCTTCCGTTACCAAGTTGACATGTTTATCGTTAATTCGTTTTTAATTGATTATTTTACTGGACTTCTGTTGAGACTAAAAATCTCTAAGTATAAAAATAAACCGGTTATATCAGACTGAGTATAGTTAAAATAAATTCTAGCATGCTTAATTACTATTGAATGTATAAAAAGCAACGCATTTATTCAACAACCAAGCAGTCGAAAGAATCGAGTCATCAAAAATGCACCAATTGTTTCGTGAATTTCTAATTCTACCCAAAAATGGACATTGGAAACAACGCATTTCGAACAAATAGCATTGAGCAAAGTGCTCAACGAAATCGAACCCGTCAATGTCTCATCTGTGTGTGCACCATTTTGTGCATCGTCTGCTTCATGTTGGCCATTTCTGGGTTCCTTCTTGCGTTTCTCATCTCTGTGAGCAATCGATTGGAAAGAAATGCAGCAATTTGGGAAATTGGATCCGAAGACGAACGCCTTCTCAAACATTTACGTGACCTATTATACAAAGCTAAGCAATAGTTTTGTGTATGATGTTCGTGTTTATTGTTATCCCTTATATCTCTTTCTTTCTTACTAAAAAATTAAATATATTTAAATAAAACTACAGACCTTTTTGTCTCTTCTAAAAATTTTCACCAATTTGATTTTTGTAAATATAAATATCAATAATTCACATTCAGCAAGCTCGATTATATGTTTTGAGTACAAATCCTACTAATCTCAAGAAACGAGAACACCAAATAGTCTAAGTAATAACTCTTATTACAATTATAAAAATTTGATTAACTTTTTAAAATTAGCTTTTTACTTTACCGGATATTGTATTCAATTTGCCGTCGCGCCTTCTCCTTTCATCTATTTAAGCTGGCTCCTGGCCAGTAAGGGCCCAGACGTTTGTACGACTTTAACAACATGCTCTACCTCTCTGACAGCTCTTTGATTATTTTTAAATTAAACGCACAGATTGGCGTCAACTTGAGCCTCCACTCTCAAACAGCAGTGCAGATAGCGATGTACGGTTTCACCTGCCAACACTACAGTTGAGGGCGAATGGCTTAAATAAGCAGGAAAGTACAGGTTTGCGACGCGTACAGAAGGTAAGAAGTTGTACCCATTGCAGTTTTTGCATAAAAGGTAAAACAATATATCTCATACATTCAAAGTAATTTCTTGAATAAAAGCAAAATATATCCAATGTAGATTAAAATTCATTTAAATATAATCAAAAAGCTATTTAAACTATATCTCATATATATTCTTGGTTTAATTTTTTGCCTGTAATTCTGCCGAACTTAGTATTGGTGTTTAAAAGGTCATTTTATCAATAAAAAAATATTTAAAATTTATCAAAACTTTTTGAATTAAAAAGTTCTGTGTGGGTGTTTTTTAATGGGAGATTTTTTCATTTTGTAATACTTATTTAACAATGAGTTTGGAGTAGTCCTTGAACGTTTCGTCTTTCGTGGTATTCTAACAGGTAATTAATCTTCCAACAGAACAGACACAAGTTGATTCTGCTGTGTACATTGGATTTGTTTAAAGGTGATATGAATAAAATAAGGAAACTTTTTTAATACAAAATATATGCAATGTAGAATGTCAAGATTAACTGCAAATTATAAAACCAATTATTTCGAGAATTACTTGTAATCAAAATTACCTGGAAAATCACTATTTGAGTCACAGTGAGCGTTTGTCAAATTGACATGTTTATATATTTTCCCGTTAATTCTTTCATAAATGGCGAAACATTTGATTTAAATTAATTCTTTAATGTTCAAATATTGCTTGCAATGGCAACAGCAGTCGATCAATAGCGTGTAACACTTTTGGGTAACTGGCAATCAGAAAGAGACATGCCATGAATGATGGCAAATTGATTGACCATTATAATTGCAGTGATAATAGTTGCTAAAAAAATTCAATTTAAAAATCAATTATTCACATTCAGAAAATTCTATTATATGTTTTGAAAATAAACTTCAGAAATCTGAAGAAACAAGTACACCAAATAGTAAGATTAATTACATTTATTACGATAAAAAGGATTCGATAATATTTTTTATTTTTAATTAACACCAACTCTAACGGTTCATTTTAAAAGGTTACAAATTGATTTTTATTTGAAGGCAAACAAATCTTACCGTGGAAATCCTTGTTAATTATCTGAAAGATTGGCCTCCCAAGAATCGTAAGACGTTTGTAAACAAATGGAAATTAAACGATCTCGTTCAACAACGCTCAACCTACGTCAACAACGTCCAGAATACGCACCATTGTTGACTTTATTGCCAGGAATTCAATGACTATGTATAATATATTCTCTTCTTCTCTTCCGGCTCCGGTCAACTTCTTAAAGTTAAAGTTAAACATCTGAAATGAACTTTTTATAGAGGTTTTTAGTGCTAAAAATGTTTCGATCTAAATGCACGGCTCTATTTATGAAATTTAAAATTAACATTGCTTGTTATTGATTTGTCTTTAAATGGTTAATTCATGATTATAATATTTGCAAGCTTTTCTAGAAAAAAAGTTTGCACCATTTTTTAATATACTCTTTAATGCTTAAATTTCTTTTATTTTAGGGAATCTTTAAAAAGTTATATGTTAACGGTACAATGTACATGGAGTATATGGAGCATTCAGTGACTTATTCTTCTAAAATCTTTTTTGAATCTAAAATGTAAAATGAATTTCCGATAAGATCGAATTAATTAACGAATATTGTTGTTTAAAAAGTCCATAGTGCAGAAGAACTTCGAAGAAGTGCTTCGTTTCCTCAAAACAGGTAGTGTTGTTTTAAGATTTGTTTTAAATTTTATTTCTAATTTTATTTCTTATTTAACTTTCTTCTACCTACGAGTATTTTGTTACTTCAACAATGCCTCATTTCATATTCAAAGGTTAACACAAATATTTTTATTAATAAAGTTCACGAAAGAAAACAATGTTCATGTCAATTTTCAACACATTTTAACGCTTAACATTTTATTTAGGGTTTCTATTTTGTATCTTACGTGTTTAAGCTTTTAAGCATATCCGTTACATGCTCATTGATTTTATTATTTTTTTAAAAATGTCATTTAAAACTAGAATACTAATCTACTTTCAATAAATAAAATTTTAATAATATTACATATGCATTCTTACAAATATTCGTTTTTAAACAGGTTAAGACATTACTTTATACGAAATTACTTTTAACATTTTTATCCAGGCATTTCCATTACTTTTATTTTTTAGATACACCAATGAAACAGAATACTTTAGATTATTGAACTAAAATTAATCTCATGTTGATAAAATCTATCAGACTAATTAAGCTGGCATACCCTCAATATCGAATCAACCTATGGAATTGGTAGTGGAGTAATGGTAAAGTTCAATGTTTTAACGAATCTAAGTTTTTCCTTAAAGTATGATCAAGAATAGAATTTTTTCTAATTCAAAGTTGCACTTCACAACTTTTTTAACACCTGATATGCAATTTTATCACAGATAATTCCATCATCAAATAATCAAATTCAAATTAATTTCTGGTTTAAATTTGATTAATAGCTTTTGGTTTTCTTTCAGAAATATAACGTAATTTTTCTATTTAAACTCTTTCTAAAGACTTAATTTAATTGTAATTATTACAAAATATCCAATCAACTACAACTGGCATAGTCCTTCATTTTCAAATCTAAGTGTACTTTGGCTCACTTTCAAATTCACTTGTTTCTGCATAAATGAAACCATTAAGAAAAGGTTAAAAAGTTTTTTATTCGGATTTTCTCAAGCTTCACGAGACAATCTATTTTCATCATGTAAGCAAATATTATTCATTTCTATCTTTTGCAAATTTCTATTCACTCTATTCAATTAGTTCTGTCGGCATTCTCGGCCAATTCAAAGGTTAAATAAATATAAATATTTTCTAATGAGAATCTTGAATGCAAATTATGATATTTAATTATTCAAAAATAAAATAATTTATCAATTAGTTGCACAATAGTTTCAAGGTTAGTTTTGCAATATGTTTTGATTAATAATTTAATTATGCTATTCAAATTTTTAAAAATTTGATTTTTTTAGTTTTTTAATAAATGTCTCACAATTCTCTGGATATTGACTAGATCTTACCACTGTTGGTTGAATTGTGAGTTAATCACTGTAACAGTATTCGATTAAGAAAATTCTCCTGAAGACACCAATACCAATGAACACGATTTTTTGACATGACAATTCTTATTATCTGGAGTCACTTCTGGACAATCAGAAAGGGCAAATAAAAAGTGTAAATTTTTCTAATTTTTTTTCTTCGAACTTGCCTAAAGTGAATGACCAAACTTTTGATGCTGCAATGTCATCTATGCCAAGATCTTGAATGTCTGTGTTTAAGCGTCAATTCAATGAGCTCTGACCAAAATGGGTGCAATGCTAAATGTATTGAGTGATAATTCATCAAGACAAATAACTGATTTCTCGATTAGATATTGTGTGGTTATTTGTATGTTAATTTTTAGACTGTTGTTCAAATTGCCAGTTAAAAATGACAATTTCGATGTTCCATCATTTGGTGTTTGTAACACATTCTTAGGTTTCTTCCCTTGCATGATAGTTTTTGTCAACTTGTGAATTTTCATTCCCACTTGATATTTGCAGCAACGTCTTAAATAGATATTGACACACACAGTACACCAGTATCGTTGATGAATTACAACCTAGCGAGACTTGATAAAGCAAGATACACATACCATTGTACTGTCAAGCAAGTCTTCCAATGATGAAACCCGATCAGAAAGGTCTCCCGCCGAATCGGATCAATCTGACAAGTCAGCTTCACAAGAAAAGTCTGCAATTTTTTTAAGAAATAAACAATTCAATTCATATGTAGTATGCCCACTTTTAAATCTGTAATACTTTTTGGAATCTATATTTTTATTTTATTCAATTAATTCCATGGTTTTGACTTGCCCGATCAAATGGTCAACACAGTTATTTTAAATATTTTTTGAATATTTTATTTAAATATTTACGTCAAACTTTTATTTGTAAAAGCATTTCTTCGTCTTATTTTTTGGCTATTAAATTATTTTTAACATATGTTTTATCTACATTGTCTCGTATTGTTTTAATTTTTACTTATTTTCTAGTTTTTTGTTAAAAATCTGTTAAAACTTTATTTTTTAATTTCAGGTCAACAGCGGATTGGCTTATCAAAATAAACGTCAGAAAAGCTACCATGAGACGTCCAATAAAGTGAATTTTGAATAGTCTAATTAGATTTGCTAGAAGTACAAACTTATTAAATCGAATCAATCGCAGAAAACTGTTGTCGAAAAATGGTGAGAGAATTCCTTGGACTCAAAGCCGTTAATGTTGTATTTACTTTATTTTGTAACTCAACTGTTCTTTTTATGTTAAACTTTCTTGGATCAACGAATATCTTAGATTAATTAGTTCATTACTTTATTCCTTTTCAAAAGGTAAACACAATTATTTATATATATATAAAGTTATTAGTTTAATTTAATATTAATAATAAAATTTAAATGTGGACTGTAATTTTATTCACTTATTCATCTAGTTACTTTTAAATGTAGAATATCTAATATTTAAATAAGTTAAAACTGCTCCAATTCAGCCAGGTTACGTGTTGAATATAATATCGTTGACAGATGATCGTGGAATTGTTCTTGGTTTCTAAGTTATTCATTAACATCTAATTTCTGTAAACTTTATATCTGATCATAGAGAAGAAAACAAGTATTGTATTTAATTTTACAGCCTTTATGAGAATTGAAAGTCATTCTAGAATAAAATCATGTTCATGTCAACATCTTTTCGTTTCTCTCAATTCTATTTTTCATGTAACGTTTCTTGCGTTTATTAGAAAAGTTAACACTAGAATTATTGCAAGCAATATAGCGTTATAGCTGGTTCAGTATTATTTTATCTACTATCATAGCCCTGCCAACTCTCAAAATCTGCACGGTGAGCTAATCGTACAGTACGTACAAAAGTTACTTTTACTACATGAAAATATGTGCAAGAACTTAGCGGTTTAGCTTTCTGCCTCATATAAACCAAGTCCAGTTTGATAGTTTATTTTTATAAAAATTAGACCTTGTAGACATTATTGAACATTTTCCTGGTTGCTAAAAAATTTATTTATTAAATTTAAAAATCAACAATTCACATTGATAAAGCTCTATTGTATGTTTTGCCTCAAACTTTTAAGTATGAATCTCTAATGTCTGAAGAAACGAGAACACTAATTAGTCTGAGAAATAACTTTTATTACAATTATAAGAATTTGATTGGATTTTTCTTTTTTAAATAACTTCATATTAACAAGTCAACCCAAACGCTTCGCGTTAAACTCTGTCATTTTATTGATACTTAAATTGGCGTACCTGTTTGACCACAGAGTTCATTATGGTTAAAACGGTTAAACTCTGTCATTTTATTGATACTTAAATTGGCGTACCTGTATGACCACAGAGTTCATTATGGTTAAAACGGTTAAACTCTGTCATTTTATTGATACATTAATTGACGTACCTGTATGACCACAGAGTTCATTATGGTTAAAACGGTTAAACTCTGTCATTTTATTGATACATTAATTGACGTACCTGTATGACCACAGAGTTCATTATGGTTAAAACGGTTAAACTCTGTCATTTTATTGATACATTAATTGACGTACCTGTATGACCACAGAGTTCATTATGGTTAAAACGGTTAAACTCTGTCATTTTATTGATACATTAATTGACGTACCTGTATGACCACAGAGTTCATTATGGTTAAAACGGTTAAACTCTGTCATTTTATTGATACATTAATTGACGTACCTGTATGACCACAGAGTTCATTATGGTTAAAACGGTTAAACTCTGTCATTTTATTGATACATTAATTGACGTACCTGTATGACCACAGAGTTCATTATGGTTAAAACGGTTAAACTCTGTCATTTTATTGATACTTTAATTGACGTACCTGTATGACCACAGAGTTCATTATGGTTAAAACGGTTAAACTCTGTCATTTTATTGATACATTAATTGACGTACCTGTATGACCACAGAGTTCATTATGGTTAAAACGGTTAAACTCTGCCATTTTATTGATACTTTAATTGACGTACCTGTATGACCACAGAGTTCATTATGGTTAAAACGGTTAAACTTTGCCATTTTATTGATACTTTAATTGACGTACCTGTATGACCACAGAGTTCATTATGGTTAAAACGGTTAAACTCTGTCATTTTATTGATACTTTAATTGACGTACCTGTATGACCACAGAGTTCATTATGGTTAAAACGGTTAAACTCTGTCATTTTATTGATACATTAATTGACGTACCTGTATGACCACAGAGTTCATTATGGTTAAAACGGTTAAACTTTGCCATTTTATTGATACTTTAATTGACGTACCTGTATGACCACAGAGTTCATTATGGTTAAAACGGTTAAACTTTGCCATTTTATTGATACTTTAATTGACGTACCTGTATGACCACAGAGTTCATTATGGTTAAAAACGGTTAAACTCTGTCATTTTATTGATACATTAATTGACGTACCTGTATGACCACAGAGTTCATTATGGTTAAAACGGTTAAACTCTGTCATTTTATTGATACATTAATTGACGTACCTGTATGACCACAGAGTTCATTATGGTTAAAACGGTTAAACTTTGCCATTTTATTGATACTTTAATTGACGTACCTGTATGACCACAGAGTTCATTATGGTTAAAACGGTTAAACTTTGCCATTTTATTGATACTTTAATTGACGTACCTGTATGACCACAGAGTTCATTATGGTTAAAACGGTTAAACTTTGTCATTTTATTGATACTTTAATTGACGTACCTGTATGACCACAGAGTTCATTATGGTTAAAACGGTTAAACTCTGTCATTTTATTGATACTTTAATTGACGTACCTGTATGACCACAGAGTTCATTATGGTTAAAACGGTTAAACTTTGCCATTTTATTGATACTTTAATTGACGTACCTGTATGACCACAGAGTTCATTATGGTTAAAACGGTTAAACTTTGCCATTTTATTGATACTTTAATTGACGTACCTGTATGACCACAGAGTTCATTATGGTTAAAACGGTTAAACTTTGCCATTTTATTGATACTTTAATAGACGTACCTGTATGACCACAGAGTTCATTATGGTTAAAACGGTTAAACTTTGCCATTTTATTGATACTTTAATTGGCGTACCTGTATGACCACAGAGTTCATTATGGTTAAAACGGTTAAACTTTGCCATTTTATTGATACTTTAATTGGCGTACCTGTATGACCACAGAGTTCATTATGGTTAAAACGGTTAAACTTTGCCATTTTATTGATACTTTAATTGGCGTACCTGTATGACCACAGAGTTCATTATGGTTAAAACGGTTAAACTTTGCCATTTTATTGATACTTTAATTGGCGTACCTGTATGACTACAGAGTTCATTATGGTTAAAACGGTTAAACTCTGCCATTTTATTGATACTTTAATTGGCGTACCTGTATGACTACAGAGTTCATTATGGTTAAAACGGTTAAACTCTGCCATTTTATGGATACTTTAATTGGCGTACCTGTATGACTACAGAGTTCATTATGGTTAAAACGGTTAAACTCTGCCATTTTATTGATACTTTAATTGGCGTACCTGTATGACTACAGAGTTCATTATGGTTAAAACGGTTAAACTCTGCCATTTTATTGATACTTTAATTGGCGTACCTGTATGACTACAGAGTTCATTATGGTTAAAACGGTTAAACTCTGCCATTTTATGGATACTTTAATTGGCGTACCTGTATGACTACAGAGTTCATTATGGTTAAAACGGTTAAACTCTGCCATTTTATTGATACTTTACTTATCATACTTTGGTAACTCCGAAAGACTTGTCTTGACGGGTGGGAGGGACAATAAGTTTACAAAATGCAAACCATCCAAATAAAGTCACTGTTTACTTTGGCAATATTAATTTAACTCATACTATCGATAATGCTAATCCAAGTTTCTTTTTGACTTTGATATCTCTCCATCAGTTTACAAAAGATTAAATGTTTTTTAAATAAACATTTAAGATATTATTTTTCCTATAATATATTATTCATTCTCCGTCAGTTTAAAGGCATCCATATAATGAAATTGATTTTTGAAACGGTCCTAATGTATACATTTTATATATTTTAAAAAATAAATCTCTCTACATTTTTGTTCTATTTTTTTAAAGTTTTGTTTTCACTTGCAAGATACTTCTTGACATATTTTGAATCTAAATGATGTTTATCTATCCACCAGAAAATTTAATCTTGTTGGTGAATTTTTGACTGAATAAAGCATAGTTAGAAACAACTATTCTTCACATTGTACTCAGACGAGTTATCTAATCACAAATTTGTATCCAAGTTCAGTTTATTGAACTCTTTCAATCCAACGTTATGTTCACAGTAAAGTCTTAACTACATATTGACACACACTGTACCCACACTAATTCCGCTTATGAATTACAACCATGCGAGGCATGGTACCCCAAGACTACATGTAGCATGGTACTTTCAAACAAGTTTTCCAAGGATGCAACCCAATCAGAAAAGTTTCTCACCGAATCGGATCAATCTGACAAGTCTGTTTAACAAGAAAAGTCTGCTAGTTTTAAAAAGTATCATCATCAAACAAATGGAGTAGTCGAGCGCTTCAATCGGACCTTGGAACAGATGATCAGGACCACCTGAGAAGAGACTAAAAAGTGGGACGAAGTAGTAGACAAGTGTCTCTTATCTTACCGGACGACCAAACACAAGGTTACATTATTATTTTTTAATGCCCTCCAATAAACATTAAATTATACAATCATTTTTTCGATTACAATGGTGAATTTAACAAAGGTTTTTTCATAGTTAAATATTTTTATCTTTTCTTAGATGAGTATTAAAAAATTTCTTTGGCTCCTACAATCAGGATCCCATAATTGATCTTGTGTAAAATTCAAAAAATTATTTCTATTTTGAACTTTTATGCAATTTCTTAAAACTCAAAGGACTGCAATTTTTCATCAGCGTTAGCTTTCTAAATTCAATTTTCAAAATTTATTACTTAAAAAGGTTCAAAACAAGTTTTATGATTTTGTCTTGCCAATTCAAATCATTGATCAACTTAACAAGAATGTAAGAATTTAGACCATTAAATATAAGATTTAATCAAATTTCGAAATTTGCACTATACAAAGTTCCATATTTTAAATATAGTTTTTTAGCAAATTTTAAACGATTTCCAAAAGGTTATTAAGCTTCTTCTGCAACACCATCCTGGTGGTCTTCTCTTGAATGATGGTTATCGGCCTCGGCATTATTGTCATTTTCTGTTGTTGTATGAAGCAACGTATCAATTACTTCTTGACGCACAGTACCTACACCAAGACAGCTTATGGATGGATTATCGACGTTCAAAAGATATTACGCGAGGCAACGAACGACAAGTTTTACGTAACTTGGTACAGTCAAGCGAGTCTTCCAAAGATGCTACCCGATCGGAAAAGACTCTAACCGAATCGAGTCAATCTGACAAGACTGTTTCACAAGAAAAGTTTGGTGGTTTGGAGAAACTCGTGGACTCAAAACCGCTTTTATTGGATTTATTAAAATGTCTTCTTATTATCTGTTTTTTTTGTGAAACCATTTTTTGGATTTATGAAATTCTTGTTTTAAATTTTTGTGGTGAAACGATCAATGTGTTAACATTACAGTGAAGAAAGGACAAACATCATACGCTTCAATACATATTGTCTCTGTAAGTACTTTTATATTCATATAAGTCATGTTTTTTACTATTTCTGTTTTAATTCGATTTATTAAGCAGAGTTTATATTCGCGGAATTTATTAAAAGGTTAAAACATAAACATATTTTAAAAATTAAAAAAGTGTAGTATTATTCAAGTAAATATTTAAACTAAACTTTTAGTTTACTAATAATCTTTCTTAGCATTTGAAATATTTTGATCAGAATTTTTAATTAAAAACCTAACTTATAATAATTTACTTTAATATTCGAAATATTTAGCTACGGTTTAATACATGAGTTACCGAGTTTCTTCTTATAAAGGGTTAATAAATAAATTACAACCCTTATTAATCATAAATCCTCAAATTTTATTACTTCCCACATTGTTCCACTGTTTTTAAAGGTTTCAAGGCATATCTAATTGAGAATATAACTATTCATATCACTTTGAACTTTTTTAATTTGATTCGCAATGGAAAATATCAAGTTCTGATTTTTAATTTTATTGCATAATAATTTTTAATTTTAATGACTGTCAATTGAATCCATCTGTCTGTCGGTAAACCTTTTTCCATATTCTGAGGAAAATGTAGACCCAAGAATTACAAACATTGGCAGGCATACACTACGACTCTTTCAGGCTCTCTTCCACGTGCTGATAAACAAACAATGCTAAACCCGTCCATAGAAGAGGTTTCATCAGAAAAGTCGTATGGTCAGATGGTACGGAATACTTCAACGCAATTTCCTACAAAAGTATTTTTTCTGTAACTATTTATCTTATTAAAAAGGTTTCAACATCTCAACATCAAAATTTATTTTTACAAATTGTTTTTTCAATCATTTGTCAAACCGTTGTTGATGATCTATTTTACAAAAAAGTTCTAAACCTCCATTAATTAACTTTGTATGCCAAACCAATTTTAAAACAACAAATATATACAAAAGTATATCACTATAATGATTAACGAAAATCTATCAAAATTCCTTCTAGTTGATTAGAAGACAGCTTCAAGTATTGACTTTATAATATTTTTTAAACAGGAAAACCTTCAAACAAAACATATTGCCAACAGTTAAAATTCACTTTACATTGAAATTTCAAATATCATCGGGAATTATCAAAAGCATAAATTGAAGCATTCGCTTAAGATTCCTGCTGAGAAACACCTTCTCTATGTTGTTCGTAAAAGGTTAAATGACTGTTTTTTTTAATTAAAGTTTTAATACAAGTCATTAGATATTTATTTTTTGCCAACATTGAGAATAAATTTACACAATTCTATGAAAATTTTTCCATTGACAAATGCCTTGTTGCGCATACATTACAAAGCTTTTTAAAGGTTAAAAATCTGTTTTATAAATATTTGAAAATGTCTTCAAACATTTTCAATCGATCAACTATGATTTTCATTCTCAATCAATACAAGAAATCTCTAATATAGCCTGTAAATATTCTTAATACCCCATATACCAGAATGATAATTTTAATTGAAACCTGTGAGAAACTACAGACCAATGTTGGTGATTTATTGAAAGGTCCGCGTATAATCTCTTACTTCATTTTCTTAATTCTTAATTTTCTTGCTTGTACACAATTTATCGAACTGGTTTTATTAAAATGTTAACTAATAAACATTTTTAACTAATCTATTATATTTTCACCAGTAAAATGTTGTAAGTTTATTTCTCTATTATAAAATTGATACTATTTCTTTCTAATATAACGTCAGTCTTAAAATCAACGATAGTGACGCAATCGTACTAGAATCCATTACGATTCGTCATATCTTTCAATCTGAATTTAATCTATACATACTACTTCGCAGACATTCAACTAATAATGTTTCTTGCATTCTCTTTTCTTGGGTTTTATAAATGGTTTTTATAACAATAAAATGCTCGGTAATTCTTCCTAAACACTTTCATTTAAGGCCGGGACGCAGCGTCTTTTCAGCCAAAACAGCTGCTATACAAAAATGACGGGATTTGACGAATATTTTCATACCCACACAGTTTCTTCATTTCTGGAGCGATTTTGCTTTTCTATAGCTTAAATTAAAGATAAATGTATGTACTTTAGCGGCAAGTGGCCAGATTTTTTAATTTTATCTTTAATTTTTCACAATATGACAAAATAATCAAAAAATCGAATTTTTGTCTTTGACTTCAACCCAGAATAAAACAAAATCCAAAATTAAAAATCTGGCCACTTGCCGCTAAAGTACATACATTTATCTTTAATTTAAGCTATAGAAAAGCAAAATCGGTCGAGAAATGAAGAAACTGTGTGGGTATGAAAATATTCGTCAAATCCCGTCATTTTTACATATCAGCTGTTTTGGCTGAAAAGGCACTGCGTCCTGCCTTAAGAAAATTTAAAATTTTCATCACAACACTCTGTCACGCAAATCTGTGATGCAAACAAACAAAAAGTTCTCTATAGCTTCACATATATGGCAAAATTAAATGGGTATTTCAAGTTAATTTATTAAATCAAAGGTTAAAAATGAATCTATGTATTTCACGAGTTTACAAACAATCAAATTGAACAGACTCCAACCTTTTAAACCCGATCAATATAGTCCAAGTTTACTTCTGATTTTCACTTACGTGGTTTTTTTGCAAAGTTTTCTCAGTTTCAAAGTTTTGGTATTGAATCTGCAGCAGATTTTATATTTGTCATTCGTCAATCTCTGTCTAAAATTGTACACAATTTTTGTAAAACCATTTTGAAACAAAAAAAACTATTCGACGAAACATGTCGCCCGATAAATTTAGTGCACCCCTTCCAGAGTAAACGTGATCAAAAGCCATTCCCCCTCTGTTACAATGCTTCCGCACTTCTCCATTGAAAAGTGCAAACGGTTTTCTCAAGTCGGGGCAAAGTACTTCGCTACGTTCTACGCTCACTCACTCATGCACTCGCTATCTTGCGTTGTTTATCACCTAGAAGATATCTAATAGAATCTAGTCGTGTGAATTTTCATTTTTATTAATTATTTTACAATTAAACAGAGAGGTTCTGAGAGATAGAGAGTTGAAGTTTGTAGATTCTATTGATTGTCTGTATATTTCCTGTCTAAAAGTTCCGAAATCATTCTCAATCATTCATAAAAAGGTTTTTTTAATATTTTTAAAATTAAACAATAATTCTGTGAAATAAGTTTTGTCATATTAATTTGTTAACATGCTAATTTGAACACTTAAAAAGCTAAAACTGCAATTAGTTTCAAGACAAGCAGATTATAATTCTATATTCTATAGAGAGTTTGCAAAATGATTTTAAAAAAGTAAAACTTTGTCTTTCAAATTTCATTTTAATCAAAACTTTAAGTTTTATGACACTCTAAAAATAATGTGACTACAAAATGTAACGTTACTTATAATATATTTCCATCATATAGCTTTCATCTCACAAACTCATCTCAACTCACACCATAATCTACCTTTTTCGTCTAATTTCAACATCATATCTTTCATGTCTCGAATTCTTATCAACCTATCATCTCATCCTTAACCCTCTTCATTCATCTAACCTTTTCCTGATCATTTTCTTATTTCTTGGTTTCTTAGCTTATTACTAGTTAATACACGATTATATTATTTGCAAAACTGTCGCACTTAGAACCGCAACCAAAGATCATAGGGAGAGAATGAGGAATCTTCGTATAAGACAATCTAATTTAAACTGTTCTTGAAGAATAAAAGTTTCCTTGTGTAAAAATGACAATAGTGTTTTTTATAAAAGGTTAAAAAGTGATTTTATAAAGTTTAATGATGATTTTATTATATTTTGCCTTTCTAAAAGGAAATATTGATTGTACTTGTAAATAGTCAAATAATTTTTTAATAAATGAACAATCCAGTGTTGTGTTTTCTAAATGGTTACTCCTTTAAACAATTTATTTTAATGACTTTGAACTTTCTTATTAATGTTTTATTAAAATCATATAATTTATCTAGCGATTCACTATGTCTTGTCACTGATAGTGGAATCGTTGTTTACTCACGGTGTAACAAAATGTGATCAAGAAAAGACTTATGAAGGCACCAATACAACTAAACACGCTTGTGATAATGTTTGGTCTGGGTGAAATCTCGTACTTTTCATGTGATATCACACTCTTGATCTTTTTGATAAACAAATGATACTTGTTGTTTATGACCTGAGTATTAAAAGGTTATAATTAATATAATAAATATTTGTTGTTTAAAACCTATAATTTGTACTAATTTAAAATCATTATTTAATTTAAACATTTGAATTCTTATGTTTATAATTGCATTTCTTCTTCATGCCAGTCTGAGAACATGTTCGTAACTAGATCCTTCAATTTCGGGAATTAATATTTTGAATATTGTGCGGTATGCAAAGAATTTGTATTTGAATTTTTTCAACCAATGAGTGCTCTAGTGTCTTGTGATGACATGGACGCTCATTCTGTGGCAATAAAGGGGTTGACTTGTTTATTGTTTGTTCACCTTGAATAAAAAATGCATTGTATTTCAGTCAACACTATAATCTTTTTTAATTTACATATGATCATATTAGAGCGAAGATTAATGGGCTCAATCAAAAGGTCAACACAGAACATTTAAAATATTTTTAAAATATAATTTTTTGTGTCTTCGAATTAAATATTTTAGTAAAATTTTTATTTATCTGATTAAGTCTGATTATCATTGTAAAATTCTTTTTTTGTTAAGATTTGTTGTTCAAATTTGCAAAGGGTTTATCAATTATATTTAGACTATAAATTAGAATTATTTTATAACGTGCGCACTATTCATTCGACAATATTCTACGCATATCATCATTTCTATTTTATTATTATTAGTGTTGTTTTTCTTAAATTCAAGATTCCAATTTGAAATCATTTTACTTTAAAACTTTAACTTCAAAGTCAAATTTCTATTTTATAAAATGTTATTTAATTATTTTTTTTAAATTATTTAATTTGATTTAATTTGTTTAACTTTCAAAATGCACATCAATCAATTACCCAACGACAGTTTGTTTCTCATATTTGATGCAATTCCACTTGTCGATTTACTAACTCGCGTATCATCAACCGTATTCAAATGGTACAATCTGCATTTAACTGAACTCAATCAGTGACGTCATCTAACACTTTTGATTGCAAAACCACAGCAACAACGGAATTTAATATTAAATTTTATCTGTGTATCTGCATTATTTTAATTTAATTCAATATATATTTAATAATAGTATGTTAAGCATTTTTAATTTAAAGGTGAAAACATAACCATTTTAATAAATTTAAAAAAAGTATTCTATTTTTTTTAAATATTTAAATTGGACTTTTATTTTTACTAGATTCACATAATAATTCAATCGAATACATAAGAACCAAATTAGTGTTCAATAATCGAAAAAAATCTTTGAAGACTTCAATCGGGATTCGGGAATTGAAAATCAAGAAATTTAAATATTTCGGTGATGAAGTTATGCCTTGTTGGGCCAACATTGTTTGCTCGACGTTTGCGGGCCTGGAGACGGGTTTCAACCATTGTATTGCAGTAAAAGTAGTTGGACAGTTTTTGTATTAAGCCCCAAAATGATGGTTGTTGTGGAACAGTGAATGAGTCATGCATAATATCAGATCCCAATTTTAACCCCTTTCAGGAGTATTGTTCAGTGGGCAATAAATGGATACCATGACTTGAATTAGCATTAATAATTTGATTATACATTAAGTGAAAAAAGCCAAAGGTCAATGTCAACATTTACTTTCGTAAATATAATACATTTCAATGTATATTGAGGTTGTGAGCACTTTTATCTCTGTGGCGACTCAATCGCGCCACTAAAATCGTCATCTACGGACAGGCCCTTTCTTGTCACGATCACGCAGCTGTCCGTGTGTCACACGCACCATTTCGTCGATTCGCCAATCAAGGTCAATTCGCTTTCGCATCGCCGCCGATGGTCACCATCTGGTCATCGCTCGGTCAATTTCGCCCTATATAAGCTGGCTCCTGGCTAGCCAGTAATTGCCCAGACCATGGTACGACATCGTTCACATGCTCTACCTCTCTGACGCCAACCTTTTTCTTTTATAGGACTTCTGTCCGTGTTTTCCAGCACCTCGACACAATCCTCACCATTTCAACGAGCAACCTTGAGTACCTCGGTTCGCCTCCACCACCTTCGTATCCCAGTGAAATCTGGCTCGCGCCGGCATCAAGCCATCTCACTTTTATCATCGATTTTATGTATATTTTTGTATTTTGTGACAAAACCGTACTCTCACTGATTGGCCTTGAGCCTAGTAAATGTTTTGATTTTAACCTTGTGTTCTGCCTCACTGCCCTCGACTCAGCCGAGTCCGATCACCGCGGAGTCAGCGTCACGACTCTGTCCGCGTGATCTTACCGCGGGTAAGATTATCTCGGTAACGCCCTCCTAACCTCCTTCTTTCCACCTTTCGGTCATCTCACGACACGAGCCATTTGCCAACCTGCCGTTTTTCTTTTGTCCGTGACCTATTTCGAACCTTCTGTCCCCAAACCCACTTTTCGGTCACGCCACATCTCTTCATATTTTTTTATACTATTTACAATTTTAATCTTTATTCGATTTATTTACTTACACCAATATTCATGAGAAGATTTTATTAAAAGGTTAAAGGACGAACATTTAAAATTATTTTTAAATAAAAGTTTTGGATTTCTGATTTAAACATCTAAATTAAATTTTTAATAAACGTTTTTAGCGCTTGAAATATTTTGATTCAAATGAACGGCTTAGCATTCACATTAATATTTGAAATATTCAACTTTTTGGCTACCATGGATAAGATATCGATTGATCGAAAAATGATCAAATTGAAACGGGGCGAATGCTCTCTAGCTCATTAAGCTTGAATTTTGAATTATTTTATAACAGAGCATACGCGAGTGTCAATCGTTATTGTATTTGTGTGGCGTGACCGAAAAGTGGGTTTGGGGACAGAAGGTTCGAGAAGGGTCACGGACAAAAGAAAAAACGGCAGGTTGGCAAATGGCTCGTGTCGTGAGATGACCGAAAGGTGGAAAGAAGGAGGTTAGGAGGGCGTTACCGAGATAATCTTACCCGCGGAAAAATCACGCGGACAGAGTCGTGACGCTGACTCCGCGGTGATCGGACTCGGCTGAGTCGAGGGCAGTGAGGCAGAACACAAGGTTAAAAGCAAAACATTTACTAGGCTCAAGGGCCAATCAGTGAGAGTAGATTTGTCACAAAATACAAAAATATACATAAAATCGTGGATGACAAAAGGATGATGGCTTGATGCCGGCGCGAGCCAGATTGCACTGGGATACGAAGATGGAGGAGGCGAACCGAGGTACTCAAGGTTGCTCGTTGAAATGATGAGGATTGTGTCGAGGTGCTGGAAAACACGGACAGAAGTCCATGTTCTGGGCAATTACTGGCTAGCCAGGAGCCAGCTTATATAGGGCGAAATTGACCGAGCGATGACCAGATGGTGACCATCGGCGGCGATGCGAAAGCGAATTGACCTTGATTGGCGAATCGACGAAATGGTGCGTGTGACACAAGGACAGCTGCGTGATCGTGACAAGAAAGGGCCTGTCCGTAGATGACGATTTTAGTGGCGCGATTGAGTCGCCACATTTGTGCATCAAAAATTGTAGAGAGAATTTTGTTGATTGTCATGATGTGTCAGGTTCTGAGTAACATCTACATGATGTATCGCATTTTGGGTAATGTGATTACTGGTTCAAAGGCGATCGAGACAGCGATTATGTACAATTACCTGATAATGCTCAATCAATTTGTTAATGGCCTGTCTCTGTCTGGTGGCAAGATATAGTAAAGTAGTAAATAGTGGTCATCGAATGTTGTCGCCATTGCAAGCTATGATTGTACCTGTTAGGATTGGTTTGAAAATGAAATGTCTCGTCATATATGAATGACTCACGGGAAAAGCGATTGGCGTTTCTATTGGACAAACAAGCACGGTCGCTTACAATGTGTTTGAAGGTAATGAGCTATTAAAGAAATATTCTAAACGTTCTTTGTTTTATTTTTCAGTTAATTTTGATCTACACGGCAAGTTTCACTTAGCACTGTACACTGTCAGTGAACAGTCTACGTAGTGAGTTTTTCAAGAATGCAACCTAATCGGAAAAGACCTTCGAACCACTTAAACAAGATTTGTTGTCTTTAGAAACATATTGTCTTTGGGTGCACTTTTTATCTTGATATCTGGTATAATCATTGTACAATTTAATTTAATTCAATTCGATTTAATTATCCTCAGTTTGGTAAACAGGCGTAATTAAAAGGTTAAATTTAGATTTTTGTTTTGAATTTGCACTCAATTCATCTTTGAATACATTTATTACAACCATTATTAATTATAAATCCTCACATTTTATTGCCACATACATTCTTCCATTGTTTTTAAAGGTTTCAAGGCATATCTAATTGAGAATATAGCTATTCATTTTAAGTTGAACTTTTATAACTTGATTGGCTATGGAAAGTATAAAAGAAATGAATTCATTTATATGATACTTGATTAACCCGTGCCAACTTCGTACAATTGAGGCTTGAGCTACATAACTTTAATTATTAAATAACAATAAACATGTTAATCGGAAGGTTAAAAAATAATTTTTTTTCTAACATTTTTCATTTTTTGGAACATTGTGGAATAATCGTTCAGCTTAACTTCTTGCAGTCCCCATAGTTGTAATTGAATTAATTAACTCCAAACTTTTAGTATCGTATTTACAAAGGTTTAGTAAAACTACTTAAATTTGTTATGAAAGAGTTCATTTTTTTGTTTAATAATTTTTAATAATATTTTATAGTTTATTGAACATTTAAACATAGAATTAAGGAGAAAAATGATCAATTGAATTAAATTTTTACTAGGTTACCAATCAACCAAGGTTAACAAAAGGTAATTTTAACATTTTATAAATTTACATTCTTTCTGAAACACATCTATGCATATATTCGTAACAAATTTTGTAATCGAATGAATTAATACTAGTATAAATAAAAAAATTGTTTGATCAAAACAAGTATTGTTAGGTTAGTTAGTATTAGATGGTAATAAACAATGTTTTCAAGATTTTTGGAAATTATGGTATATTTTATATCTAAATTTGAATTCTAGTAACTGTTATCGAATTATAAATATAATATTTGTCTACCAAAGCGCTATATTTGAGTTAGTATAATTGTAATCCATACAATCTAATTGTTACTGTTCGTCAAGAATAAAGATTCTTCGTATTTTAACGACAAAGTGACAAGTGTTTTTATAAATGGTTAAAAGTGATTTTATAAAGTTTAATGATGACATTATTATATTATATCTTTCTAAAAGGAAATATGGATTAGACTTATTTCACTAATAAATAGTTTAATAATTTTTAAATTAATCAAAAATCCATTCCTGTGTTTTCTAAATGGTAATTTTTTAAGCAATTTATTTTAATAATTTTGAACATTCTCATTAATGTTTTATTTAAAGTCTTATCATTTATCTAGCGATTCAATGGATCTTGTCACTTATATATCTATCAGGGACAAACCAAAGAACTAACAATTCGTAAAGTGCCTAACTTTTTCTTCCGACACATTGCGAAGTTACTAAAATTTATTTTGTTGCTAAATTTAAATTTGCCCAGTAAGAATACATAATGACTAGTCAAAGTTACGAAGAGCTCTCCGGCAAGGATGCAATTTGAAATTAATTAGTTTATGATTTAATCAAAAAATGTCTAACAGTGTATATTTTTACAGTCTGCACCAACTGGAGGAAACCAATTGCTGTTTTCAATGTGATAAAACGGAATCATTGTAACAGAGGGGAAAATGTCTCGCTGTTTTCGTGGTTACGATAATTCTGGAATGGGTGCACGGAATTTGATAAGTGAGGCCTTTGGAGATTTAGCTACTAATAAAGATGAAAAATCTAATTGAGTGAGACAATCCATGATTGTTTTGGTAACATCCAGCCAGGTAATGTAAGTTTTAATGCATTTTCAATGAGAAATAGAAATTTTCTTATTTGAAGAAGCTGCATCTAATTGATTATATTTTTCAACCGCATTGACATGTGTGACACACCAAACTAGTCTTTACAATCTGGAAAATAATTTCCGCGATCAAAAATTGAGACCCAACTCTTATCTACATGACAATCTACAATCAAACACAAACATTCAGAGTGTGACCAAATGACAGTAATGCAATGTATTTCCTATGGAGGTTTTGTCCATTGGAAATCTACATGAACAATAAGTACATACAAACATTGCACTACAAAGCAAATCAATTGAATAGTGTCCACTGAATAAGATTGATGCTATTGATGGCAATGAAAGTGATCCAAATGGATCAAATAAGGTCGTTGCAATCTAATTGTAACTGTTCTTCGAAAATTAAATTTCTTTGTCATTTAGCGAAAAAGTGGTTTTACAAAAAGTTAATAGTTATTTTATAAAGTTTGTATGATGACCTTATTATATTTTATCTTTCTAAATGGAAATATGGACTGTACTTCAAATATAAAAATTTAAATAATTTTTTAATAAATAAAAAATCTTTTATTGAATTTTAAAAATGGTAACTTTTTAAAAGATTTTATTTTAATAACTTTGAACTTTCTCATCGATGTTTTATTAAAAGTCTTAACATTTATCAAGATATTCACGAGGTCTTGTCACTGAAAGCGGAATCGTGGTTTACTCACTATGTAACAATCTTTGAACAATAAAACACTTCTGAATACACACATTCTACGGAAATTGTTTCTAACAAACCTTAATTGCGCAAACTTTTGTTGGTGCAATACCGTCTTGGTTGAAATCTCAGACTTTTCATTTGATATTACAACCTTGATCATATGATACGCAAATGTTATTTACTGTTTTTATTTTTACTCTTGCTTATTAAAAGGTTATAATTAAGTTATTAAATATTTTTGATTAATACCTATATTTTTAATACTTCATACAACTTTATTTTTCATAGACTGTTTTGGATTCAAAAATGTCTTTATAGACAATCTTTTAAAACAACGTTTTTAATTATAAAATGTTAAATTACTATTTGATTGAGCATTTGTTAGTTTTTATTTTTGTAACCAATATGAAATGAACATTGTATTCAATATTTAAGTTTGTAAATGGTAATTCTAATAAAATTTGTAAATATTGAAGTTTACAAAATCCTCAGTTCTTTATAATTACGCGTATTGCTTTGGTGTTCTGTTCACTGCGTACCAATTAGTGATCAAAAACCTTCTGCGGAACATGCTTCGGACTGTTTGAACCACGATTGCCCATATAGTTAACCAATTTATTATTTTTTAAACTTTTATAATGGAAAAAGTCTTTGTGGATAATAACCAGTAACTTAACTTTGCGAATTGACACGACGAAGGTGAATGTAAATTCTACTAAAAATGTCAAAGTACCCATTGATGCCACATAGTTGCATGTTTCATGTAACATGGTGCAGTCAAGTCTTCAAAGAACGCAATCTTATCTGAAAAATCTCTCTCCGGATCGAATCAATCTGACAAGAAAAATCTGCAGGTTCGGAGAAACATACGTATAAACTTCCATATTCATATCTATCATACTCTATAAAATGCTAATTTGTATTCAATCCATTTAGGGGGTTTAATCAAATGGTCAACAAAGTAATTTAAACATTTTGGTTATTTACAGATTTTTAAATTTAATTTTGGTTTGGCTTTTTAGTTTCTGGTGTTAAATTGGCAAGTAAAAGGTTACAAGATGTTTTAGGTTATCAATATTTGGTAATCAAAAAAGTCAAATTAGTTGCCGAACATTGTTGTTAAAAAGTCTACTATAGTGCCGAAGAACTTCGTTGATTCAAAACCGGCAGTGTTATGTTTTAAGATTTGCTTTAAATTTTATTTTTAACTTTATTTCTTATTTAACTTTCTTCTAATTACGAATATCTTGTTACTTTTCATTTCAAATTAAAAGGTTAACACAAATATTTTTATTAAATAAGTTCGTTTATTAAAAAATTAGTTTATTGCGTAACCTTTATCCAATTTATCATTAACCCATAATCGCACAGCATGAGATTCGGAATCTCACCTCGATTTTTGAAAGGCTGTCACTAATATTCAATAAATCATACTATAGCTATTCATATCACTTGTAACTTTTATAACTTGATTGGCTAATAGCCAATGGCTATGGAAAATATAAAAAAATGAATCCATTTATGTGATACTTGATTAACACTTTCCCCTTGCCAACTTTGGACAATCGTAGAGGAAGCAACATAACTTGAATAAATAAATAACAATAAACATTTTGATAGAGGTTTTAACAAACTAACAAATATAATTCTCTTGATTAAATCTCATAATATATTTCCATCATATAGCTTTCATCTCACAAACTCATCTCAACTCTCACCATAATCTACCTTTTCGTCTAATTTCAACATCATATCTCTTACGTCCCGAATTCTTATCAACCTACCATCTCATCCTTAACACTCTTCATTCGTCTAACCTTTTCCTAATCATTCTCTTATTTCAAGGTTTCTTTGTGTTGCTGAAGTGCTCAATCATCGTGTGCCTTGTATGTGTACTGATCGGCTGTCTTTGTGACTTGTGCTAACCTGCCTCTTCCATTCTAGACTTTGTGTCTATCTGACTTTGTGGCCGTTTACCTGGTGGACTCGACTGTGTGTCATCTCCTTCTCCATAACTGGTGGCTCGTACCCTAGAAGAAGCCTTGGCGACTGCGCTCCTAAGTTTCTGTCTTACTTTCCTTACACTTTCCTTAGTTCTATCTGCCCCTTTTATTTATTCAAATAAAAGCTTTTAACCTAACACTTTGCGTGTTACTGGTCAATACACGATTATATTATTTGCAAAACTGTCGCGCTTAGAACCGCACGCAAAGATCATAGGAAGAGAATGAGGTATCTTCGCATTGGACCTAGTTTTTATGCCAGGTCGTCATTTATTTCATTCTTCGTGCTACAGCTTGGCAGCATGATTACAAGTTTGTGTTTTCGCATACAGTGTCTGTGTTTTTTATACATTCAGTTTGACTGTGTATGAGTTTACAATAATTGTGTTGACTCAAACATATTCGAGATAAGATCGTCTCTGACAATAAGCCAATAGGCAGAGAGTGAGTGAGCAATCAGTCGTGGTAATTGGTTGAGTGGCTTCGGTCGATTTCTTAGTCAGCGATAAGATCGGTCTTCGTAATTCTCTAAATAGGCAGTCGCAAAAACCTTTTTAGAATAAAAGTTACTCAAATATACCTTATATTGTCACGTATATTTTTCATTTTCAGAAATATTTATAAAATATATATTTATATAGTATGTTAAATGTTTATATATTCATTTAAACGTAGTTTCTGGAGCTTTCATAGACTTTTTTCTTCTTAATTCTTTTTTAATGAGATTTAAATTCTTAAATTTTTATGGTTTTGAAAAGTTTAGACAATTATTTAATGAAAATTTTTAGATCCAAATTTGAATTCTAGTAACGGTTATCGTAATTTTAAATTTTGCCTACCAAAGCGCTATATTTAAGTCTGTAAAATTGTAATCCATGCAATCTAATTGTAATTGTTTTTCAAGAATAAAGTTTCTTTGTTTTTTGTGTAAAAATGACAATAGTGTTTTTATAAAAGGTTAAAAGTGATTTTATAAAGTTTAATGATGATTTTATTATATTTTGTCTTTCTAAAAGGAAATATGGATTGTACTTATTTCACTTATAAATAGCTAAATAATTTTTTAATAAATAAACAAGCCAATGTTATATTTTCTAAATGGTAACTCATTTAAAAACTCCTTTAAACAATTTATTTTAATAACTTGGAACTTTTAAATGAATGTTTTATTAAAATCATATCATTTATCTAGCGATTCACTATGTCTTGTCACTGATAGTGGAATCGTTGTTTACTCACGGTGTAACAAAATGTGATCAAGAAAAGACTTATGAAGGCACCAATACAACTAAACACGCTTGTGATAATGTTTGGTCTGGGTGAAATCTCGTACTTTTCATGTGATATCACACTCTTGATCTTTTGATAAACAAATGATACTTGTTGTTTATGACCTGAGTATTAAAAGGATATAATTAAGATAATAAATATTTGTTATTTAAAACCTATAATTTGTACTTATTTAAAATCATTATTTAATTAAAACATTTAAATTCTTATGTTTATAATAGCATTTCTTATTCATGCCAGTCTGAGAATTAAATGTTTGTAACTAGATCCTTCAATTTCGAGCAATAATATTGTGCATATTGTGCGGTATGTAATGAATTAATATTTGAACTTTTTCAATCAATGAGTGCTCTAGTGTCTTGTGACTCATGGACGCTCATTCTGTTGCAATAATGGGTTGACATGTATATTGATTGTTCACATTGAATAAAAAATGCATTGTATTTCAGTCAACACTATAATCATTTTAATTTACATTTGATAATATTAGGCTGAAGAGTTCAATCAAAAGGTCAACACAAAACATTTAAAATATTTTAAAAAATTATTTTTGTGTCTTCGAATTAAATATTTTAGTGAAATTTTATTTATCTGATTAAGTCTGATTATCATTTTAAAATTATTTTTAGTTTGTTGTGCAAGTTTGCAATGGGTTAATCAATTATATTTAGACTATAAATTCGAATTCTTTTATAACGTGCTCACTATTCATTTGACAATATTCTACGCATATAATCAATTCTATTTTATTATTATTATTGTTGTTTTGCCAGTTTTAACCCCCTTTCAGGAGTATTGTTCAGTGGGCAATAAATGGATACCATGACTTGAATTAGCATTAATAATTTGATTATACATTAAGTAAAAAAGCTAAAGGTCAATGTCAACATTTACTTGCGTAAATATAATACATTTCAATGTATATTGAGGTTGTGAGCACTTTTATCTCTTCATTTATTTCATACTATTTACAATTTTAATCTTTATTCGATTTATTCACTTACACCAATATTCATGAGAAGATTATTAGGATAGATCATGATTGTTTGGTCAAACAAATCTTCAATGAGTTTCCAAATGGCGGATAACGGCTTGTTGGTCACCTGTTAATAGCTACTTAATTAGGCATTCATTAATAAAACAAAAAATAATTTCGACAACTGATAGCAAATTCATTACATTTTCATAAAACAAGTAATGTTATACGTTTTATCTAACATATCAAAGTTCTATCATCGAGTATGTTCAAAAATTATGGAGAAAAATGATTCATTGAATTTAATTTTTAATTGGTTACCAATCTGCGTATAACAAACGGTAATTTTAAAATTTTACAAATTTACATTCTCTCTGAAACACATCTATGCGTATATTTGTTACAAATTTTGTAATCGATTGAATTCTTAATACGAGTATAAATGAAAAAAATTGTTTGATCAAAAACAAGTATTGTTAGGTTAGTTAGTTTTAGATGGTAACAAGAAAATGCTCGGGTCGCAAGCGACCCTCGCAAGGCGCTATCGCGCCCACGCCCACGCCCACCCACCACCACAAATTCTCAAAGATTTATTCAATCGCACTTTTGTTTTTGAATTACATTCAGTTCATTTGAAAATTGAATTAAAATTTATTGAATGTACCGCTTGTACAGATAACAAACGAATCACCCAATTGAATATACTTACAATCTCTGCCATATTACCAATGTTCAAATCTTGACAATCTTGTGACATTTTCTCATGGCATTTCACAAAATGCCAATCTCAGAAGCCATATCAAATAGTGTAATCAACTTAGTTGGCATTTTGCAATTCATTAAAGTAACGACTCGATAATAATACTCTCGCGTATATTGTCGTTCCTAATTCGGTAATTTCGTGTTTCGTTCACCACACAATTCTGGAATAAAATCTCGGTCGAATTCCGTCTGTGTATGGATTTGAAAACTGTCAGTTTTGTTGCTCTGTTCATTTATACTTTTCCAACAAAGGTGCAATGTTCAGATAATATTCATAGTACCTTACCGGTCTGTGCGTATTCGTAATTTGCTTTAACTGGTCTCTTTTCTCACTTGTGCTTGATTCTGACTTATCTACGTTGATTTTTATGTCAATGATGAGTTGATCATTATTCGAATAAAAGATTCGTTTGATTGATTTAGGCAAATAAGTCGTTTAGTATGATTTGTTTTGTGACTGTCAAGGTCATGTTGATATTGAAAAGATCTGTGATCATCAATTTCATTAACTCAATTAGCATTTAAAGGCAATATTCCTATTCATTAACTTTAATTTTATGAAAATGTAATGAAAATGTAGGCTATCAAAAGCGATGAACAGTAGTGATGTTAAATTCGAATATTTGAGTATTCGAAAATAATTTCAGGCTAATTTTCGAATATGATGATATTCGAATTATGACCAGTTTTATAAAAATTCATATTCGAACGAATATTCGATAATTATCGAATATTCGAATGATATTCGAATCCGAGTTTTAATATAAAGTCAAGTTATTTTTTAGTCTGGAAAAATTCCCCATGTGTGAGGTAAACTTTACAGTAAATCACATGTGACAGTTTTCACGAGTTGTACAAATGTTTTGCCAGTGTATGAGTCACTGTGTGCAGTGTGCTGCTGTTGTTGTCCTAATTTAAGGACTCCGAAACTATGTTTTGTTCATTTTCGACCAAATTATTCACTACTACCTCGACTCGACCTAGACTCGAATCAACATCACCTAACCCTGACAGCACACTTTATAATTGGTTCAAATTTACACGAAATACGACTTGGGACAAAACCCATCAATCGAGAAGATGGACAAAATATTGCTGATACGATTACCTCAATGCTGGCTGATTGGAATATCAACAAGGAAAAGATTGTGGCTGTAGTGACCGACAACGGCGGAGGAATGCCAAGTGCCATTCGAATTTTGGGATTAAAACGAATTCCTTGCATTGCACACACCTTGAACCTCGCAGTCAATGATCTATTTGATCACAATGAGCAAATCGCTACTTTGTTCAAAAAAGCGACTAAAGTTGTGTCCGAGTTTCGTGATAGTGCTCCTGCAAATCATGAATTTCAAAACACTCAAAAAGAAGTTATGAAAATTGAAAAACCACTCGAGTTGATTGGATTTATTGATGTTCGTTGGAACAGCAGATTATTCATGCTCCGCAGAATAGTCAAATTGAAATCTGCTTTGATTCATTATTGGGCAAAAAATGGGCGTGATCCGGACCTTTCTAATCAAGACTTTTTGTTAATGCAAGATCTGGTGAAAATTTTAGAATCAATTGAATTTATAACAACCCAACTGTCAGCTAGCAAATATCCAACATTATCAATGACGATACCACTGATCAACATTGCCATCAAAGCCATGTCAAAGTATAGGCATGAAATTACTGATCCAATTGAGCCGAAGTATTCACTACTAACACAAAGTGGCCAAGTTGTTAGTGAACAATTTTGTGGTATTTTACAAACTCGATTCAAATTTGCTGGAGAACCCAAGTTGAGACCAGTTCAGTTTCATGTAGAAAAAAACTGCTTAATGCGTGAAGCAACATTGATTGACGCTAGGTACAAATCAAGATACTTTGAGAATCGCACAAGTGTGTTGCTTGCAAAAACACAGATAATTGATTATTTGAGTCAAATGTCGCCAACTGAATGTTTAATTCAAGAAAGTGAATCCAAAAAATCCAAATCCGAAGTAATGAGTTTTTATGAATTAGTAAACGACTATGAGGATTGTTGCGATATTAATTCCCCGGATGAATTGTTTGAACAATTCTTAAAAAGTCAAACTCTTGATGTGGAATCAAATGCACTTGACCAAGTCGGTATGTTTCAGTTTGGCAAAGATTCGGACAGTTTTGCTGATTTACAAAGAAAATACATGTGCATCCCTGCCACTTCTGCCCCATCGGAGCGGGTATTCTCGGCTGCTGGCTATATATCCTGTGACAGAAGAAACAGAACTAGTGATGGTTTGTTAAATCAATTAATATTCCTTAACCACGCACTTCCAATATATAATCGACTCAATTTATAATTGTAAATTAACTTTTTGTATTTATTAAATAAATCATTCAATATTTTCGAATATTTTCGAATATTCGAAATATTCGATTTTTTACTTTTAAGATATTCGAATATTTTTAGAATTCGAATAAATCCCTATTTTTTAAATTTATACATTCGAACGAATAATTTTCGAATAATTTTTCAAATATTCGAATACGTTGTTCGAACTTAACATCACTAATGAACAGTGTTGATTGAGTGGTTCATTGAACACCGTTACAACTAATTTGCATCACCACAATAGTGATTCACAACTATCATCGTTGCAAAAGGCTCATCGCTGGTTACCAAAGACTAAATACAAATGTGAACACAGAAAGACAAACATATAAATGATAAATTAACATTGACAGCACTTTACAGGTTGGAATTACAAAATGCGCGAAATAACTGTGCGGTGCAATAAATGTTTTTGTAATAAAGATTGAATCATTGTTGTGGTGATGGAGTTGATTTGGAGTTGGTTTTATGAGATTTGAGTTTGGTTGGTTGGGATAATACCAAACTGAATACATTAATTTGAAATGATATTTAGTCAGGCCGTCGTTCAGCTGTGTGTTTAGTAAACATTGTTTACATTCAGATTCAGAACAACGCGCGTTCGTAAATTTACTTTAAAGTCGTTCGTGCAGTGCTGCGTATTGAGCGGGTTGAGCGGGTTGAGCGTATAGAGCGTGTATGAGTGTGTTCTGTGTATGTGAGAGGCGAACAATCGGTGAATGAATGACGAATTCATCGCTATTTATTTGATATTTATTTCTATAACAGACGGAGACTATCTCCTGCATTATTTTAGAGGTAAAGTAGATAGATAGATAGGGTAAACGATGTTTTCAAGATTTTTGGAAATTTTGGTATATTTTATATCTAAATTTGAATTCTAGTAACTGTTATCGTAATTATAAATTTTGTCTACCAAAGCGCTATATTTGAGTTAGTATAATTGTAATCCATACAATCTAATTGTAACTGTTCTTCAAAAATAAAGATTCTTCGTATTTTAACGACAAAGTGACAAGTGTTTTTATAAATGGTTAAAAGTGATTTTATAAAGTTTAATGATGACATTATTATATTATATCTTTCTAAAAGGAAATATGGATTAGACTTATTTCACTAATAAATAGTTAAATAATTTTTAAATAAATAATCCTTTGCAGTGTTTATAAATGGTAACTTTTTTAAGCGATTTATTTTAATAACTTTGAACATTTTCATTAATGTTTTATTAAAAGTCTTATCATTTATCTAGCGATACACTATATCTTGTCACTGATAGTGGAATCGTTGTTTACTCACTGTGTAACAATCTTTGATCAATAAAAGACTTCTGAATACACACATTCTACAGAAATTATTTCGAACTAATTTAAAGTGCCCAAACTTTTGTTGGTGCAATACCGTCTTGGTTGAAATCTCTGGCTCTTCATTTGATATTACAATCTAAGCAAATGTTTCTACCTTTTTTTGCTTTGCTTATTAAATGGTTATAATTAAGATATTAAACATTTTTGTTTAATATAATTTTGTCTATAATTTTTTATTTAAACATTTAGAGTAACTTTATTTTTCTTAAACTGTTTTGAATTTTAAAATGTTTTCATAGACAATCTTCTAAAACAAATGTAAAATAATTATGAAATGTTAAATTACTATTTGATCGAGCATTTGTTAGTTGCAAACAAAAAGCCTGCGAACAAAAGACTGTTACCCTGTTCAGGGTCGGCGGGCCCCCTAGGCAAACTAGGCGGCCGCTTATGGCGGGAAGGTATTGGAGGGGCGGTGAGATTATGAGTTATCACTTGTGGATTATCTGACGAGCCGATGAAAAAGTTAATTCTACTAAAATTTCTTCCAACTAGCCTAAAGTTAATAACCGAACTTTTGTTGCATCAATGTCGTCTTGAATGCTCGTGCGTATTTGTCGAGTTA
The DNA here is from genome assembly GCA_023373905.1 of Rhizoglyphus robini. Taxonomy (NCBI): domain Eukaryota; kingdom Metazoa; phylum Arthropoda; class Arachnida; order Sarcoptiformes; family Acaridae; genus Rhizoglyphus; species Rhizoglyphus robini. Next base: position 965,582 of record JAKIJQ010000076.1, on the reverse strand, counting down.
ATATGTTCTTCGCAAAATGGTTCCAACGACAAATGTCTTGAGTGATAATTGATCAAGACAAATAACTGTTTTCACGATTAGATATTGTGGGGTTAATTATAAGGCTATGTTTTGACTATTTTGCAAATTGCCACTTAAAATGATTTTTGTTCTCTTGTTTATTTTCATTCCCACTTCATGTTTGCAGCAACGTATTAAATAGATATTTCCACACACAGTACCCACATCAATACCGCTAATGAATTACAACCTAGCGAGGCATGGTAAAGCCAGATACACCTAGCAAGGTACTGTCAAGCGAGTTTTCAAATGATGCATCCCGATCAGAAAGGTTTCTCACCGAATCGGATCAATTTGACTAGTCTGTTTCACATGAAAAGTTTGCTATCTTTGAGAAATAAATAATTCGCAAATACATATGTCGTTTTACTTTTTATTTTCTGATCTGTCACACTCTTTGAACTCTATATTTTCATTCAATTCAATTCAATTAACACGATTGGTTGGACATACATAATCAAATGGTCAACACAGTCAGTTTAAATATTTTTAAAATATAAATTTTGTATTTTTAATTTAAATTATTACGTAAAACTTCAAAATTTTTAAAAGCATTTCTTCTTCTTATTTCTTGTTATTAAATTATTTTAAACATTTGTTTGGTCTGCATTGTATCGCATAGTTTTAATTTTTACTTATATTCTAATTTTTATAAAAAGATAGTCAGTTAAAAAATTTTATATTTTAAATTCCAGGTCAACAACATCTGCTTGTCATAATAAACGTCAGAAAAGCTACTATGAAACGTTCTATTATGTATTAGGTCAATTTTTAAAGTCTAATTAGATTTACAAGATGTAATCAAATATGTAAAGACTTATCAAATCGAAACAATCGCAGAAAAATTTTTAGTTTAAGTATGGTGGGAGAATTCTTAGGACCCACTAATGTTGTATTTACTTTTACTTGGTAATTCAACAGTTGTTTCTTGTTGAACTTTTTTTGGATAAGCGAATATCTAAAATTGGTCTGTCTATAAATGATACCTTTTTCAAAGGTAGACACATATATTTTTTGTGAACAAAGTTAATTTTTTGAATTCAATATTATCTTGATAAGCTTATTTTAATATTCATATTGAAAGTTAAATGTGGACTGTAATTTCAATCATTTCTTCCTTTAGTTGCTTTTTAAATGTTGAATGTTTAATATTTAGCTATTTAATAAATAAAGTAAAAACAGCTCCAATACTGTCTGGCCACGTGTTGATTGTATATCGTTGACAGACTTCAGTCATGGTTTTGTTCTTGCGTTCTAAGTTATATTAACATCTATAATCTGAGACAATCCATGGATGCATGATTGTTTATGTAACATCCAGCCAGGTAATGTCAGTTTTTAATGCATTTTCCATGAGAAATCAAAATTTTCACATTGAATTTGAAGAAGATGTTTGATTATATTTTTTCAACCGCATTGACATGTGTGACACACCAAACTAATCTTTACAATCTGGAAAATAATTTCCGCCATCAAAAATTGAGACCCAACTCTTATCTACATGACAATCTACAATCAAACACAAACATTCAGAGTCTGACCAAATGTCGGTAATGGAATGTATTTCCTATGGAGGTTTTGTCCATAGCAAATGTACATGAACAATAAGTACATACAAACTTTGCACTACAAAGCAAATCAATTGAACAGTGTCCACTGAATACGATTGATGCTATTGATTGCAATGAAAGTGATCCAAATGGATCAAATAAGGTCGCTGCAATCTAATGGTAACTGTTCTTCAAGAATTAAATTTCTTTGTTATTTAGTGAAAAAGTGGTTTTACAAAAAGTTAAAAGTTATTTTATAAAGTTTTTAATGATGACCTTATTATATTTAATCTTTCTAAAATGAAATATGGACTGTACTTCACTTATAAAAAGTTAAATAGTTTTTAAAAACGAATCCTTTTCTGAATCCTTCAAAATGGTAACTTTTAAACGATTTTATTTTAATAACTTTGAACTTTCTCATCAATGTTTTATTAAAAGTCTTATCATTTATCTAGATATTCACGAGGTCTTGTCACTGATAGTGGAATAGTCACTGTGTAACATTCTTTGAACAAGAAAACACTTCAGAATACAATTATAATTCTACTGAAATTGTTTCGAACTTAAGAGCTCAAACTTTTGTTGGTGCAATACCGACTTGGTTGAAATAGCAGACTTGTCATTTGATATTGCAACCTTGATCATATGATACGCAAATGTTGCTTGCTGTATTTGCCGAGCTTATTAAAAGGTTATAATTGAAATATAATTTTTTAATAGGTATTTTAAACATATTGGTTATTTACAGATTTTTACATTTGATTTTTGGTTTGGATTTTTAGTTTCTGGTGTTAAATTGGCAAGTAAAAGGTTACAAGATGTTTTAGGTTTAGAGTGAATTAAATCCTTTTTTGTTACTTTTTGCAAGTTATACCGTCTCAAAGCAAATACTGTTTTAAAATAGTTCCATTCCACAACCTTTTCCCTTCTATTTTTAATTTTTATGCATACAAATAAGATTTTAATGACTGCCAATTAAATTTCCTCTTTTTCAGATCTTAAAACGGGTTTTTAATAGAGCTTATATATTGTATTTTAGAATTAACTGTATTTTTTATATAAATAACTTATACATAATTTCGATGAAAAAACAAAGTTCAATTAAATAAATGAAATAGTTTCCTTTTTAAACAGGTCAAGCAATGATTTAGATTATTATTTTTAACCCAGGCATTCACACTGCTTTTATTCATAATAACAGCAATGAAACAGAATACAGAATTTTGACAAAATAAGCTTGATATCTCATGTACTTTTCGAGATCTAGAAAATCGCTCAAAAATGCAACTTTCCCCCCATATAAACCATGGGAAAACTTCCGGAGCCCTGGACACCGGGAAAATGTTGACCGATTTAAATGAAATTTTTTGTTTTGTATTCAGTAGGCCAAAAGGCGACAATTTAGCACCCATCCGATAAAAAAATACACAAGTCGGTGTTATTCACCCCACTTTAACCTGAATACTGAATCGACCTATGACATTGACAGTAGAGCACTGGTAATGCTCTATCTGAGTGATCTATCTAATTTCTAAGAGTCACAATTGGGATTCCACTAAAAGGCATTTTGTCAGGTTATTTTAATAAAATTGATTATCCTTCATTCCTTTTTATTGAATTAGTAATTGTTTTTATATTAATTTAACCAATGCTTAAATCTCTCTAAAATGAGTATTTTTATTTTTTACATTAAACTTGATTGACTCTTTTGAATTGATATCAAAGGTTTTCCAATTTTATTTTATTCTTTGACTATTTAGTAAATTTTTTTATTAAAATAATGAATTTTATATTATTTAGAAAATTCATTAACTTGTTTTTGGACAGTTTCATATTAATTATCAATCATTGTTTCAACTACATAACTACTAATAGTTATAGATTTTCGAAAGCCCAAGTAACCACAAATTAGTTTGTCAATACAGATTCAAATCAAATCAACTTATAAAATTTAATTTCTTTGACATTTTGATTATTTCTCAAAGGTTTTTATTATTATTCAGTAATCAAAATTTAAAATTTATTATGCTAGACTTTGTTACTCTGTCTTATTTTATTATTTTGGTAATATTAATTTAACTGATACTAATCTGCCATCATCGATAACTCTAGTTCAAGTTTTTTGCCTTGATTTCCTCCTGGTCTGTTTTATATATTATAACACCATTCACAGATATCCTGAGATAGAATTATTAACGGTCATTATTTATACTTCTACTTATTTATAAGTATATAAGTTAACTCATACTATTTCTATTTATACTCCCAAAAGTCGGTAATTGGGTGTGAGCGCTCGGAATCCCAAAATCTATTTATTAATTCTACACTTCAAAAAGTCGGAAAACACTTTTGACTAAGGAATACCAAATATTCAATTGAGAAACTTGTGTATTCAAAACCGCTTGTTGTACAAGATTCAATTCGGAATGGTTCTTATCAGCCCACTTCTGCTTGTTTCACGGTTTGGTGTGTACATTGTATTCATTCATATTCCACCATAACAAATCAACAATTTATGGCCTCTATAACATTTAGATGCGTTCACCGTATATTCAGGTTTAATTAAAAGGTATAAACATAAACATTTTAATTAAGGTTAAAAAATGTATTGTATTTTTATGTAAATATTTAAATTGAACTTTTATTTTAGAGATTTCAGAAATTGTGGGCCGAGAGAATTCTGCTTCAAGAACTCGATATTCAGAAAATATGTGGAAATTTTGTACAAAATTGTTATTGACAGAGTTTGAATCATCAATGCGTTCTGCAGATGAGTTTTATTATCGGTTTAACTAATAATTAAAGTCAACTTTTTTTAACTTAAACATCTGAAATTAACTTTTATTTTAACGTTTTTAGTACTTAAAATGTTTTGTTAGAAATGCACGGCTCAATTTATTGCTTTTCAAATTAACATTTGAAATATTTATTCAGTTATGATTTAATGCTTTGTTATTGATTTTGCCTTTAAATGGTTAATTCATGATTATAACATTTGCAAACTTTTCTAAAAAAATGTTTGCATAATCTTTAATACACTCTTTAATGTCGCTTAAATCTTTTTCATTTTAGGGAATCTTTAAAAATTATATGTTAACGGTACAATGTACATTCTACTTTTTCTTCTAATCTTTTTTTAAAATCTGATATCTGAAAAGACTTTCCGATACGATCAAATTAATTGCCGAACATTGTTGTTAAAAAGTCTACTATAGTGCCGAAGAACTTCCTTGACTCAAAACCGGCAGTGTTATGTTTTAAGATTTGCTTTAAATTTTATTTTTACCTTTATTTCTTATTTAACTTTCTTCTACCTACGAGTATCTTGTTTCTTCAACAATGCCTCCTTTCATATCCAAAGGTTAACACAAATATTTTTATTTAAAAAGTTCATGAAAGAAAACGACGTGTAAAGGTTTACAAACGTTCATGTAAATTTTCAACTCATTTTAACACCTAGCATTTTATTTTGGTTTTCTTTTTTTTTTGTGTTTTACGAATTTAAACTTTCACGTGTTCATTGATTTTAACATTTCCTTATATGTCATTTGTAACTAGAATACTAATCTTCTTTCAAAAAATCTAATTTATTATATTAAATAAAATTTTAATAATCTTGCATATGCATTGTTACAAATATGCGTTTTTAAACAGGTTAAGACATTACTTTTCATTGACATTTTTATCCAGGCATTCCCACTACTTTTATTTATAGATACACCAATAAAACAGATTACTTTAGATGATTGAACTAAAATTAATCTCATGTTGATAAAATCTATTATACTAATTATGGCTGGCATACCCTTAATATCGAATTCTAATATTATTTGAATTGAATTGGACAATTGCGCAACACATATTGTCGTGGTGACGCACAAACCAGTCGCGAAAAAGTAGTAGTAGTTGTAGTTTGGAATAAGCTTTGCTTATCCGGAAATATACTCATTCTGAATTACAAAGTTATATTTTCACACCTAAAAATACTATTTACCGTTTTAATTTTTAATTTCATTCAGTTAAGCTGATTCGATGGTAGACAGGTTTTATTAAAAGGTTCACACAAACGATTTAAATATTTTGGTGGAAGTTTTGTTTTTTGTTTTGTAAACTGCCACTACTTGTTTAAAAAGGGTAATAACTCTAAGTTTTATGGGGGAAACTTTAGTCCAACTTTGAATTCAAATAATTTAGATTGTCAAAATTTCAAATTTAATAAATCATTATTTTTTAAAAATCTAATTGCAACTTTGGTTTTCTTAATATCTTAAATAAGTTTTCTTAGATTCAAAGCAAGCCATTCAAAAATGTTTTTTTAAATCAAAATTTCAATGTATCAATATCACACAACCAATTTGGGAGTTTCCGGGATTTCCAATCGGAGGATAAGATCAAACTAACCAATTTGAAACTATTTCAGGACTATCAATTGTTTTCGACATTACAATTGTAATAGAATAAATTATTTCTGAATCTTGATATGTATTCATAGGTTTCACTATAACCATTTGTTTTGAAAACTTTTAATAGTTATTTAATGAGATTTTTATTCTGATGTCCAACATTCAAATAACTTTTTATTTGCTGTAAACATACGTTTATATCTTTTTCAAAATTTTATTGTCTTCTTTATTAATGTTGTTTGCATTACAATCTGAGATTCTTTTTAAAAACGTTTTATTTTTAAAAAATTGATTTTTCATAGTGTTTTAATAAATTTCTAATAATTCTCTTGCTATTCACTAAATCTTGCCACTGTTGGTTGAATTGTGGCTTAATCACTGTAACAATATTCGATTAATAAAATTCTTTTGAAGACACAAATACCAATGAACACGACTTTTGACATGACAATTCTTATTATCTGGAGTCACTTCTGGACACTCAGAAATGGCAAATAAAGTGTGTAAATTTTTCTAATTTCGCTTCGAACTTACCTAAAGTGAATGACCAAACTTTTTGATGCTGCAATGTCATCTATGCCAAGATCTTGAGTATCTGTGTGAAAGCGTCGAGTGAATGTGTTCTAACCAAAATGGTTCCAATGCTAAATGTATTGAGTGATAATTTATCAAGACAAATAACTGATTTCTCGATTAGATATTGTGTGGTTAATTATATGGTAATTTTTAGACTATTGTGCAAATTGCCAGTTAAAATGACAATTTGGATGTTCCATCATTTGGTGTTTGTAACACTTTCTTGGGTTTCTTCCCTTGCATGATAGTTTTTGTCCTTTTTGTTAATTTTCATTCCAACTTGATATTAAATAGATATTGACACACACAGTAATCAAACCTGTACCGCTGATGAATTATAATCTAGCGAGGCATGGTAAAGCAAGACACGCCTAGCATGATACTGTCAAACAAGTCTTCCAAGGATGCAACCCGATCAAAAAGGCCTCTCACAGAACTTGATCAATCTGGCAATTCAGCTTCACAAGAAAAGTCTGAAATTTTTGAGAAACAAACAATTCAATTAATTTGTCGTTATGTACACTTTTATATCTGCCATATTTTTTGGATTCTATATTTTCATTCAATTCAATTCACAATTGTCAATTAATTCCATTTTTTGCCATACTTAATCAAATGGTCAACACAGTCATTTAAATTATTTTTAATATTTTATTTAAATATTTACATCAAACTTTTATTTGTAAAAGCATTTATTTTTCTTATTTCTTGCTATTAAATTATTTTTTAACATATGTTTTATCAGCATTGTCTCGTATTGTTTCAACTTTTACTTATCCAATCCAATCTGTAAAACTTATTAAATCGAATCAATCGCAGGAAAATGTTGCTTAAAAGACCGTATGGTGAAAGAATTCTGTAGACTCAAACCTGCAAATGTTGTATTTACTTTATTTTGTAACTCAACTGTTCTTTTATGTTAAACTTTCTTGGATAAACGAATATCTTAGATTAATTAGTTCATTACTTTATTCCTTTTCAAAAGGTAAACACAATTATTTATGTAATAAATAATTCGATCTCAATTCTCAAACGAGGAATAATCTCATCCTCGTGTAATAAATTTCTATCTTCCAAAGTTCAGTTTTTTATTCTAACGAGAGAAATCTCATCCTATTGTGATAAATAAATCTTTTCTTGTTCTTTAACTAGGAAATATCTTATTCTCGTGTGATAAATTTGCTTGAGATTACACTCTTGAATTAAGGAAGGATTTAAGATCTAATCCTCGTGTAATAAATAAATACTTGATTAGCAATTCTTACGAGTAATATTTCATCCAAGTGTAATCAACTATTACACACCGCTTACAAATTCATGAACAAAGGATTCTCAAATACGAACGCGAATGAAGCTGTCCAATTCCAAATCCAAGCTGATGGAATGACGAAGTTGTTTCTAGTCTAAGTCTGCCTTGACATAGACCATTCAGGGACGAGGGTTGACGAGATGCTAAGTCAGACTCGACTTAGTCTTATTCGGGAACAAGGGTTGACGAGATGCTAAGTCAGACTCAACTTAGTCTTATTCGGGAACGAGGGTTGAAGAGATGCTAAGTCAGACTCGACTTAGTCTTATTCGGGAACAAGGGTTGACGAGATGCTAAGTCAGACTCGACTTAGTCTTATTCGGGAACGAGGGTTGACGAGATGCTATGTCAGACTCAACATAGTCTTATTCAGGAACGAGGGTTGAAGAGATGCTATGTCAGACTCGACATAGTCTTATTCAGGGACGAGGGTTGAAGAGAAGCTAAGTCAAACGTGACTTAGTCTTATTCAGGGACGAGGGTTGACGAGATGCTATGTCAGACTCAACATAGTCTTATTCAGGAACGAGGGTTGAAGAGATGCTATGTCAGACTCGACATAGTCTTATTCAGGAACGAGGGTTGAAGAGATGCTATGTCAGACTCAACATAGTCTTATTCAGGAACGAGGGTTGAAGAGATGCTAAGTCAAACGTGACTTAGTCTTATTCAGGGACGAGGGTTGAAGAGATGCTATGTCAGACTCGACATAGTCTTATTCAGGGACGAGGGTTGAAGAGAAGCTAAGTCAAACGTGACTTAGTCTTATTCAGAGACGAGGGTTGAAGAGAAGCTAAGTCAAACGTGACTTAGTCTTATTCAGGGACGAGGCTTGAAGAGATGCTATGTCAGACTCGACATAGTCTTATTCAATGACTGGTTAGACGAGTACTTGGGTTGCAATACGAAAATTTATTCTGATCACAGGTTATAAAATACAAGTTGAAAACATATACAATTACGACATTGATATTATGCCGGGAGGATTCCTAAGTGTTTAACAAAGTTATAGATGGGCTTGAAATAAACTAAGTCTCTAAAGGAAATAGAATATATTTCTCTTGTCTCTAGTCAAAACTAAAATTTGACAGAGTCACGTTAGGAATAGACACTTTTGGTTAGGCTGGTCGGTTCTTTTATACCATTCGGTTCTTCACATTTGATGATGGTGATGCTGTTGTTCATCTGCTAGTTTTCAGTCAGCCTTTGACAATGCTTCAAACAGGTTTTGGGGCTACCTGATGCAATGTCGAGGAATCTTTCATTTGACAATCTATTTTTAGATGTTGGTGAATAAGTTTTCACATCGCAATGTATTTTTATTGCTTTCATGAGTTGCAATCGAAGCTACCTTTGGTAGTGTTGTTCGGAGGGGGAGAATGGTCGTAAATCACAATTGGTTGTGAATTTAGTAATTAAATAATGAATTTTGGAAAAGGCACTCTACTATTCCTGTACTAACTAATTATTTAAATTAAATAAATAAATGCCTTTTATGTGTTTTTATGAGTTTGTTTACTGTCAAAATAAAGTGATTTATGATTTTGTATTTCTGTGATTTTAATTAATTAATTAATTTGTAGTTGTGTAGGGTGGCAATATGTGTGGAAGATTGGCCAAATCAGTCACTTAATAGTCACCCGGTGTCTTATGTTGTGTAGTCCTATTTGTGTTTCTGCGCATGACTCATTCAAGTCACTCAACAAGTTTTACTGTGTATTTCATTTTAAGGGTGCGGTCGCTAACAAAGGAAATTTAGATACGTGTTAAAAGTAATAGAAAAACGAAAAATTTTGAAATAGTAAAAGTGGAGATTTAGAGATAGTAAAATAGATGTTTATCTATTACATTTATATATATATAAAGTATATTAATAATAAAATTTAAATGTGGACTGTAATTTTATTCACTTATTCATCTAGTTACTTTTAAATGTAGAATATCTAATATTTAAATAAGTTAAAACTGCTCCAATTCAGCCAGGTTACGTGTTGAATATAATATCGTTAACAGATGATCGTGGAAATGTTCTTGGTTTCTAAGTTATTCATTAACATCTAATTTCTGTAAACTTTATATCTGATCATAGAGAAGAAAACAAGTATTGTATTTGATTTTACAGCCTTTATGAGAATTGAAAGTCATTCTAGAATAAAACCATGTTCATGTCAACATCTTTTCGTTTCTCTCAATTCTATTTTTCATGAAACGTTTCTTACGTTTATTAGAAAAGTTAACACTAGAATTATAGCAAGCAATATAGCGTTATAGCTGGTTCAGTATTATTTTATCTACTATCATAGCCTTGCCAACTCTCAAAATCTGCACGGTGAGCTAATTTATTGATACTTTAATTGGCGTACCTGTATGACCACAGAGTTCATTATGGTTAAAACGGTTAAACTCTGTCAATTTATTGATACTATAATAGGCGTACCTGTATGACCACAGAGTTCATTATGGTTAAAACGGTTAAACTCTGTCAATTTATTGATACTATAATAGGCGTACCTGTATGACCACAGAGTTCATTATGGTTAAAACGGTTAAACTCTGTCAATTTATTGATACTATAATAGGCGTACCTGTATGACCACAGAGTTCATTATGGTTAAAACGGTTAAACTCTGTCAATTTATTGATACTATAATAGGCGTACCTGTATGACCACAGAGTTCATTATGGTTAAAACGGTTAAACTCTGTCAATTAATTGATACTATAATAGGCGTACCTGTATGACCACAGAGTTCATTATGGTTAAAACGGTTAAACTCTGTCAATTAATTGATACTATAATAGGCGTACCTGTATGACCACAGAGTTCATTATGGTTAAAACGGTTAAACTCTGTCAATTTATTGATACTATAATAGGCGTACCTGTATGACCACAGAGTTCATTATGGTTAAAACGGTTAAACTCTGTCAATTTATTGATACTATAATAGGCGTACCTGTATGACCACAGAGTTCATTATGGTTAAAACGGTTAAACTCTGTCAATTAATTGATACTATAATAGGCGTACCTGTATGACCACAGAGTTCATTATGGTTAAAACGGTTAAACTCTGTCAATTTATTGATACTATAATAGGCGTACCTGTATGACCACAGAGTTCATTATGGTTAAAACGGTTAAACTCTGTCAATTTATTGATACTATAATAGGCGTACCTGTATGACCACAGAGTTCATTATGGTTAAAACGGTTAAACTCTGTCAATTTATTGATACTATAATAGGCGTACCTGTATGACCACAGAGTTCATTATGGTTAAAACGGTTAAACTCTGTCAATTTATTGATACTATAATAGGCGTACCTGTATGACCACAGAGTTCATTATGGTTAAAACGGTTAAACTCTGTCAATTTATTGATACTATAATAGGCGTACCTGTATGACCACAGAGTTCATTATGGTTAAAACGGTTAAACTCTGTCAATTTATTGATACTATAATAGGCGTACCTGTATGACCACAGAGTTCATTATGGTTAAAACGGTTAAACTCTGTCAATTTATTGATACTATAATAGGCGTACCTGTATGACCACAGAGTTCATTATGGTTAAAACGGTTAAACTCTGTCAATTTATTGATACTTTAATAGGCGTACCTGTATGACCACAGAGTTCATTATGGTTAAAACGGTTAAACTCTGTCAATTTATTGATACTTTAATAGGCGTACCTGTATGACCACAGAGTTCATTATGGTTAAAACGGTTAAACTCTGTCAATTTATTGATACTTTAATAGGCGTACCTGTATGACCACAGAGTTCATTATGGTTAAAACGGTTAAACTCTGTCAATTTATTGATACTTTAATAGGCGTACCTGTATGACCACAGAGTTCATTATGGTTAAAACGGTTAAACTCTGTCAATTTATTGATACTTTAATTGGCGTACCTGTATGACCACAGAGTTCATTATGGTTAAAACGGTTGTTTTTACTTTCCAGATACTTCTTGAAATATTTTGAATCTAAATGTTGTTTATCTATCCACCAGGAAAATTAATATTGTTGATGCACTTTTGACTGAATAAAGCATAGTTAGATACAACTATTCTTCACATTGTACTCAGACGAGTTATCTAATCACAATTTGGTATCAAAGTTCTGTTTATTCAACTCTCAAGAGGTAGATTGATTTGTTTCTAGTGCATTAATTGTTTCTCATATCGAAAATGCTTGTCAATACTTATTAATTTCTCATAGTTTAATTTATTCTTAAGCAAAAAGTTTTCAGGAATGTCAATTATAACTTGAGCGTCATACAATTTGTTTTCCCAATGGTAAAGTTGTTCATTTTAAGAATTTATTTTTTAACTTTTAAATTTAATTTAAAATTTTTATAAAAATCACATTTCCCCCTTAGAGTTTTCAACTGCTAAGTTTTAATTTTGCATCTCAACTTGAAAGGTTATTTGTTATTGAAAAATTGTTTAAAACTGAATTTTTACAGACTTTTGCTTAACGGAAAACGTCTTTAAAAATTTTGTATAAAAAATCTGTATTTTCAGATTATTAAATTTTTTTATCAGAATCAGAATATGCTGTATTAATTTACATTTACATGTGATGATAGTCGTTTGAGTTGGTTGCTTACTCTTAAATTTAAAAATAAATCGTTATTCTTTACTCCAAGCATTTCATTTTAAATATTTTAACAATTTTATATATTTTTTCTGTTTTATTAAACAAATTTATTGGTTTTCATGTCTTTATTTTGGTGGTTTTTAAGAAAGTCGATAGATTTAAACTTGGCATATTTGTTGTATAAAAAATGTTTTTGAGAAATCTTGTTCAAATGTTGGTTTAAATGTTCGTCAATTAACAAATTGGCTAGTTTATTGTAAGTCTGTCCTTTTAATTTACCACGGCAATGAACTCCGATTGAGACTAAAACCGTCTAAAAATAGTTCAGAGGCACCAAATAAAATCTAGTTAAAATAAATTTAGACAAGCTTAATAACTATTGAATATATAGAAACAAACGCATTTGTTCAACAACCAAGCATTCGAAAAAGTCGAGCCATCCAAGCTGCACCAATTGTTTCGTGAATTTCTAATTCTATCCGAAAATGGACTTAGAAAACAACGCATTTCGAACAAATAATATTGAAGAGCAAAGTGCTAAACGAAACCAAATTCGTCAATGTCTCATCTGTGTGTGCACCATTCTGTTCATCGTCTGCATCATGTTGGCCATTTCTGGGTTCCTTCTAGCGTTTCTCATCTCTGTAAGCAATCGATTGGAAAGAAATGCAGCAATTTGGGATGTTGGATCCGTAAACGAACGCCTTCTCAAACCTTTACGTGACCTAATACACAAAGCTAAGCAATAGTTTTGTGTTTAATATTTGTTTAATATTTGTGTAATATGAGAAAAACATTCAAACCGAGAACGTATGCTTGCACTTAACAGGTAACAAGTTAAAGCCAAAATTTTCCAACATTTTTCAAAATTAATTTTAGTTTTTGAATTCCATTTACTAATTTAATAGGTTACAATATAGTATTATTTTAAAAACACCATTATTATATAAAATTTACAATCTTTTATTCGAATCATTAGATGACATAAACTTTATTTAAATGTTTCTATTTGTGTTTTAAAAATAAAGTTTAATTGCTTAAATATCTGTTCCTCTCTTAATAAAATAAAAGTCTAGTTTTATTTTGAACTTCAACTATTCATTGTAAAAGGTTACATATTGATTTTAATTTAAAGACAAGCAAATCTTTCATCCTGATTGTTTATTCTAAAATTTATTTTTTTGGTACAATCTTTTTGCGCGTGAACAAGTTACAATGGTTTTATTAATTAAAATTTGATTATAAATTAAAATCCTTATTTAATGTTTTTGCTATTCATTACAAGAACTTTCATAACATCAAACAGTTTGTTTTCGTTGAATAATACTGCAATTTGAGACATTTTTTGTACAAGACATTTTGCCAGTAGTTTCCGGTTTCGATTTCAAGCTTGGTTGAGGAAAATCGTATTTCAAAATTGGCAAATTAATTTTTGTTTATATTTTTTTGCATTATCTGCATTTTTGATTTGTCTTGAAACTTGTTAAGCAACCAGATCTTTGTTGTTTCCAATATATGCCAAATCCTAATTCATCTTCTGAGCTTTGGATAAATTTTACGCTCGAGAGCTTCAATCCCAAAGTAGTTGGCTGTCAATTCCGTTTTCCATGAAAATTTACAGGCAAAATATTTTTCTCTGATGCCAAATTAAATTCTTCCAATACTGATTCGCTTTTGAGTGTATTGATGCGCAATCAATACACAAAATAAAAAATATCACAAAAATTTGACAGTTTTGCGCATCATAAGTTAATTCCGTAGAATCAGAATCAGCCAGAAAAAATTGTTTATTCTTTAATAAGATTCATTAGGTTGCTTTTGAGTTGTTCAGCATAATTCGAGGTGTAGTTTTTGCCGGTTTAAACTAATCATGATAATGGTTTCTACTAGTATTTAACCAAAATGGCATTAAATTGTTGCAATTTAAATGATAATACACAAATTTAATTTATCCTAAATTAATTATTTATTACTTATTTTTAAAAATAGAAACATTTATATTTTTATATAATTAAATATTTTATCAACTATAGAAATAAAAATCAAAGCAAACTTAAGATAAAACTGGTTACAAATTAGATTAAAAAGGTCATAAAACATTATTCTTTCCGGAAATTGTTTCTCACATTATTCAACAAGAATCCACTGTCAGTGACATAGATCGATCCGGTAATGTTGCGTGCATCATCAGAAGCGAGGAACGATGCGAGATTGGCTATGTCCTCTGGAGTGGCAATTAATCCAAGCAGTGACTGTTGTGTCAGAATATCGTAAAACTTGTTAAATTTTCCTGGTCACTAAATCACTTGGTCAAACCCTTCCAACAAGTTATCACTTGACAGTGTTCCAGTTGGAGTTCCACAACCTGCACTGTTGACCAAAATGTCCAATCGGCCAAATGTTGCAATAGTTTCGGTAATCAATTTGTTTGCAAATGAATCTTCCATCAAATCGCCAATGACTTGAAGTGGCTTCACACCACTTGAAACTTCTTCGACATTTTGAGCAATTTTTTCAAGGTTTTCTGCATTTCTTTCAGTAATTGCAACTCGAGCTCCGTATTGGGCTAGTTGAATTGCGATTGCAGCACCGATTCCAGATGAACTTCCTGTTACGAGGGCGACTTTGCCCGTAAAGTCGTATTTCTTTTTTACCAGGACACATTTAAAAACATAAAAGCTAGTGTAATGAATAAATAAATAAATCAACAAACGTAAGCTTTATTAAATTTCATGTCATTTAAAAGCTTATTTATATATTTATATTTTTTGTTGATAACAATGTTTGAGTTTGTGTTGGGCAACGTTCAACTAAATGAATCAATGTACAGCGTGACTAACTAAAGACTTTGATATCCTTCTCAGCATTTCACAACGCCAACTTTTGATAAAATGTTTTGTATTGGGACAAAAGGTACTTTTGTTGAAAAATAAAACTAAATATTTCAACCAAATTAAGGTTAAATGCCATTATAGATAAATTTTATGATCTGCAGAAATTCCTAAAATAAAATAATTGTTTATCGATATGAGTGAAAAATAATTTCTTCTACATTTAATCAATAAATTAAAACAACTACAAAGTTATTTTGAAAGTTGTCAATTCGTTTTAATTTGTCATTTAATTATCATAATTTTATTTAATTACGTGCTATATTTGTCGTATATTTTTCAATAATTTGATTTTTGAAATATAATATTTAATAAAATATTTACGAATATGATTCCAAGTTGATTGAATTTGTAGCCGAAATTGTAATATTTCGAGATTGTTTTGATTTCATCAAATCAAAAAATTCTTTAATACGGCTACGAAATTTCTCATCAAGCCAACAGTAAATGATGGAACTAGATTAAATAAATTAAAATTTTGTATTTTAAGAATAAAAACACATTATAATCTCACTTGAAACAGACGTACGATGAGGCAAGCCAGTGGAACTATTTGATAAATTGTAAATTGTAAATAATCAAGTCAAATTACTCAACAAAATGAATATGTTGCTATGCAGACGAACTATTTGAATGTCCATTAGAAACAGATACAAATTCAACGGCAAACGGCAAATTGAGTAAATTGCTACTACAATAACCAACATAATAATTTGTCTTCTTTTTATTTCAAAATTTTGCTTTTCCACTTCAGAAAATTCAAGTTTATCATTTCGATTAATCAAATTTCAAATTAAAACATATACAACAAGAGTAATGAATAGAGGAATGACGTATTGAGTTAAAGCACCTTCGATTGTCAGAAGAAGAGGAAAGTTGAATGTGAAGTAACGGGGAAATTGAAATATGCAACGTTTGATTACACTTCCATAGATCATCTTATCACGAACTCGGTTAAAGGCAGCATGTGGTACTGAAATGGCAAGCGCAACAAACCAAATAGCCAACACAATCAAGGCAACTTTACAAACTGAGGCTTTTCCATCCCAACGAGACAGTCGAACTGACCAGAGACTGTGAAAAGCGATTGCAGTCATTGTGAAGGTAGAAACATAGAGACAAGAAGTCTGTATCAGAGGAACAGATATGCACAACATTTGACCAAAAGGCCAACTGATGGGTAACATTCGAACCACTGTAAAGACCATTGAAACAGTCATGACAATATCTGAACATGCGAGTGAGCCAATTAACATATTGATGGTAGCTCGCATTTTGGGTTTGTGAAAGACAATTTTGCACACAAGCAAATTGCCTGTTAAACTAATCAAGAATATCAACGAATAAGACGCGATGATCATAACATTACGAACGGTCCACAGGGAAAAGAATTGGTCAGATGAATCCACCATTTTCGATGAATTAAATCATATGTTGCTGAATCAATAAGGTTTATGCACAAAAATCCTAACAACTAATTTTGAATCAAACTTTTCAGTCACAAGATTTTTGAGGGAAAATTTCATAAATGACTTCTATTGATGTTTTTTGCAATATCTGTCTGGAAATTTCTGTTTTGTCATTGAAAAAGTGCAACAGTATACCAATATCATTTATCGATATCTTGTTTTCAGTAAGCTGAACATTTTCTTGTGCTTCAACGAACAAGCAAAACACATTTTTATTTGTACCACTCTCTTTATCTTTAAACTCAGATATGCCCACGTTAACTGCATTGATTACTACTCAATGAATAGCTTTTTGATGTTCATTGGTAATAAATAAATGAAACTTGCCTTGACAGTTAAGCAAGCTTTATTTCTATGTTTCGTAGTATACAAAGACAAAGATGTCAAAATGGTAAAGTTTATTATCAAATATTTCTATCATTTCAAGCACTGATTGAACATGAATAAATTGCTTTGAAATCCAACTGACTCGCCATATATGGAAGGGTAATAAAAAATAAGTGAAGCTTTGATTGAACCAATGTGAATTATGAAAGCGATTTTCGATGTAATGAACTTAAATGTGAAATATTTGAAGCAATTTATTGTTTTATTTTTAAGCTAATTTAGATTTTCATAGTATTTACCTTATTATAATTTATTTGTTTTACTATTCCGATTCTAAAATAAGGAATCTCATGAACTTGTTAAATTGGACAATTTTCCACCATTTTTCTGCAAAATGATTTTAATTGGTAACAAAAAATAATTGATTTGCAATTACAATTATTTATTCATACTTAATCTGAAAAGTTTTCTTTGTTTTCTAGAAATCAGTGAACATTTTAATAATTTGTCAAAATATTGAATATCAAACAGTTTAATGATAATTTTGGACAACAGAAACACGCAAAATTATTTTTTTATAATTAAATCTCAGTAAAATTAATTCTACAGAAATAAAAAATATATATGCGACGGGTTTCACCGCACTAGAGCAGAGGTTTTGTCAAAGTTTTGTTTGTGTTGCTTAGATACGCACAGATTGGGGTCTACTGCAGCCTCCACTCTCAAACACCAGTGCAGATGGCAAAGTACGATTTCACCCGCCAACACTACAGTTGAGAGCGAATGGCTTAAATAGGCAGATAAGTGCAGGTTTGCGGTAAGAAATTGTATTGTCCCATTGCGTATAGCAAAAGGTAATAACATAGAGAAAATTCATTCTTTATAATTTATTTATTTCAATTTCTTACTATTATCTAAACTTCAATCTTTACAAATTAATTAAACTTAAATTATTTATTCCTTAATCAGAACTATAGATCATGTAGCCACTGTCGTTGACATATATCGATCCAGTAATGTTGCGTGCATCATCAGAAGCGAGGAACGAAGCGAGATTGGCTATGTCCTCAGGCTCGCCAACTCGTCCCATCAATGACTTCATAGCAAGGTCTTGATAAAACTGATTTTGAACATTTTTATCATCCAATCCAATGGAACGGCCAATTGCCGTATGGACGTGACCTGGACTATTAAAAATTAAAATATTAATTTAATTTGAATTAAATTACTAAATAAAATTAATTTACTTGATTGAGTTGACTCGAATTCCTTTCGGTCCCAATTCTAGGGATGAAGTTTTGGTCACCATGTCGAGGGCTGCTTTTGATGAACTGTAAACCAGTGCAAACTAAAATAAAACATTTTAATTTGTTTTTTGATTTACTAAAAAACTTACAGGTCTAATTCCAGCAACACTCGAAATGTTGATCACATTTCCTTGTGTCTTCTCCAAATGAGGCACAGCAAGTTGAGTCAACTCCACCACTGATCTCACATTCAACTTGATCACTTGGTCAAACTCTTCCAACAAGTTGGGACTCGCCAAAGTGCCAATCGGTGTAGCACCACCAGCATTATTAACGAGAAAATCCAATCTACCAAATTTTTCAATTGTTTCATCGATCAATTGCTTTGGAAATTGTTCATCGAGTATATCTCCAATTACTTCATGATTCTTTCCAACACCAGCAATTTCTTTGATTCGTTTAGCAATTTTATCCAAGTTTTCAACATTTCTTCCCGTGATCGTAACTCGAGCACCATATTTAGCAAATTGAATTGCAATTGCAGCTCCAATTCCGGACGAGCTGCCAGTAACGAGGGCGACTTTACCGTGGAAATCGTATTTTGCAGGCATTTTCCAGTCTTCTTTGGAAATCACAAGTCAAGGGAATGATTTTTAGTTTGAAAAAGGTTCTATTTATATAAGAATATTCGGTGTTACCATTAGCAACCAAAACAATTCAAAAACACAACAAAACCAATTCTAATGTATCATGAGTTCTGTTGGCAAGAGTCTGAAAGTGCAAGTTAATTATGTTTCTATATATAGAATTTTGAACTTTAAAATTGTACTTGAAAGTTTATTTGGTACTTTTTAAAATCCATTAAATTTGGAACCTCGTGTGAATTGTTTAAATAATATATTTTTGAATATTTTCTATTTCTTAACAATATTATTTAAAGAAATTAACAATAGTTAATTCTAAATGGTTGTTAAAGACTGTACGACAAATGAACTAGCTTATGACATTTTGAATATAAAATTAGATTGAGCTTGAATAGCAATTACAGATAAAAATGCATCACTAACCGGAATTATCAATATAGAAGTAGACAGTATACAAGTGTAAAGAAGTGTACAGTATACATTGGTAAAGGCAATAAAACCAGTTTCATCATCATTTTGTGTATGACCAACTCTATGATTAACTCTAAGCCAGTGCAAGTGCAAGATAAGATTACATTGACATGGTTTACTTTGCAGTTTACAATGACTGACTCTTTTGCACTAACACTTTTGGTTTGTGCACAATAAATAGACAACATATTATTCTCATATTCAAAAACAAACTAAAATGTTTTCCTCTAAAGAAGACAGTTCAAGCCCCTTGCTTTTGACTCAGTACATTGAGTCTGGCAAGTTACAAGAAGCTCGTGAGTTGAGCAAAGTTACAAACTTGCCAGAAGGTTCACCTCAAGTGGAGTGCTATTCTGGTTACTTAACAGTCAACAAGGAGTACAATTCAAATTTGTTTTTCTGGTTTTTTGCTGCTCAAGTAAATTAATGGATTTACATTTATTAAAACTTTAATTTTTTCATATAATTTAGAATGGTAGAACCGATGTCCCTATTATCTTATGGCTTCAAGGCGGTCCCGGAGCTTCGTGTGCCGTTGGAATATTCAACGAGCATGGTCCATTTCAGGTGAATGAAGATTTACAACTCGAGCCACGTGATCTTGCCTTGAACAAAGAATTTGCAGTCCTCTATGTGGATAATCCAGTTGGAACTGGATTCAGTTTTACTGATAACCCCCTAGGGTACGCGAAAAATATGATAGATGTCGCTCGTGATCTGTACGAAGGTTTGGTACAGTTTTATACGCTCTTTTATGAATATCGTGGTAATCCTTTCTGGATTGCTGGTGAATCCTATGGTGGGAAATATTCGACGGCTACTGCTTTTAAAGTTCATTCAATGGGTGAGGAAGCAGTGAAAGCTGGGATGAATCTTCAAGGAGTACTGATTGGAAGTGGTTTTTGTGATCCGAGAAATATGATGAACTATGGAGATTATCTGTACAATCATAGTATCATTGATGAAGCACAGAAGGATCATTTTTTAGCGGAACAAGCAAAAATTGCGTCCGCAATCGATGATGGTCGTATTCCTGAAGCACTGAAAGCGTTCACAGAACTAATTCAAAATCCCGATTCGTACTACGCGAAAGTATCCGGTCTGACTAATTTGTTCAACTTGTCTGCATATGGCAAACCGAACAGTAATCTTTACAACAAATTTCTGCAAATGGAATCTGTTTGTCAAGCAATTCATGTTGGGGATCGTGTTTTTGCCCAAAACAAATCGATTTGCGTGCAGCATTTGATGATGGATTTTTTTGAACAGTGTCAAGCATTGGGTTGAAGCATTGCTCGATGCTGATTATAAATTTCTTTTCTGGAATGGTAATTTCGATGGCCTGGTGGCTCCAACTCTAAGTGACAATTTCTTAAAGAATTTAAAATGGAAAAGTTCCGACAAGTACTATTCGGCAAGTAGGAAAATTTATAAAGTTCGGCCTGAGGACACTGATGTTGCGGGTTATGTTCGAATGGTGGACAATATGAGTGTCGTGGTGATTCTAAATGCTGGTCATTTGTGCCCAATCGATAAACCTGAAATAGTGTTGGACTTGATGACTCGAGTAATCAAGGGACAAGAGTTTAAATGATTGTATTTTAAACTATATCAAAATTTTTGAATTATATTTTAGTTTCTATTTTATTAAAGTTTGGACTAATTAACAAATATTTAAGTAAATATCTAAGTTTTATTTAAGGGTTTTAAGTTAGTTTACGCCTGAATTGAATGATTAAAAGGTTAACAAAATAAAGGTTATTTGGGTTTTTATATAAATCTAAAAATTTGTCTAAAATGGTTAAGTTTTTATTTTAAATTACTATTTCTTCTTAACATTTTTTCAATATCTGGAATTTTTTTAATCATTTATTGCAATAAATAAATAATTAATTGATTAAATAATTTTGAGTTACTACATGCGTTTGAATTTGATATTTCTCAGACAAACATAATCTTCAACATTAATCTTTGTTCTAATTTACTATTCACCCAAACCCATTTCAGGACTGTAGATCAAGTAGCCACTGTCGTTGACATAGATCGATCCGGTAATGTTGCGTGCATCATCAGAAGCGAGGAACGAGGCGAGATTGGCTATGTCCTCTGGCTGGCCAACTCGTTTCATTAGTGACTTCTCAGCAAAGCCTCGATAAAACTGTTTTTGAATTTTCTTATCTTCCAAACCCATTGAACGACCAAATGCTGTAACGACCATACCTGGACTATTAAAAATAATTAATTTTAAAAATTAAAGAAAAAGTAATTTACTTGATTGAATTGACTCGAATGCCTTTGGGTCCCAATTCTAGGGCTGAAGTTTTAGTCACCATGTCGAGTGCTGCCTTCGATGAACTGTAAATCAGTAGAAACTAAATAATAAAAATTTTTATTTTAAATTAATATTAGTAATTAATTAATTAACTCACAGGCTTAATAGCAACATCACTCGAAATGTTGATAACATTCCCTTGATTCTTCTCCAAATGAGGCACAGCAAGTTGAGTCAACTCCACCACTGACCTCAAATTCAACCGAAACACTTGATCATACTCTTCCATCAAATTAGGACTCGCCAGTGTACCCATTGGGGTAGCACCGCCAGCGTTGTTGACCAGAAAGTCTAATCGACCAAATTTTCCAATCGTTTCATCAATCAACTGTTTCGGAAATGCTTCATCAAGCAAATCACCAACCACTTCAAGCGACTTTCCAACACCAGCAACTTCTTTAATTCGTTTCGCAATCTTCGCCAAATTTTCAGCATTTCTTCCTGTGATCACAACTCGAGCACCGTATTTGGCAAATTGAATTGAAATTGCAGCACCAATTCCGGATGAGCTGCCAGTTACGAGAGCGACTTTACCGTGAAAATTATATTTTGTAGGCATTTTTTCTGAGTGAACAACGACTTTCAAGTGAAAGTGACTTTCAAACGTCAAAGTAAAATCAATCGCATACGTGACTCTCTTACATTGGAAACGCTTTTGTGTTTATATAGGAATTTTCTCAGTAACCATTCGCAACCAAAAAACAGGTCGGAAACCACAACAAAACCAATTCTAATGTATCGCGAATTCAAGAGACCAAAAAACTATTGCCCTGCAATTGTTAAGTTAATTATAGAAGTATATGCACTTTAAAAATGTACTTTAAAAACTCTCAAGTACATTTTCATACTTCAGTAAAGTTCCTTTTCTGTTCAAATCAATAAAATGATTTATTTTTCTGTTTTAGACGTTTTATTTATTTATATTATATTATAAAAACTTTTAAATTGAGAATGCCCGCAATTCATTATAATGGTTTGACAACATTAAATTAATAAATAGCATAAAACTAAACATGATGAATTGCAATATTATTAGATTGAGCTTAAAAGTCAACAGCAATAGCAATCAACATGTAGATAAAAATGTAGATGCACAAACACAAAAGTACCCCAAAGCCACCTTCAAAACCAGTTTCACCATCATCATTTTGGGTACTCATCTACTATGATTAATGATTAATAGTGCTAAACCAGTACAATTACAATGATAAGATATTACATTGAAATATAAATACGATAGCATTTAGTTTAGGAATGCAATGAGTGTGTGTTGTGTTTATTAAGCTTGACAACAGCAGACTACATTTATTTAAGCATAAAGCATTTGACTGTCAAATTCAAAAGCCATAAAAATGCCATCCAATGAAAATGCCAATACTTCAAAACCGTTGCTATTGACTCCGTACATTGAGTCAGGCAAGTTACAAGAAGCTCGTGAGTTGAGCAGAGTTACAAACCTGCCAAAAGGTTCACCTCAAGTGGAGTTTTATTCTGGTTACATCACAGTCAACAAGGAGTACAATTCAAATTTGTTTTTCTG
The DNA here is from genome assembly GCA_023373905.1 of Rhizoglyphus robini. NCBI lineage: Eukaryota > Metazoa > Arthropoda > Arachnida > Sarcoptiformes > Acaridae > Rhizoglyphus > Rhizoglyphus robini. Next base: position 942,152 of record JAKIJQ010000076.1, on the reverse strand, counting down.
GTTTTTTCCTGCTCAAGTAATTTTTTATTTATTTCTTTAATAAATTTTTATTTATTTATTAGTTTTAAATTTTTTTTCCTATTGTTTTATTTTATTTTTAGAATGGCAGAACCGATGTTCCGGTTATTCTATGGCTTCAAGGCGGTCCTGGAGCTTCATGTTCCGTTGGAATATTCAATGAACATGGTCCATTTCAAGTGAATGAAGATTTAAAACTCGAATCGCGTGATCTTGCTCTGAATAAAGAATTTGCCGTCCTCTATGTGGATAATCCAGTTGGAACTGGATTTAGTTTCACTGATAACCCACTTGGGTACGCGAAAAATATGATAGATGTCGCTCGTGATCTGTATGAAGGTTTAGTTCAGTTTTATAAGCTTTTTACCGAATATCGTGGTAATCCCTTTTGGATTGCTGGTGAATCTTATGGTGGGAAATATGCAACGACTTCTGCTTTTAAAGTTCATTCAATGGGTGAAGAAGCAGTGAGGGCTGGAATGAATCTTCAAGGAGTACTGATTGGAAGTGGATTTTGTGATCCACGAAATATGATGAACTACGGTGATTATTTGTACAATCATAGTATCATTGATGAAGCTCAGAAAGATTATTTCTTGGCGGAACAGAAGAAAATAGTGTCCGCAATTGATGGTGGTCGTACTCTTGAAGCATTGATGATGTTCGATGCGTTAATTCATGGATCGGATTCGTACTACTTGAAAGAGTCCGGTTTGAGCACTTTGTTCAACTATACCTCATTTGGCAAGGAAAACAGTAAGTTGTACTGTAAATTTCTCGAACAGGAATCCGTTTGTGAAGCTATTCATGCTGGCGGCGATCGTGTATTTGCTCAGAACAAAATGGTATGCTTGAAACATATGATGATGGACTTTTTGAACAGTGTCAAGCACTGGGTTGAGGCTCTGCTTGACGCTAATTATAAATTTCTGTTCTGGAACGGTAATCTCGATGTTCTGGTTGCACCAACTCTAAGTGACAATTTCTTGAAGAATCTAAAATGGAAAGGTTCCGACAAATACTATTCGGCTGAAAGGAAGATTTATAAATTACGACCCGAGGACACGGAAGTTGCGGGTTATGTTCGACATGTGGATAATATGAGTGTTGTGGTAATTAGAAATGCTGGTCACTTGTGTCCACTCGACAAACCTGAAGTAGTTCTGGACTTGATGACTCGATCTATCAAGGGGCAGTTTAATTGATACGAATTTTAATGAATAATAGTTTTAAATATTCTAATGTTTAAATCTTAATATTTGTTTATTAAATAATTGTGCAAAGTTTTACATTCATTTAAATTTAATTTAGAAGTATACTATAATTAAATGTCCAATCTTTGAAGAATGCTAATTTCAATATAAAATGTAAATTATAAACAAATTTTTTAATCTGCGTATTTTTGAATAAATCGTTCCAGGCTTTCAACCGGTTCACTTCTTTATCGTTCACTTAATTGAGCTCAAATCCATGCCTATTTGAATGAACAAACTAAGAAGATTAATAGAAATAAGAATATAGTACCTTGAAGGTTAATCACTAAATTATGCTAATCAGCTCACTGCTTTTTACAGGTCACTTATTTAAAAATTTTGAAACAAAATCCTTTGAAACAAATGTTCGAAACAAAATTTTAATTTATAGTAAAGTTTAACGTTCTAAATGGAACAAATTTTTCGAGTCAATCAGATGAATGATTTAAGACATGGCAAAAATCGAGCGCAGTTAAATGTATTTGGGAAAATGAATGATTGGAATTCGAATGGAATGGAATTTGAAATTAGAAAATGATTCTTCATTTTCTTAAAAAATGAAAAGTTCAATTTTATTTTATTTAATCATTGAGATACGAATAGGATATAATGCGACACCGTCAAACTAAGTATTTAATTTGACATCAAAACTTGATTTCCACAAAGTAATGCTGAATTTTATATCACATGTCTTTTAAAAAGCGATTTAAATTGCCAATTTTAATGAAATATCCAAATTGTAATTTAATTGATATTAACTATAACATTAATTAAAGTATAAAATAATTAAAATTTGGCCAAATTGGATTCAAAGATGTTGTGCCATTGTATACATTTACCTTGACATTCTTCAAGCAAATATAATCTCCAACTTTTTCTTTTGGCTTACCAAAATTTTCTGCCTTTTCACCGAACAAAACCAGTTTAATTTTTATCATCTGATTTGTCCATGATTGTAATATGTCTGTATTTGGTTTTGCCATTTCTACTAAGTTTGATTTTATCAATTCGGCCAAGTTTTCCAGTAATTTCTGCTATTTCTCTATTTGGGTTAAAGCTTAAAATATCTTTAACTGTAAAAGAGGTGGTAAATTGGGACGGAGCAGTTTTTTGTTTCTAAATTGAATATATAAATAAACTTAATTACAAATTTAAGTTTTAAGATATTTTTACTTTTGTTTTCGTGCCATTTGCTCCATTTTTAGATTTTTGTTTTCGAGAATGAACTAGATAGTTTGTTCCATTCTATTCGTAGATTATAAAAATAATGAACTCCTAAATTAATTTGAGTTTACCTGTGAATTGTCCTGAGGTTTTGAAGATCCAGTTTTATCAATAAATTCTCGGAAATAATCATTTTCTTCTCGAATAACCAACGAAAAGTTTTGTTTAAAATTTTCAACAAAATCTCTTGGTAAATGTTCTTTACTATTCGGCATTTTTGACAGTTCGTCAAAATTTTCTTGAATAGTCGGCAAATTAATTTCCTTGTACTCCGAAATAAATTGGGAAAGGTTTTTCAAATACAAACTCTGGAAATCTTTAAATGTTGACTTGTCCACTTCCAAATTCTTCTTCATAAGATCGTTAAAGTCCTAATAATATAGATGATAATAATAAATAATAATTTATTAAAATATTAGAATAAAAAATTATTATATAATTACCAAACTAGAATTCAGCCAAAGTAGCAAATGTCCAAATTTTGCTGCAATTTTACAAATATTTTTGAACTCACTTTCACAATCAGCAATTGATTTCTTAATGGGAACAAACAATTTTTTATTCTTCAAAATTTGTTGAATTTTTATTTCAAAATCTGTCGTTGATATTTCAAATTTCGCGTGTTGGTGTTTGTTCCAGTGGCATCCACATTTCTTGCACAATTTCGTTTCAAAATCAATTCCTTTGCATCTCTCTAGCTGATTTTCTACATCATTGTCTTGATTGTTGTGCTTACAATCTCTTTGACAAATTATTTCACTCAAACATGCAGATTTTTCATACGCTGAATACTCTGAGCAATCCTCGCAAATCAGTTGAGGTCGAGAGAGGGGCTTATTGACAAGTTTTAAAATTTTTGCGGCATTTTCAAATTCATCTTTCATCTGGACAAAAGTTGGATCATTTTGTGTCATGACTAAACGTTGTTTCTCATTTTGAATTTTAGTTGACAAAAATTCAATTATTGTCACAATTGGCTCAACAAATCTTTTAATCAAGGTTTCTGTTTGAATAAAAAAGTTTGTATTTGCTTGACTTGATTGTGGTAATGGGTAGGGCGGAAGATTGTCGGTGATCAGAGTAAATATATTGATCATGGTCGATTTATTCCAGCCGCTTTCAAATTCTAGAATTCTTTTTGAATTCGCTTTCTTTGAAGCATACCATCGGTTGTCGATTTCAAAGGAATTGACATTGTCACATAGTAAAATTTTATACTTTTCCATAGTTGATTTGAAAAAATTCTTTACGTTCTGAAAATTTGAATTATCATCTGGTTTCTTGAAATCGTTTCTAGTATAACAAAAAATTAAATTTTTAAGGTCAAATTTCGAAATTATTTGATTCAAACAATTTTCATAAAAAGTTAAATTTGTTTTTTGAATTCAAATTGATCATGAAACAGACAGCATGAATTGTATGGAATTGCTGTAAATATTTTTTGGACAATTTTGAATTTACCATCAATATGCTCAATATTGGGGATTCCGGGAGTGTCGATGGCACGAATTAATTTGTTTTTGTATTTCAATAAATAATTTCGTGGCAGAAACACTTCTTCATCATCGTCGTCATCGTCGTCGTCATCATTGTCGTCTTTCTTATCAAGAAGGATAACATTTGGATTGTCGAGATCTCCTTCTGGCAAATCCTTTTTTGATAGATTGCATTTTTGACTTTGTGATCTTAAAAAGCTTACTACCAGAAATGGCATCATTAAAGCTCTTAAACCGAAGAAAGTTTGCCCAGGAATTAATGGTTGAACATTTTCCAGCGCCTCTCTCACCAATGAACAGTACATTGTAGACAACTAATGGGATGGATAAATTTGTGTCAGCATCCATTCTGAAAAAAAATGTTATCTGAAAATTATATGACTCACATTCTAAACAGACCTTAACACAGAAATTGTCCTGTGGAACACGTTGCAGTTTTTCTAAGTATCTAATATAATCGTTTTGTGGACTGCAATGGTTGCTATCGTAATTCACAATCCTAAGACGCACATTTAGGTTATCTTAAATTTAAAAGGTTGCATTTTATGACCCTTTCTATGTAACAAAAATAAACTTAATTAGTGCCTCTCTTGTTGTGAGGCTTCATAAAATACAATTGAGAAACTCGTGTCATCAGACAAGATCTTCGTAAATCCATTTGATAAATTCGAAATTCAACGAAACGGGAAAATCATAAAAGGTTAAATCTTCTAAAAAAGCCAGAATATTTTTTAACTTCTAGGCCATTTAACATTAATTATTGAATATCTCTTATAATGATCTAGAACATGTCTACATCAGGTCTCTTGTACATTGATTCAAATAATAAATTAATATTTCAATTAGTTTGTACTTGTTACTTTGTTACTCACAGTCTGATTATCAACTTGTGATTAGTCATAATCCTAAAGCAGTTGATGCTACTGCTGCCAGGGATTGAAATGCTAGCTTTGTTGATGTTGATGTACATATGACAAATGACATTTCTGTTGCCAAGTTGTATATCTGGTACAAGTATGTTACGTGACATCCGTGGTTTACGTTCTTCTTTTTAATTTTAAGAGGTTAAAATTTATAAAATTACAATTTCAAATTATTTTTATTAAATAAAAAATATCTTTTAATTTTCAACAGAATTTTAAATTTTTTAAATTGGATAGAATTGTCCCATTGAAGGCATCAATCAGTGGTGCCATGTACAATATACATTGTACGACATGAGGACACTGAAGTTGATGGTTACATTCTGTATGTGGTTTATAAGAGTGTTGTGGTTATAAGAAATTGTGGAATAAGAAATACTGGACATTTGATAAGCTTTAAATTGTTCTCGATTTGATGTAATAAAAAGGTAAAGAGTTTAATTTATATTTTTGATAAATAATTTTGAATTTTAAATACAAACATTAAACTTTTTTTAGAATAAATCAAATTTATTTTTTCTAAAAATAATGAATCATATTCCATTTGATTTTGCACAGGTAAGTTCTAAGAACCAAACAATGACAAATTGTGGTATGATTTTCGACAGCTTCTTTTCCACTCCAGTTATATGACCTAATTCTTACATTGTGTTTTCTTACTGTTTTTTACCATCCAAGTTCCTTATTTCAAATTGTGCAAGTGCTGAGCTCCTCTCCTAATTTGGAAGTATTTACTTTTGTTATAAAGAATTGTATTTCATGTCACAAATGTGGCCGTGACCACAGAAAGACAAATAGTTACTTTACAATTTTAATGAATTTTAATATATATCAATTTTAATTCTTAATTAAATTTTTTACATTTGTTAATGAAATAAAATCTTTGACATTTAGTTTTTGCAATTTTCTAATCAAATTACACAATGTTTACGTTCCAACCAAATAAGGTCAACTCCAGTGAATTGCCAAATTATTGATCATTAGGCTCAATTAGTTTGTACCTTTTACTTTGTGGTGATACTTTGTAACTAAAATGAGTTTGATTATCAATTGAAGTGATAAGTCTTAATCCTAAAGCGCTGTTGATGCTGTTGCACTGCAGTTGATGTTGCTGTTGTCAAGGATTGTAACGATTGAGCTTTAGCTTCTACTATATATGATGATGCTGATGTACGACAAATTGTGGTGTTGCTGTTGATGCCAAGCTGCACCTGTCAAGTGCTACGTGTGTTACGTGACTAACTTATTTCTGTTTGAATATTGGTAAAATATAATAAGAGAAAAGGTTAAAATAAAAAAATATAAATCAAGATGTTTAACTTATTCATATTAAAACATTTTATTTAAATTACTTCTTAATATTAAACAATATTCTAAATTCTTAAATATTAAAAATCGTATTTCATAATTTCTAAACTGGTTTTTTCTATTTGTAATCTCAAAACAAACTGCGTGCATTTCATTATCAATCACTCTCATCGATGCTAACCAATTTAGATTGTTATTGAGTTCAGATCTTTAATTAACTAGTCTAAAATTAACAATATTGATAAGGTTTTAACACACGAAAAAGTGCATTTTCATTAAGAGTTTGAATTTTACTATATAAGCTAAAAAAGTTTCGCTTCAATGATTTATCCTACAATCGGATTTGACTACTCTTAGGTCATAAGAAAGAAGAAGAAACAGAAAAATGAAGTTTATCTTTGCCTTGGTGATTGTCGCTTTTGCTGGGTGTAAGTTAAAATTTGATTCATTTTTTAAATGGTTTTAACATTTTATTTAAATTAAGATGCATTTGCCGCCGATGTATCCACAACCGCTGCACCGAAACGAGAATATCCTACCCACTCGGAAGAATTTGTACTTCCAAAGGAAACTTTGATTGCGCGAGCCACTTCCTTGATGGTGAAGGTTGATGGTACAATCAAGAACTTGGAAGTGTCAAACGACATTGTCAACATTCAGAACCTTAAGACTCAGGAGGCTTACATCAAGCTTTTGATTTCACAACTTGAAGCCACAACTGAGACCGTCAAGGTAGATCAACTCAAGAAGGAACTGGTTGGGGCCACTCACAAGCTGGGTCACACCAATGGAGTGTTGAGTAACAATGTTCTTCATCCCCATGAAAGTGACAAGCACGTACCAACTAAGCGAGAAGTTACCACAGTTACCAACGCAACCGTACCCCATGCCCACAATGCTGACGCTATCCCTGTGGCAACTTTGATCGCAAATGCAAAGGCACTGATCGTGAAAGTTGATGTCTCGATCAAGAAAATGGAAACTGAGAAAAACGTTACCGAGTTGCCAGTTTTCAAAACTGAGGAAGCTAACCTCAAGAAGCTGATTGCAGAGTTGGAAGCCGCAACTGACCCAGCCAAGATTACTGTGCTTAAGAATGAACTCAATGGGGCCACTCATCGATTGGGTCACAAGAATGGTGTCTACAATGGTAACGTTAAGGAGCCAAGTCAATAGATTAGAATGTTTTAGGCAATCAATTCTTTGTCAATGGTTGAATTAACATTGAAAAATTTTTAATAAACGCGTTTATTATTATGTCATTGCCAAATCGTTTTATTTCCTCTCCTTAAGAACTTCCTTATTAACAGAAATTACGACGTACATTGAATACTTTGTGCTGCTTTCGATACTGTCATGTATGGAAATGTACATTTACTTATTTCGGCAAAGTCAAAGCAGAAATGATTGCAGCTTTGGAGATTGTGATTACAATCGAGTCAATCATAAGTTGTTGTCAAGTGATGTTAATGTTGAGGTCTGTTAGTAGCTAAAAATCTGCGCTAGTATTTTGATTTAATAAAGTAAATTAATACATAATTATGAATAACGTTAAAAAATGTCGCGTTTGTGGTGATCAAGCTTCTGGTAAATGATTTTATTTCTTTTAATTTATTGATAACAAATATTTTTGTTTCATGAAATAAGGATTTAATTACGATGGACTGTCGTGTGAATCGTGTAAAGTGTTTTTCTGTAGAAATTCGGATAAATTTGAGGTTTTTTAGTTTTTTTGGTTTTTTTCTGGTCTTTAAATGGTAATTTTTATGTTTTTTTAAATTTAGATCTTAATATGTAAATTTATTGGAAATTGTGACATCAATTCAATTTCAACTCGAACGCTATGTCCCAAATGTCGATTGATTAAATGTTTTTCAATTGGAATGAAGAAGAAAAAATGTAGCGATATGGAAATTTCTAATGCTACTCATTCAGGAGTTGAACAAATACTCGAAATTAGTATACTAAAATACGTTTCTGATTATGATTTGAAATGCATTTCAAAATATTTTACAAATCAAAAAGACATTCAGCGAAAACGAATTCCTTTTGAATTAAATCCCTACGAGTTGGAACGAATCTCTGAAGCACATAATGCAATTCGTGTATTTGCGAACGAATACAATGTTCCTCAGAGGAAACAAGCCACAGATAGATCTGATCTAGTTGAACTTCCAATGTTGTACATTAAAAAATCTATAAATTTCTGTCAACACTTTGCCGCTTTCAACAGCCTCAAAAATGAGGATCAAATGTTGGTGCTGAAACCATTCTCGGTTGATTTGTTGAGCATTTGGTTCGCTTTTCAAGCAGACAGGGCAAATGATGGGATTCACGTGTTTACGGTAAGGATAAAGGTAATTTTAAAAAAAGTTTAAAATTTATTTGTTTGTTCACAAAAAGGACGATTCCGAAACTGAAACAATTTTTATAAGTAACGATTTGGCAATGAATCATTATAAGGATAAAGTTTTATTAAGAAAAATGCTGAAAAAATCTTACATGTTTCAAGATGCAATGGAAAATGATGGAATAATACGAGATTTGGTATGGTTCTTTTAAAAATCAATTTGAATTTTGAATTAATTGATTAATTTTTCAGTTATTAGCTGTATATCTTTTTAAACATTCACAAAATTTGTCCTCCCCTGAAAATTCGCGATATCACTATCATCTCTATTCGATGCTACTGTTGAGATATCTGCAACAGAAATGTCAAAGTAAAAAGATGGGCAACAGAAAGTATGCCAGTCTTTTACGTCTAATTGATCACTTAGAGCAATTCAAAAGACTTAAAATTGAGTTTGCAATCGAATTTGGATTAGAGAAGCTTCCACCAGTTATAAAAGAATTGTTCAATTTGAATTAAAATATTCGAATTTAATTGATAAAATAAATATTAATAAATTAATAAACGCATTTATTATTGTCATTTCCAAATCTTTTTATTTCCTTTCTTTTAGAACTTCTTTATTAACTGTAACTGAATTATAATTTTGAAGACTTTGTGCTGCTTTCAATTGGTGTCACGGATAGAAATGTACATTTACTTACTTCGGCAAAGTTAAAGAAAAAATGATTGCTGTTTTGGAGATTAGGATTACCATCGAGTCAATTTGATCTTGTTGGCATGTGACTTTCATGTTTAGATATATTTGTTACTTAAAATTTGCGTTCGTGAATTAAATAATTAATTAATAAAAGATGAATGTTGAAAAATGTCGCGTTTGTAGTTATCAAGCTTCAGGTAAAGAATTATTTAAGTTAGTTTATGTATTTAAAAATAAATAATTTTGTTTCACTATACTTTTTAAGAATTTAATTATGACGGACTCTCGTTTGAATCGTGTAAAGTGTTTTTTTGTAAATATTCGAATAAAGTTGAGTTTTTTTCGTTTTCCTGTATAAATAAATCGTAAAAATTTCTTTGGAAACCCCAACACTTTCTGGTAATTCACACTGATTTTTGTATCTTCTCTTGGCAATCGTGAGAAAACATTGCTTCGAAGTATTTTGACCGTTCACAAAGTACAACTTTGTGAGCATAAAGTTTTTACTGGGTCAATTAGAGGACCAACAATCAAAGTTACATCACTTGGTGCTTGATAATAGAGCAAAGAGTTTAATTGTTTCAATAAACGAATTTCAGGATATTCTACTAATGTGGAGATCGAGTCAGAAATTACTTCGATCTAGAAATAAAAAATATATAATTTAGATAATCAGTTTAAATTTGATTATTACTTCACAACAAATCGTCAATTTGTCATCAATTAAAAGTTCTTTAGCCGGGTCAAAAATGTCACTTTTAAGGAAATATTCTGGCCATTCACTTTTTTCCATCATTGACTTTTAATTTCAAAAATCCACCTTCAAATATATATTGAAGTTAATTAATTCGTTAAAATTAAAATACATACTTTTTGTTGAATATTTATTATTCTGCTTATCAATCACAGATATTTTTATCCTGACAGTTACATCAGCCTCGTGGAATGATTCCATAAACAATAAAACGCTGATATTATTAGCATTTTTCGTCTCCCTTTATATCAATTCTCAAATAACATTCAATTTTGTCATTTCCAAACGTGTTAGAATTTAAAAGTTCATTCTCAGAATTGTTTTTGGCATTTCATGCTAAAGTCAGCAATTTTCCAGTGATGTGTAAAATTGAATGTTTGCAGCAGACTCTGTGATTCACTGTAAGAATCAAGATCGCAAAGTCTTGTACATTTCCATTGAACAGAAAAATCTCCAATTGAATAATTAGTTTGATTTTCTTTTTCTTCTTTAGATGTTTCAGCAAAGATTAACTTTTGAAAATAATAATATGATAATGCAATCTAAATTTTTAGAAAAATAACTCAAATTTGATTTTGAGATGTCCATTCGACAAAATTCCTTTTTCAGGATTTAGCAAATCTTTGTGCGACAAAAAATTTTCCCCAGCCAAGTTGATAGAGGTCACTAAGAAGTAGTGACCCAATATCTAGAATTTCATTTAAATTAATTGATGCAACGCAATACAAATGTATTAAGTGCGATTCGGTTCCTCAGAGCGCAACTCAACTAGTCAAACATCTACTCGAGGCGCACAATATACGAACGACCTTTCGATGTTCTCAATGCAAGCGTACGCGTTTCCGAAGCTTCAAGAGCGTCACCGGGCACCAGGCGCATTGCTCTAACCACATTCCCCTGCCAACTCCTAGGGAATCCCAACGATTCCAACCTTCAGAATCCCGGCCTCCTCTGGGAAAAGGTCTTTGGTCGGATATTATGAACGTATTCGACCCCCATCTTCGATTGGTCGCGATTAAATTGTTCTTCAGACAAGCGACGATAGATCAGCTCTGGTACGAGGTTGTTCGGGTTGTTGGCAAAAGAAGACGGAGGAATCGAAGAAGAAGAAATCACGTCAATCGTCTGATTCCGACAACTCAACCCAACACCGATATCCAAGAGGAGTGGGCAAAAGATCCTAAGAAAGTCTGGAGTAACCTGATCCGAGGAGAAGTGCATCCCGACTTGGACTCAGAGGAAGCATATCAGCACTTTAATCAGATCTTTAGCACACAATCAGCAAACCTACTCGAGCCAATCCAAGTCCATGCACCTGAGTCGATTTCTGTGCTCCAATATATCGATCACAGAGACATTTCACATCACCTACGAGCGAAGAAAAAGTCTTCTCCCGGTCTGGATGGGATCCGTGCGACAGATTTAATGTACCATCTGCATGTAATCAAAGTGACGCTCAACGCATGCTTATGGGTACAGGATATCCCGAACGACTGGCGGAAACTGACTACTTCCCTAATTCCGAAGAAAGTATCAACCAACCCGGCTGACTACCGTCCTATTACGGTTGGTCCTATCGCTTACAGAACCCTGACCGCCATTCTCGCAAGACGCCTCCAAGACCAGCTAGAACCTCATCAGTGCCAGAAAGGTTTTCTGCCGATGGACGGTACACATGAAGCGATCACGGTTTGCCGATACCTGTCTCACCAGAACGTCACTATTGCGGCTATCGACGTATCGAAAGCCTTCGACGCTGTGTCACAAGACTCGATATTTGCAATTTGCCGTGCGAATGGGCTCAAACGGTCGGATGTGAACCTGCTTAAGAACATGTACCGCGATGGCCAAACCGTCCTGAAATTCGGTGATCAACGCTCACGGAAGATCTGGATCAGGAGGGGCGTGAAGCAGGGATGCCCGCTTAGTCCAATTTTGTTTAACTTGGTCATAGATCAACTGCTGCGCACTCTTGATCAATCACACTTGGGAGTCCGGATAGATGGACAAATTCTCAGATGTCTTGCATTTGCAGACGATTCCCTTCTGGCTGGAAGAAGTTCTCAAGAAATCGAGGTGCTGGCGGCTATTTCGATCGAGTTCTACCGAAAAGTTGGACTATCGATTAATGCTTTGAAAACAGTCCTCTTCGGCACTAGCGATCCTGCAAATATTGACGGCGTATCGATCGACCCTGTATCATCCTTTCGGTATTTGGGTGCAATTATTGACGACAACGACTCGCATCGTTACCGATCTACTGACATATGTTTTAAGCTTCACAAGATCTCTTCCGCTGCACTACTCCCAGAACAGAAGTTGTACTTAATCAAGAATCACTTAATCCCTGAACTAATTCACCGACTGGTACACGAGAAATTTCTCGCTTCGACTCTCGGAGACATCGACGTGCGCATTCGGAGCACCGTGAAGAGAGTTCTCTCCCTCCCTCCGCAAACTCCTACCTCATTCTTCTACCTCTCGTACAAGTTAGGCGGCCTCGCACTTCCTCAACTTCGTTATGATGTTCCGAGGATCGCATTGAACCGAATGAACAGACTGGCCAAGTCAAACTCGTGGTTTGTAAGAGCAACAGCCGAAACGAAATGGTTCCGAGGAGAAATCTCCCGTGTTAATCGCTTGTGCCCTGCTGAGAATGACAACCAAAAGCGACTTCTACGGGATATCCGAAGAATTAACGATGGCCACATTAATTTCCTCATTGGCGGATCTCTAGTCAACAAGCACCTCTCTGGAATGACCAATCTACCCGTTGAGAAGAAAATGAAGCTGCTGCACATTCGTGCTGGTGCAATGGTCGACAGAGAGGAATGGTGTCTTTATTGCAGTGAACCGAAGAATATGTTTCACATTTTGAACCGATGCAAACTGACAAAAGCCGACCAAAATGCTCGCCATGACCGACTGCTCGACACAATTGAATCTCAAGTACAATCCCACTATGTATGTTGCTATCGAGAGAAGAGGATCTACTTCGAGAACATGACTGTTCCGGGCGAATTATTCGACGAGAATAGACGGAAGTACTTGATTCCCGACCTAATTATCGTCAAACTTGAACGCGAGGAAAATATCGCCTTATGTTTGGATGTTGGCGTCAGTTTTGAGTTTCATAGTAGCAGCTTGGACAAATACGATGAAACGAAGCGTGACAAGTACTCCGCGATCGAAGCTAATATTATCGAGTGGATTCACCAACAAGGTCACACTCATGTCTCTGAACTACAATTCCATGGTCTAATTTTCGGTTCTCGTGGTGCAATTCACAATGTGTGTCTGAACCTTCTTAAGGATACCTTCAGAATGTCACCACGAGTAATTGAAAACATGATGATAGATTGCGCATGCGACTCTCACGATATGGTAATCAAGTTCCGAAATTGGGATCCTCCAATCACCTAATCATCATTCGTAAATAGTGTACTTGCATAGGATCATGTAGGTACTATCAAATGTCTTTATTTACATTTATTATTATATTTTTATAACTTTCTAAATTATATCACTTTCCTCTATCTCCTATCATCTATTTTCTACTTCCTGTATATCTTCATTTTTATTCCAATAAATTGACCATAATTGAAAAAAAATCACTTTACCATTAAATGAAAATTCATTTTCGTTTGCATCCAAAACAGTGGCTTTGAATTGAGCTAAAAAATCCCGACTCTTGTCAATTGGTAAGTTTGGAATCAATCTAACTGAAATATGATCTTTTGTGTTTTCTTGTGAATGAAATTTTGTTCCAAATGAATAGAGTTCAACAGAGAAGCTAATATCTTTACTATCAAGCGGAGAAAAGTTGACAGATTTAATCACATTATTAGATTCATTTGTCAAATTTTTTAAAAATATTCTTCAAAAATTATTCAACGTCCATTTATGAATTATCTTTGAGTACATTCGGGTGTACGAAAAACACTCTTTAATGTTTTCTTTCGGAAAAGAATTTCCAATTAATGTTTGGTTCAATTTAGTTCGCATTTTCATAATATCTTCAGATAGGTCATTAGGAATTTCAATCTATTGAAAATAGATTTAATCAATAAAATAAATATAATTTCTACTTACTTCACATAGTATTGACAATTTGTTGTCAACTATCAAACCATTTTCAGGGTTTACTAACGTAGAATAATTAAAAAATCCATAACAATGAGCTCTTTCTTGACTTGAAAACTTCCAGCCAAATTCTTGAATTAAAAATACATTAATTTTGAATTTTAAAAACGATTATATCTTACCTCGAGACAAATCGCTCTTGTTTCCAAAACAATCTATCATTGACAAAGTGTAACGAATTGCGAGATTTTCTCCTGATACTAAAGAAACAAAAAAATCTATATCATCTTTTATCTTCTTCGTTGCCCATCATGAGGGCAACCAAATAAAATTGCATTTGATTATGATTAACTGGGAAAAATACTTCAGAAATTAATTTGTCTTTTGGCTTAGCAAATTTTTGATCAAAATTTTCAATTTCCCACTTGTGAGTCAGTTTGATTGGTTCAACTTTTGGATCGGTGTATGAGTGCGAGATTGCCTGCTCTCTAAGGGGAGAAAATTGTAGTTGATAAAAGTACTGTTCAATTCTCTCTTGGGGGTAGTTTGTTTTTAGATTTTGAACTCGTAATTGGACATTCGATAGAGTCAATCTAATTGAAATAATCAATTTAAAATTAATTTAGTAATTAAAAAATCAGATTTACCTCGAGAATTAGTGTCAACTTGTCGTCAATTAAAAATTGCTTAATTTTGTCAATCTGAATGAATTTAAGTCCCCAGCCAACTGGTTCATCAAATTCGTGACGTCCAACTGTGAAAATGAACAAAAATGAACAGTTTAATAGGAAACTGGCTTTAAATCTTTGGTATACCTGAAGTATAACATTTATCTCCATTTTCATTTAAAATTGATAATTTCAATTGTATAAAAACCAAAATTTTACTCAATGAAGCATATTGAAGTTCTAAACAAACATATTCCTTGTTCTCGTCATTGTTTCCTTTAGGGTAGAGCTTCATGTTAAATTGGAGCGATTCATTGGAAGGCAAATAAAAAATTGTCTGAACGAGTTAAAAAAATGTTTTATTTTTGTCTTTTGAATAATTTTCATCGTAAAACAAACTAAAATTGTCAATTGTCCAAATGTGTGCAAGTTTGGACAATCCCGGGGTTGAACTGTTGTACCAGAATGAAGAGTCAATTTTGTTTGAAGAGTTAATTTCGTTTGTTTTAATTTTTTTCAAATTTATTAGTCAAATTAACCTAAATGTTAAAAAAATTAAAATTATTTAATAATAACCATAAACGTACCTCTCCATGAATGATCAACTTTCCATCTGGTAAACAATCAAAATCAGGATCAAATAAAAGTTCTTTTTCGATTATAAAAAACACAGCTGAATCTAAATTTAATTCTTTAACTATAAATAAATAAAATTAATAGCTAATAATTGGACAACAATTTAATAAAATTAATAATACTTTCTGGATCAATCATCTCTCCGTTTCGATTAACAATAGAAAGTTGCATGCTTCCAGTCAATTGAGGTCTTGTACAGCACTGAATGGCAATAAATTCATTTTGTGGTAAATTATTTCTATCTTTATGGCTACTTGCAAGACGTTCACCATCGGCATAGACACGTAAAAATATTTCCAATGGGCTTTTTGTCACTAGTGGATAGCTGCACTGGATATGTCTCCAGGATGGCTAATTCACTTGATATTTTGATGAAATTGTCAATAGTCCAGGTGTGAGAGTATTTTAATGTTTGTTCTTTCATTTTTTTCGTGATTAGAAAACAGATTGATGTTTTAAAACATTAGTGAAAAAAATTGGCGGCAAAAGTAGTGGAGAGCAGTGCACGACGCCTACTTAACGTTGGTGTGACGACAACAACAACAAACCACTTGTTGATGTGAACATGTGCACAGTTGTGTGACTGGTGCAGGCATCGTATGGAGCAGGCTATACACACTCTGCTCACTCACAGTGTGAACGCCGAGTGTAGATGCTGGCGACAGCGTATGCTGCTGTTTAATATTGAATATAGTGAATACGCCAATGTTAGTGTGAAATGTGCAGAGAAGCCAACATTGAGTTCATTTTAACTGATGGTTAACACAGTGTTCCATTGATGTGCAGAAAACAAGTCGTGTTACCTTTAGTGTACATGTCACGCTCAAGCAGATTACTCGCTTGTAGTTTTTCATTGTTTTAAATAAAATATATTTTTTAATCATTGAGATTTTTTAAATTTTGTGCATATTTTTTCTTTTATTTTCACCTAATATTTGGATTATGAAGTTGCCGTTCAAAGTCTGCGCTGTACTCAAAGTTGTTGTGTCGATACAAACAGGTGGTTATGTGAGTTGAACGTCATGTAGACTCTACATTGTAGAAGCAATTTATTGCTGTTAGTGATATTTGAATGTTTGCGTTTAGCACTTGTTGATTGCACATGTGTACACTTGAGTGACTGGTTTAGTGCTAACAACAGACGCGTCTGACTCGGTGAGTCGACTCAATGCAGCTGTAATACCCGCCGTGTGAACGCCAAGTTTGCATACTGGTGGTTGCTTGCTGTTGTTTACAATATACCAACATCGTATACATTGAACGTCATATGTTTTCCATTGAAATAATATTTTATTTCTTATAATTTAATTTAACTCATTGGAATTATTTAAAAAAGTTTTTATGTTCTTACTAAAAAATTAAAACTTAATTTATTATCCTAAACTATTTTTAATATTTCCACTTTATAATTTCAATTTAATTAATAGATTAAACCGGTTTAAGCTTTTATTAAACATTGTTGTTAAAGCATTAAAGCAAATGTTTTAATTTCATTATCCATTTTTCTTTGTTAAATATTGGTCAATTAATATGTATTTCTCAATTGTCTGCAAATATAATTAATTTGGGAGCTAATAAAATAAATTTGTTGATAAATATTGCTATCAATCAATCAAAAAATTATTTTTAAAAATCATAATTTTAAACTAACATTAATTGTGCCCTTTGTATACTTAATCAATGGTTCTTACATATTTACAATGTTTCAAGCTCTTGTTTATGAAAAATCTCTGAGCTGTTACAACACAACACAAACGACACACTTTTTTAAAAATCCTAAATGCCCAGAACTTGACTATTAACTACTTTTTATATTGTTTTTGTGATTAACTAACTTAGGGGTCATACTTTAATTACGTGTTCAAAAAATCGATATTTTTTTAACCCCCTAGTACCATGTGTGATCAATCATTGATGAGGACCTGACACCCCACCTATACCCCCAAAATTTAATAATCATGAGACGAATTTGAAATGCGCATGCGTTATATTTAAACTGGCACAAGATAATATGGTTAGTAGTGTATTGCAACAAACTATTTACATGTATTTCGATTATTTCGATAAATAAAGATTCGATAATCAGAGATTCTTGGTTTTGTCTGAAATTTAGACCACCTTTCAAATATCCGTGATCAAAGCGTGATCACACCTTAGACACCATCCATCCAATAAGTTGATCACGTAATTAAAGTATGGTAATGATAGTAGTCGAGAAAGTCACAGAAGAATGGTTTCTTGATCTGCGTTTCCATGTACGTAATCAAAATGGTAGTTTTAATAATCAAGAATTTATTATTATTTTCCCAAAGATTTTGCTTTCATCTGTTCCAGATCAACATTTGGATCTTTGAAAAGCCAACCAGTCAGTCAGTGGACCGATATAGATCGATCCGGTAATGTTGCGTGCATCATCAGAAGCGAGGAACAAGGCGAGATTGGCCACGTCTTCTGGCTGGCCGACTCGTTTCAGCAGGGACAAGGGAATTACGTATTCAAACGCTTTTAAAAATGTTGCATCATCAAGGTTCATTGAACGATTAAAAGCTGAGACTACTGGCCCAAAACTATATTTGTTTTAAAAATTTGGTCTAAAAATTAATTTAATGCTGTAAATTGTATAATAAACTTGCACATACTTGATTGAATTGACCCGAATGCCCTTGGAACTCAATTCTAGGGCTGATGTTTTAGTCAACATGTCAAGTGCTGCATTCGAAGTGCCGTATATACCAAAGTCCAAGCTTTAAGTCCACCGATACTCGACATGTTGATCACATTTCCTTGTGTCTTCTCTAAATGAGGCATCGCAAGTTTAGTCAACTCCACCACTGATTCCACATATCTCAATCTTATACACCTGATTGATCATTTGTAGGAATTCAAAAAGCTTAAAATTGAGTTTGGTATCAAATTTCGGGTTCGGTTCGGTTCCTGTCTGACCAGAGTTTGGAATTTTCCCACGTTTGGGGACTCTATTTGGATTGGAGAAGCTTTCACAAATTATGCGAGAATTGAATGACTTAATTGATACATTGAAGTTATCAGATTTAATAATAAAAAAACAAAATCAACATTATTCAACATAATTTATTTTACATCTTCTGAATCAGAATTCACAAAATTTGTTGATTCAATATTTAATTCCAACTCCATCATTAGGTCCAATCTGCTAATAGCTAGCTTTTGAAATCGCTTATCATGTTTGATTTCTTTAAAATTTCTGAAAATATACAATTAGACTAATCAAATTTTTTTTAACAATGAATAATTTACCTATGGTAATATTCAATTGTTTTGAGTTTCAAATGTTGTTCATTATGCAAATCAGCTAAGCACAATATGTCAACAAATGATTTTGGGTTAATATTTGAACCAAGCCATTCGATTGAATCAATTTTTAGTGCTTCCAAGTCATACTTTAAATTTAAATTATTAAAAATTGAAATTCTTCAAATTCTAAATTTACCTTATCAGCAGCCACAAAATACTCGATCGCATACTTATCCATGAATTCAATTTTTCCTGTATAGATAAATCGCAAAATTTCTTTAGAGACTTCAACACTTTCCCGTAATTCACATTGATTTTGTTTCTTCTCTTGGTAATCATGAGAAAACATTGCCTCGAAATATTTTGACCGTGCACAAAGTACAACTTTGTGAGCATAAAGTTTTACTGGGTCAATTAGAGGACCAACAATCAAAACTACATCAGTTGGTTTTTTATGATAGACCAGTGAATTCAATTGTGGTAGGAAACGTGTTTCAGGAAGTTCAACTGAAGAGGAAATTGAATCAAAGTTTGCTTCGACCTAAAATTAATTTAAAAGGTTATTGTTATTTTGTCAGTTAAAATCTTACTTCGCAGTGAAAGTTCAATTGATTATCATTCAACATCTCTTTAGATCGATCCAAAAAGGTGCTTTTAAGAAAATATTCTGGAAATTCAATTTTTCCATTATTTGCCTTTATTTTCTGAATTGCGCCTATAAATTATATATTTTATAATTAGATTGACTATTGAAAAGAATTAAGGTACATACTTTTTGTCAAACATTTTCTATTATGTTTATCAATAACAGAAATGTTATATCTGATTGTCACATCAGCCTCATTGAATGATTCGACAAATAAGAGAAGGCTCACATTGTTTACATTATCTTCTTCTCCTTTTGGATAAACTCTTAATGAACATTCAATTTTGTCATTTCCAAATATTTCAGAATCAAAAAATGTTCCATCAAATTTGTCTTTACACTTGAACTCAAAGTCATCGATGGTCAATTGTTGTTGAAAATTAAATGTTTGCAGTAAACTTTGTGACTCACTGTACGAATCAACATCTGTCAGTCTTGTGCATTTCCAGGGGATTGAAAAATTTTCAGTTGAAAATTTATTGACATTTTCTTTTTCATATTTAAATGTTTCGGCAATAGCAATCTTTTAAAAATATTCAAAATTATAAAATCAAAGAATAATTTTTTAAATTACCTCAAATTTGATTGTTAGGTTTCCGTTATCAAAAATTTCCTTTTCGGGGTTTAGTAATTCGTTATGCGATAAAAAGTCTACCCATCCAATTCTATAATTATTAGTAAATTTGCAGTAATTATCTGTAATTAAAAAAATGAGAACAGCAAACCAACAAATAAATTTTTACATTTAATTCGAAATTCATTTTGTTTTGCATTAAAAACTGTAGCTTTAGAATTAGCTACAAAATCTTGATACTTATTGATTGGTAAGTTTGGAATCAATCTAACTGAAAGATGGTTTTGGAGTTTTTCTTGTAAATGAAGCTGATGTCCATGTGGAAACAGCTCAACAGAGAAGCTAATTTCATCGCTGTCAAAAGGAGAAAAACTGACTGATTTAATCACAGACGATTCGTCGATCAGATTTTTGAAATATTCCTCAAAGTTATTTAAAGTCCATTTGTGAACAATTTTCGAGTAGGTTCGAGTGAATGAGAAACACTCATAAATGTTTTTCTTTTTCAACGAATTTCCAATTAATGTTTGTAACAATTCTGTTTGTTTAATTTCTTTTAGTTGCTTATTTGGAATTTCAATCTTTTAAAAACAAAAAAAAATGAATTGATTGATTTATAATTAATAATACTCACTTCACACAGAATCGTTAGTTTGTTTTCAACTAGCAAACCATTTTTAATATCCATTATCATTGAATATGGGAAAATGCCATAATTATGAATGGGTATTTCATTTGAAAATTTCCAACCGAATTCTGAGAAAACAGAAATAATTGCATTATTTGCATTATTATAAACAAATTCTTAGTCTTACTATATGACAATTCACTTTTAGTTCCAAAGCAATCTATTAGTGACAAAGTGTATCGAATTGAAAAATTTTCTTTGGACACTAAACCGACAACAAGAGTCATTTCATCTTTTTCAAAGTTATCTAACCGAGCATTCAAATAAAATTGAATTTCATTGTGATTCACAGGCGAAAATAGTTCCGATCTTAAGGTATCATCAGGTTTATTGAATATTTGTTCAAAACTATCAATATCCCACTTGTGTGCTAACTTAATTGGTTCAAGCCTTGAATCTGTATATGAGTATGCGACTTCCAAAGGCGAAGAAAATTGCAACTGATAAAAGTACTGTTCAACCACATTTCGAGGAAGTTTGTTTGATTTTGAAATTGTTACCGGACATTCGATAGTATCAAACTACATACATATGATTATAGTTATAGTTAAAAAAAATTACATTCAAAAGTTTACCTCAAATATTAATGTCAACTGGTCATCAAACAGAAAATGATTAACTTTTTCAATAGGAATGTATTTTAATCCACAGCCAATTGGAAAATCAAATTCGTGTCGTGCAACTGTACAAATGAACATGTATTTAATAAACAATTTATCAATTTAAATATACCTTCTTGAAAACATTTTTCTCCGTTTTGATCCAAAATAGAAAATTTCATTTGAATTATCAGAAAAACTCTTTTCAATGAAGTATATTGCAATTCCAAGCAAACGTGTTTTCTGTTCTCGTCATTATTTCCTCTGGGATAGAGTCTCAAGTTAAATTGAAGAGATTCATTGGAGGGCAAAGAAAAATTTTCTGAAAGAACGGAGAAGTATTTTTCATCTGAATAATTCTTATCGTAAAATGAAGAAAAATTATCAATTGTCCAAATGTGTGCCATTTTGGACAAATCTACGGTTGAACAGTTGAACCAGTAGTTTGAGGCAAATTTGTTTAGTGGTTTTATTTTGTTCATTTTATTATTATTATTTTCTGGATTGAATTCAGCCTAGATAATTTTTAATTACAAATTGTTTTAAAAATATAAACTTGCCTCGCAATAAATTATCAACTTTCCATCAGGCAAATAACCATATTCAGGATCCAACAATAATTCCTTACTAATGCCATAAAAAAGAGTTTTGTTTAAATCTAATTTTCTTTCTACAGCATCTGGAATTAAAATTAATTAGATATCATAAAATATAATTCAAATAATAATACCAGTTGGATCCAATTTTTCTCCGTTATGATCAATAACAAATAGCTTTAAATTTCCAGTCAATTGAGGTTTATCAAAAAATATAATGTGTGCACTAATGACAATAAAATCATCTTCACATGAAGGAACTTTTACTTTCTGAGCTTTTACAAAAGCACGACCGTCATCAATCACACGAAGGAATATCTCCAGTGGGCCTTTGTCGGTAAATATCTTCACTGGATTTGTTTCAATAATAGTGAGTTGGTTTGCTGTTTTAATGAAATTGTCAATGATCCATCTGTGGGAATATTTTAATGTTCGTTTGTCCATGTTGTTAAGCAGAACAATTGAGCACTTTTGTAAAAAGAGATGACTCTCTCTATACAAACAACAGCAGTGAAAGAAATTGGCGGGAAATAGTGAACAACAACGCTGCACTAAACGTTGTTGTGTCGACAGTATCGACACGACACAAACAGGTGGCTGCTATAGTTGTAAATTAAGTAGAGGTAGTTCAATGCTACAAGCAATAGTGACGTCAATGTATAACTGTACTTACAGCATACACGCCTGAGTGTGGATACTGCCGCAAATAAGCAGTTGTTTACAGCATACTAACATCACATTTGTCCATTACAGCAAAATTGAATCATTGATCCACTTTGATTTTATTTGCAAAAAGTAATTAATTAACAACAAGAAAATATATCTGTTGTTAACTCAACGCTGGTTGTGATGACAATAAACTTTGAACACTAGTTGATGGAAATGTACATGTACAAACTTGATTGACTGGTTTAGTAGTGTATGGATAGACCCCTGACTCTGTGAGTCGACTCAATGCAACTGTAATACTTAGAGTAATGAAAACCAAGTGTGGATACTTGTCGCGGAACTATACAGTCCACGAGGAAGGAGTTAAGGTTCTTGAGATCAATCAGGGCGTTTATTCTCGAAGTAAACACAAGACAAAATATAAAGCAGTCACTTCGTGTAACCTGCTCGGTCAATACATCAACACACTGTCCGTCTGGCAGTCGACCAGCACAGTTATATACACACCAAATGCCATGTCTGAGGCATCAACATAGACATTGAACTATGACAATCGGTGAACTGTTGTCTTCACTTGAACTTGCTCGTTTGTCGCCAACTTGACCTGTCCTAGGTGTCACTAGCGCCATTGTCCGGAGCGTGAATACGCGACATCCTCCCGCCCACGAGCTGGCCAACGAATCCCCAAATTTGCTAAAGAACGGCACCGTATCTTTGCTCCTTGTTCCTCAATGATTCGAGTTTCGGGTAATCGAGAAGAGTCAACGTTGACAATCGTAGGAAAGGCCACTTTAACGTTGGGTTCTTGGACCATCAATATTCGGAACTCGTTCCATCTTGAACTCGTTAAACTTCACCCAATTCGAATGAGCGCAGCGCATAAAGGGTCTTTTCTTGAAGACCACCGAGTTCCACATGTTGAATAGTTTGATCTCTGTTGTAACTCGCTTTCTGCCTGGAAGAAATATTATAGCAACATAGTTCTTTACCTTTGTTCATAATGAACGATAATCATTCAAAATTAGGCGTGAGCATGGATATGCGCTTTAAAAGACATTCCGGAGTCCCAATATTATCAGGATTTGTTCACGGCAGGCAGTCGGTTAAGTTCCCCCAATTGGCCCAGTTTGCGGCCAAGGATGTTCTTCCTGAACGTGTGTCCGCAACGGTCCAACAGACATTCCAGTTCGCAATTGATGTTGGTGGTAGCTAAATCAACGGACCAACAATCAGGACTTCTTTGTCGAACACCGTATCCAGGAACCGATCCTTGATGCGGAGATCATCCAGAGGTCTTCAAGGGTCTTTCATGCGACCGAGACCTTTGACCACCAGTATTGGATTGCCAAAGCTAGTCCCGAAGCTTTCAATCGTAGATTATGCGAATTTGCACTACTCAAAGGCACTGTCTTTGGGGCAGTCGCTGTCCCCCAATTGAGTTTTCTCGAGATTGTGATAGCGGTTAACAATCGGACCACCGCCATAGTTCACCAATCGCCTGAATTGTAATCTGCGGTTATCCACGACCAAGATTCGGAAAAGATCCACCACTTGTCCTAGTTTGTTGCCAAGTTGTTCATAATACGGCGATCTCCACATTCCAACAAACAATCCAGTTTGGGACTATGATGGGTGTCTACCACGTTTCAACAGAACATCCCGTTTGGGGCCAAGGCAGTTGCCCGAGACAAGGTATCCACCAAGTTCCAACAAGCGGTCCAGTTCGGAGCCCCCACTGCTGATTGTGACGGGTTGTTTAACCCGTTCCAACAAGCGCTCCAGTTAGGAGCCAAGGCTGTTGATAATGACGAGGTATCCACCACGTTCCAGCCATCGATCCATTTAGGAGCCAAGGCTGTTGATAATGACGAGGTATCCACCACGTTCCAGCAATCGATCCATTTAGGAGCCAAGGCTGTTGGTCGTGACCGGTTGTCCATCCCGTTCCGAAAGGCGATCCAGCACCGTGTCAAGAGACTGTCGACTATGACGTGGTGTCCACCACGTTCCAACAGACCATCCAGCTTGTGATCAGAGCTTTTGTTCGTAACCGAGCAAATGCCCAATCCAACAGACGTTACGGAATGATACCCGAGCTGTTGTTCCTAACCGAGGTAGCCACCAACGGTCCAACAGATGATCCAGATTAGGCCAAGGCTTTCGATTATGACTGAGTGACCACCACATTCCATCAGACGATCCAGTCTAGGGCCAAGGCTTTCGATAATGACGGGGTGTCCACCACGTTCCATCAGACGCTCCAACAGATGATCGGTTTGTGAACAGAGCTGTTGTTCGAGACCGGGTATCTAACACGATCCAACAGGCGATACGAATTGCCACCAGAGCTGTTGTTCGAGACCGGGTATCTACCACGATCCAACAGTCGATACGGATTGCCACCAGAGCTGTTGTTCGAGACCGGGCACTGCGCCCGATCCAACAATCGATACGGATTGCCACCAGAGCTGTTGTTCGAGACCGGACACTGCGTCCGATCCAACAGATGATCGGTTTGTGAACAGAGCTGTTGTTCGAGACCGGGCACTGCGCCCGATCCAACAATCGATACGGATTGCCACCAGAGCTGTTGTTCGAGACCGGACACTGCGTCCGATCCAACAGTCGATACGGATTGCCACCAGAGCTGTTGTTCGAGACCGGACACTGCGTCCGATCCAACAGTCGATACGGATTGCCACCAGAGCTGTTGTTCGAGACCGGACACTGCGTCCGATCCAACAGTCTATACGGATTGCCACCAGAGCTGTTGTTCGAGACCGGACACTGCGTCCGATCCAACAGGCGATACGGATTGCCACCAAAGCTGTCGTTCGAGACCGGGTATCTACCACGATCCAACAGGCGATACGGATTGCCACCAAAGCTGTTGTTCGAGACCGGGTATCTACCACGATCCAACAGGCGATACGGATTGCCACCAAAGCTGTTGTTCGAGACCGGGTATCTACCACGATCCAACAGGCGATACGGATTGCCACCAGAGCTGTTGTTCGAGACCGGGTATCTACCACGATCCAACAGACGATCGGTTTGTGAACAGAGCTGTTGTTCGAGACCGGGCACTGCGCCCGATCCAACAGATGATCGGCTTGTGAACAGAGCTGTTGTTCGAGACCGGGCACTGCGCCCGATCCAACAGATGATCGGTTTGTGAACAGAGCTGTTGTTCGAGACCGGGCACTGCGCCCGATCCAACAGATGATCGGCTTGTGAACAGAGCTGTTGTTCGAGATCGGGCACTGCGCCCGATCCAACAGATGATCGGCTTGTGAACAGAGCTGTTGTTCGAGACCGGGCACTGCGCCCGATCCAACAGATGATCGGCTTGTGAACAGAGCTGTTGTTCGAGACCGGACACTGCGTCCGATCCAACAGATGATCGGTTTGTGAACAGAGCTGTTGTTCGAGACCGGGCACTGCGCCCGATCCAACAGATGATCGGCTTGTGAACAGAGCTGTTGTTCGAGACCGGGCACTGCGCCCGATCCAACAGATGATCGGTTTGTGAACAGAGCTGTTGTTCGAGACCGGGCACTGCGCCCGATCCAACAGATGATCGGTTTGTGAACAGAGCTGTTGTTCGAGACCGGGCACTGCGCCCGATCCAACAGATGATCGGCTTGTGAACAGAGCTGTTGTTCGAGACCGGGCACTGCGCCCGATCCAACAGATGATCGGCTTGTGAACAGAGCTGTTGTTCGAGACCGGGCACTGCGCCCGATCCAACAGATGATCGGTTTGTGAACAGAGCTGTGGTTCGAGACCGGGCACTGCGCCCGATCCAACAGATGATCGGTGGTCAAGCACAGCTTTGAAACCACAAGCGCTTTGAGATATTATCAAGAGACAAATATGCTATCTAGCATATATGGGTTTTGGCCACAAACCCCAAGAGGCAAATGTGCTGTGGGTTCATGTCACGAGCACCAAGAGACATGTCAATTATTCAATTAACAAAGATCATGGAACAACCACGAATCACAAATCAATCATTATGGTTCATCCTGAACCAGCGGAACCAAGATCGTGGAACACCCACGAGACACAAATCAATCGCGATGGTTCACCCAGAACCAGAGGAACCAATAATCGTGGAACACCCACGAAACACAAATCAATCGCGATGGTTCACCCAGAACCAGAGGAACCAATAATCGTGGAACACCCACGAAACACAAATCAAGCACGATGGTTCACCCAGAACCAGAGGAACCAATAATCGTGGAACACCCACGAAACACAAATCAAGCACGATGGTTCACCCAGAACCAGAGGAACCAATAATCGTGGAACACCCACGAGACACAAATCAATCGCGATGGTTCACCCAGAACCAGAGGAACCAATAATCGTGGAACACCCACGAAACTCAAATCAATCACGATGGTTCACCCAGAACCAGAGGAACCAATAATCGTGGAACACCCACGAGACACAAATCAATCGCGATGGTTCACCCAGAACCAGAGGAACCAATGATCGTGGAACACCCACGAAACACAAATCAATCGCGATGGTTCATCAAGAACCAGCGGAACCAAAGTTATCGGGGCAACAACGACTGGGTCGTCTCGTAGTGTTCAACACGAACACAAACAATAGCCCATGATGACAAACAAATCAAACCTCATTGTTTTGGACACGATCAAGAAGAGTCGGCCAATTCAGGAGTTTCCGTGTCATCTAGTTTGACATCCACACGAGTAGTGCTTCTTCTTCATCTCGCAATGGCGGTTCATACGTCTGTCTTGTGTGGTTATCCGAACTTGTCCAAATCGATTTTCGTGGTCATCTTTAAGGAATCCGTATTCAAAGTGCCACCAATTAGTCCACCCATAAGATCGTGTAGTCACATCGAGATAAGGTTCGTACTTTAGATAGCATAGGAGAGTCTTATTCGTAAGTCGGTGTATTTGTTGACATATCCACAACGAGCTGATTCGAACCAACAAACATTATGGAACCACCTTGTTGTCGTACGGCTTGACACAACCAACCACAACTGGTCGTTCGAGGAGCTATCGCCGCAAAGGACTTTCTAAACCAAGGTTAGCTTTAACTTACATCAAACTTTTAGAAAGCATCTTTTTCTAACTTCACATGACATGACTGTCACCGAAATATCGCTCGCTTCACATCAGAAGGCCACCGGAAAGTACTTCGGCTTCTGGTTTTGACGAAGACCAGCTTAGCATGACGATCATCACGTCCGGGTCACCATGTCGCGGAACTATACAGTCCACGAGGAAGGAGATTAGGTTCTTGAGATCCATCAGGGCGTTTATTCTCGAAGTAAACACAAGACAAAATATAAAGCAGTCACTTCGTGTAACCTGCTCGGTCAATACATCAACACTGTCCGTCTGGCCGTCTACCAGCACAGTTATATACACACAAATGCCTTGTCTGAGGCATGAACACAAACATTGAACTATGACAATCGCTGCGTGTAGTCTTCACTTGAACTTGCTCGTTCGGCGCTAACTTGACCTTTCCTAGTTGTCACTAGCGCCATTGTCCGGAGCGTGAATACGCGACAATACTGGTGGTTGTCGACTGTTGTTTTAATTGTACCAACATCGTATACATTCCGCGTAATACTTTTACATTTGAAATATTTTTTAACGTTGCTTATTATGTTTAAATTTTGTAAAAAAGGTTTTAAAATTTCATATTTCAATAGTTAATTAATTTCATACAATATACTTTTTAATCATTAAGAGTTTATTTTGATTTTCGTGTTTATTTTTTAAATCTTTTACAGATTTTAGAATTCTTGTTCATTGTTTTACAAATGATTGCTGAGTACTCAGTGATGAGCATCAAGCAAATTTTCGTTTGTTTATGAAACAAATCGTATCTTTAATATTTACAATTTAATGTCATAAACAAAATCAATTAGTTTTTTATGATCATATAATATACATAATCTACATATCATACAGTTTCGTAGAGCAGCTATAGCACCATTTGAAGTATCATTATAAAGTGAAATTAGGTGCATTATTGGACGATAGTTAAAAAGGTTCAAATTATTATCATTAATGTTTTAATGGATATTATTCAATGAAATATCGGAAATTTTATTTATTTATTTAATTGTTTTATAATTCAAATTATATTTCTTTCTATATATTCACGAGTTTTTGTTTTCAAATTTTATTTGTATCAGATTCGGTTACCACTCAGGAAAGTGTTTATTAAAGGTAATAATTTTTTGAAAATCTCATAATAAAATTTTTGTTGCATCTGTTGTTTTATAGTGTTACTATTTTATATTTTTTAATAGAAAACATTTTGCAGTGATCACGAGGCAGCAAAATTAATTTGATTAAAAAGATATTTTTCAAAAATAAGACGCTGTAACTTATCTGTAAAGGTAGAAACATTTTATAAGCCCTCTCGATGGCTTCAATTTTAGAGTTTCAGTTTAAAATCTCAAAAATCATTTTATGTTTCGGCCAATTATTTTTGGCAATTTTCACATTCCTTTAAACTCATTTAAACTTGGCCCAACCAATTCTCATTGTACCATCTGTGCTTAAAATAGCTTTGAAATAATAAACCCAATAGTGAAAATCAATTGCCTAACGGATGTAATATAATTTTTGTTCAAACCAGAATTTTGCACTGAAAATCGGTAATTTGGTACTGATACTTTAACAGGTTTCGATACAACTTGAATTAAATTTGAATCTTGAATCTTATGACCAAAAAAATTATTCAAAATTCAATCTGAATAGAAACTTATTTTATATTGAAGTGGTTTTACGGTATAGATTTCACATTCAGTATTTGAATATTTTGATAATTTTGATAAAATAAATCATACTTTATCAAGTTATTCTCGATTGAATTTGAAACGTTTTTATTTGAATTCGTCGCTGAGCATAAATGAAATTATATTTATTGTATTGTCATTGAACAACTTGGAAATTTTTCGCGACAACCTCAGGAAGCTGTTCAGAACTTTTTCATTGGATTTTTACGCCAATCAAAAGGTAAATCTATTTTTGAAATTCTAGCACAGCTTTCTTTGACTTTCTGAATGTATTTTTTGTTTTCATTGTTGATTATCAGCATCAATCACATCAACGCATACAACTTAGCCTAAGGCACATTGCATTCAAAATCGTTCTCAATAATCATCAACAAATATTCAAAAAACTGCCTCAAACTGTTTGAGCTCAAGTTCTGCGTAATAATTTTCAATTACAATTGTCAACACAAGGCAGACATTGCAGTGAATGGTCCATTCGTTTTCGGTTAAATGTTTGAGAGGATTAACAAATGGATCCACAGTTTGGAGTAGTTTACGAAGTATGTTTTTTGCCACTAATAGTCAAAAAATAGTTTGGCCGTATTTTCATCATACTGTTCTTCATCGTCGGTAAAAGCTGTGTCAAACAGCATTTTGAAAGCAAACAAATCGAGTGGTTTAGTGGACTTGTATTTTTTATGATGGCCTGACAGAGGCCAGGTGCATTTTTGGATAGACCCAATCAACGTATTTTGGTGATCAAAACTTGGAGATTGAATGCTTCGCTTCCTGTGGGAGGAAAGTGTCGAATTAAAGTTTCAAGTTCACCTTGTTAATCATCATCGTAGTAGCATTGTAAGGTGCTTGGTTAATTGCCCATTTTTGAAAATCTTTAAATTTAATAATGTTCGACCAGAAATGCTAATAAAAAGGTTACTCAACATAAAACAAACCACCCACTTTTAAAATCCAAATGCACAGAATGCACTTTATCTTACATTAAGATATTATCAATCAAATTATTATCATGTTTTTAATTTTATTTTAAGACTAACAAAAGAAGCAATAGTAATAAAATGTGTATGTGATTTTGACTTTTAAATTTTTATGTATTTGCGACTAAATATCTTAATGATAGTGATCGAGAAAGAAAAAGAAGAGTCGTTTTTGGACCTGCTCTTACTACCAATCCAAATGGTAATTTCAATCATTAAGAATTAATTCTTAGTTTCCTGTTGATTTTGTTTTCATCTGTTCCAGATCAACATTTGGATCTTTGAGAAGCCAGCCACTGTCGGTGACATAGATCGATCCGGTAATGTTGCGTGCATCATCAGAAGCGAGGAACGAGGCGAGATTGGCTATGTCCTCAGGCTGGCCAACTCGTTTCAGCAGGGAAAGAGGAATTACGTATTCAAAAGCTTTTGAAAATGTTGCGTCATCAAGGCCCATTGAACGATTAAACGCTGAGACAACCGGTCCTGGACTATTCAAAAAATAATTAATTTAGTAAAATCGATTGAAAATGATAAACTTGTATTTACTTGATTGAATTGACTCGAATGCCTTTGGGTCCCAATTCTAGGGCCGATGTTTTGGTCACCATGTCGAGTGCTGCTTTTGAAGTGCAGTAGACCAATGTAAAAGCTTTTAGTCCACCAATGCTCGACATGTTGATCACATTTCCTCGTGTCTTCTCCAAATGAGGCACAGCAAGTTGAATCAAAGAAACCACTGATCGAACATTCAATTTCATCACTTGGTCAAACTCTTCCAACAAGTTGGGACTCGAGAGTTTTCCAATTGGAGTTCCACCACCAGCATTGTTGACCAAAATGTCCAATTGACCAAATTTGCCAATAGTTTCATCGATCAATCGCTTCGGCATTGAATCATCGAGTAAATCACCAATGACTTGATGAGGCTTCACTCCACCAGAGACTTGTTCAATTTGGTTGGCGATTTTTTGAAGATTTTCTTTGTTTCGTCCAGTGATCACAACTCGAGCTCCATATTGAGCAAATTGAATTGCAATTGCAGCACCAATTCCTGAAGAGCTTCCAGTTACGAGAGCAACTTTACCGGCAAAATCGTATTTCTTGTTGTTTGGAGACATTTTTGATTTGCTTTGAATCAATGAAATGGTAATATTCCCAACTTATCATAACTTTATATACTAATTTTTCAAATTTCTGCATTACCATTGTATTTCTGCGTAAAACCTACTGTAGATTTGTTTGCACAAAAGTTTAAAAATTGTTCATACGCGCAAGCGTATTTGAGTTCAATTGTCTTGCAATCGAGATCCACTTTTTACCTTTAGCTGTGCATTTGTTCACTGACACAGCTGCTCATGCGCAAGTGAACATCATTTGCACTTTGTATGACTATTATTAGACTTAAAAATTACGCTCAATGTAACAAATCCTGTACATTTGTAGCTTTAACCAATGCTTTGCGCTTTATCGGGCATTTTTGAGATGACGCGTTAAATGATTTTTGTATTGCAAAGGAATAAAAAATGTTTATTTGAGATTCGAAAATTATTGTGTATATTAAGCTAAATTACATATGCAATTTTGTTTTATTTTACATGATTTGAACTCAAATGTAATGAAAAATGTTTTTAATCTTAGCACTTGTTGGTGTTTCTCTCATCATCTTTTAATTACTTCGTTGGATAGATTATCTCAATCGTGAAGATTTTACCCAGCAAAATTTTCTCTACATTGAATTTTCAAATGCAATTCTTTCCATTCTAAGTTTAGAAAGAATGGAACAGAGCAAGGATAGTGTCATCAAGAAGAATGGTTTGAAAGTTTTTGGCTTCAAGCAAATGATGAGTCGTCATACGATTATGGTAGCTCATCCTGAGAATGTTGCGCTAGGGTTATTATTGTTTTAATAATTTTTAATATGTTAAAAAGGTTTTTTTAATATTTTTTGTCTATTTAAGTAATTTTGAATATATTTAATAACTTAAATTAAATCGTTGCTTTTTCAAAATAAATAAATTGTATTTCATGTAAAAATAATGGTCGATATATTTGGTTACTTTCTCAAATAATAATATTACAAGGGTAACTAATTACCAAACTGAAGTATCTATTTTCATAATTAGATCTAGTAATCGACCGATTTAAATAGGTAAAGTGAATATTTTTTTTTATAAAAAACAATTTATTATATTAAAGTAACTATTTATAAATTTGTTATTGGTGAAATAATTAGTATTATTGGAAAAGTTACTATTATATTTGATATTTTAAATTATAGCATTTGATTATTGTATTAGAATAATGGATGGTTACATATGATAAGATAAATAAGTTTACTCAAACTGTTTTTCCATTTCTTGTAAATTATAGTTTTGATTCGCCAACAGTTCACCACTGTCACTGACAAAAATGGATCCAGTAATATTTTTGGCATCGTCCGAAGCGAGAAACGAAGCCAAATTTGCGATATCCTGGGACGTGCCAATTCGTTTCATCAGAGAATTTTCGGTAACAATTTCGTAGACTTGGTTTGACTCGGTTTCAGAGTAGCCCATGGCTAGAAGAGCAGCAGTTACCACTGGACCTGGATTGATTGAGTTGACTCGAATTCCTTTTGGACCTAGTTCCATGGCTGTAGTCTTGGTCACCATGTCTAGGGCTGCTTTTGAGGACGAGTAGACTAGCATCATCTGTTTATTAATTTTTGGTTAATTAGTTAAAAAAATTTGTCAAATTTTCACTTACTGGTTTAATAGCAGAAATACTCGAAATGTTGATAATGTTTCCTTTGGTTTTCTCCAAATACGGCACAGCAAGTTGAGTCAACTCCACCACTGATCTCACATTGACTCTATGAACGATGTCAAACTCTGCCAACAAGTTAGGACTTGCCAATGTTCCAATTGGACTTGCACCGCCAGCATTGTTGACCAGAAAATCCAATCGACCAAATTTTTCCACTGTTTCATTGATTAATCGCTTTGGTAACGTATCATCGAGTGCAAAATCACCGATAATTTGAAGTGGTTTCACCGATCCGAGAGCTTCAATTTGTTGGGCAATTTGAGATAGGTTCTCAACATTTCGCCCAGTTATAGCAACTTGAGCTCCGTATTGTGCAAATTGTAAAGCGATTGCAGCTCCAATTCCATTACTCGAGCCAGTGACGAGTGCGACTTTGTTCAAGAAGTTGTATTTCATTTTCTGTTTTTTTCTTTTGAATCAAAAACAAAATTTGAACTACTTTATAGTCAATTTATATACAGTTCCTAGAACCATCAAATTTTCCTCTCGTTTTTCTAGGAAAAATATCAAATCGAATGGACGCGCAAACATCCTTGAATCCTGCTTATCGCATCTTAAAAAACAACACAATATACTGTCGTTTCGTTCAACACAAGTTCGGCTATCTAAAATTGAAACCTTTGCTCAGTCATAAAAAGTTTCTAATACTAATCTTAGAGATGATAAGATTTCAATATTTGTACATCAGGAGATCAGTAAAAATAATAATAATGATTCAAATTATTATGCACTTATTTTTCATAGAGAAGAAGAGCTAAATGATGATTTGTTGCACTTGATGACCATGAAGAGCAATCAAATCTGTTCAAATTATTAAAACATTAAGACAAATTAGTTTGCACTTGATTTGACTAATTTTTGTGCATTGATTACAGGAAGGAACATTACGTTCATTAGTACTGTGAAAAGTACGTTCTCATGATTCAGAAAATCAGAAAAGTCTTATGATCTCAAAATGATATCAGCTACTTTTTGTTTTTGATGGAAAATTTTTATGGAAAAGTCTATTTTGGTATTTTGATTGGAAATTGCCTTAGTATTTGTTTACGAAAATCGATAAAAACATGTGTGATTTCCCAGGCTCATAAAATTTATTTAGCTTTTGACCTTTCATGAGATGTTAATATATAGCAAATGATCAAATTTAGGGAGTCATAATCAGTGGTGTGATTCACTTTATCAATATCTTGATCAATAAAAAAAATAGTTTATATTTAGGCAGATTTTTTTGAGTGATAAGAGAAAATACTTTATTTGAACTATTCGAGGGTGTTTGATTTAGACGTTTGATTTTTGTGCAAAACAATAAACGAGCAATTAAATACGATAATTAGCAAAAAAGATCATTTAGATTATTAACGAAACAATTTCCAAACAATTCTACAGATTTTGGTAGTCCAAGTCTTAATTAATTCAATGGATCATTAGTTTCAGCATGGAATATTGTGCAACTTCAAAAGTGCACTGTAAATGATACTTTTGCAAATGACATTTTCATTCTGTCCGCGAACTGCCCTAACCTTGAAAGTTAATAGCAAAAACAAGTATTATTGCCCAGATTGCGTGCGACTAATTGTGTGTATGATATTATTATAATGTATGAAAGTGTACTTTTAAAAGTTCATTTTATTTGCACTTTCTAACTATGATTTGCAATTAAAAGTGCCAACAACTATCAAACGCATTAAAAAATAAAATTCTTCTTTTATTGCATCATTATTGTTTCAGGTAATAAAATTAATTGTCATCGCAAGTATAAAGTAAATTATTCCATTGCACGGGAGAATATCACCTGAGGTTACTAACGTTACCTGTCTCATTTGTTGTGTGTTGTTGTGTTGTGGGTTTGTTGGCACGCACGGTGGTAAAGTTTATTGATTGGAAACTTATGATCAATCGTTAAATTAAGAGAAAAACATATAAAAGGTTAGAAGCGGTACTAAAATTTTGCCCATTACTCAAAATACTCAAAACTAAGTAAAAATGTCTTCAACCCGCAAGTACGATTTCTCCGGTAAAGTCGCCCTAGTCACAGGCAGTTCAACTGGAATAGGCGCTTCCATCGCTTATCAATTTGCCCAATACGGCGCTCGTGTGGTGATCACTGGCCGAAACGGCGAAAAACTCGAAAAAGTATCACAGAAAATCGCCGAAGTATCCAATGGAGTCGCTCCCCTCCAAGTAATTGGAGATTTCGTGAATGATGATTCACTACCCAAAAAGCTGATTAACGAAACTATTGGAAAGTATGGTCGATTGGACTTTTTGATTAACAACGCTGGAGGCGCTACTCCAAAGGGAAACTATCAAAGTGCAAACTTGTTGGAAGAGTTTGACAACGTGTTCAATTTGAATGTCCGCTCTGTGGTTGCGTTGATTCAACTTGCTGTGCCTCATTTGGAGAAGACCAAAGGAAATATTATTAATATTTCGAGCATTGGTTCAATTATTCCGGTAAATTATGACTTTGATTTTAAAATATTAATTATTCCTTTATTAAATCAATAAAGTTCCAAATGATCTACTGTGCCTCGAAAGCCGCTCTCGACATGGTGACCAAAACCTCAGCCCTAGAATTGGGACCCAAAGGAATTCGTGTAAACTCTATCAATCCTGGACCCGTGATTACAGAATTTCTTGGTTCAATGGGCGTTCTCAGACGGAACATCAAGAGAAGGCTTACGAGACCATGATTGCTTCATCGTTGATGAATCGTATTGGAACAGGTGAGGATATCGCAAATTTGGCATCGTTTCTCGCTTCGAACGATGCCAAGAACATTACTGGATCCATCTATGTTAGTGACAGTGGGGCACTGTTGAAGCATTGAATTTGTGATTGTGATTTAATTTCCATAATTCTTTAGAATTTAAGTAAATCGAATAGATAATCGAGATAATCATTTTCAATCTTTGACAACAATAACTGATAACTAATAATCATAATCTTCAAAATCATAAACGGGCACTTCATAGAGATTCTCCTCTTCTTTTTGGTCTTGTAGCTCATTAATTTGTTCCGCAGACTTTTTGTTTATGATGAACATTTTCACAAGTAAGAATGCGATGAATAGTAGAAAGAATATGATAATTCCAAGTATGACAAGTAAGAAGGTGTCTGAAATATTAACGAAAATCAATTTTAGTTATTTAGTTCGTTTCTCTTTAGATTTACTCACTGAAACCAACATTGATTTTTGCAATCGCAATTTGAGTGACATTCAAAGGTTGAGCTAATGAATTTGCACAAATATTGTTCACAACTTTAGTCTCTTCTTCATTTATGCTGTTCAATCCATTAGATTTATTCTTACATTTGGGCAAATTTTCGCGTATTAGATTGTCTTGATTTGTTATATTTTTGTATACTCGAACATAATCCACAATAAAAGCGGGACATTTCCACTCAAGATCTTGAAAGTCATCAGACGGTTTATTGTTTGGCTTTACAATCGCGACATGGAAGCGTATTCTGTTCTTTTGATACATGTTTGTTTCTGTTTAATGAAACGTTAATTTGATTAGTGAAAATTTTTGCAATTTTGCGAAATTCCAAAGGTAGACTTATTTTTATTTACTACAAAAACACCGAGATTGAACTTACCATTCATCTTGACTGTTTTTGTATAATGGTCATCGAAGAAAAAGCGCACTTCATTTTGATTCCATTCGATACCGTACAAATGAAATTTACTCAAACCCTCTTCAATCTTACCATCGGGTACAAAAAAGCGATTCAAACTTCCATTCCAATATGTGATTGAATGGAAAAAATCGAAACCAACTCTGTGACATATTAGTGTAAACTGAAGACCACCCGTTTTCTTGAATTCTCGATCGTTGAAGATGGATATACAAGTACGAATCATGCGACCCACTGGCATGGCAGCTCGTATCTCGTAACGACCTTCACCGAATAGTCGTTTTGAGGTCATTTTTCCGGAAGTGAAGTTGCGATTGTAGTAAGGCTCCTGTTTGGATTCGATGACGAGGTAACCGTGATGGAGTTGAACATTGTTATTTCGGTTACAGTTTAGGGTACCTATAGGGTTATGGTAATAAAAATTTGTAAATTAAGCAAATAATAATATAAAAAAGGTAAATATTAAATTATTTAAAACCAATGATTAAAAATATATTAAGATACTCATACTTTTGCAAACTTTAGTTTCGTGTTCAATAGACCACTCCTGCAGTTGTTTTGCACCATCAAACTCGTCCTCCCAAACCAGAGCCCATGATGTGTTGGTTTGATTGTTTGTGATGTGACATTGTCCCTGAATGGTTGCTTCATCGATTTGACAATTTACAAGTAAATAATTTTCGTTTTTTATTAATAAATAAAAGTTAAAGAAAATAATTGATAGCTTTAATTTGTCCATTTTATGATTTTTTTCTATGTAAAAATTGTAAAAATGGTATTTTATGAAGCACCAGACAAACAGGATACTTAGAAATTTGTTGGTAGGAAACGATAAGGTTAGTTTCAAAGTCTGTTTGTATATTTGTTTCCTGTGTAAGCTAAAAGCCAAACCCATAATTCAGTGTCACGGGGAAAGACCGACAAACAAAAAGGATTCTACTTTTGTTGGTTTTTTCAAAAAATGGTTTTAATTTAACATTCAATTTGCTTCTAAGTTATTTCCCAAACCTTAGTCTTAATCTTACATATTTTTTTGGTTTCACATTAGATATGAAAGTGAAACCAAATAAATTTCTTTTGTGGACTTTCTCTTTGTTCTTATTTTTCTTTAAACTTTTTACAATCACATTTTTTTGTGATCTTGTGTGGTGACTCAATCTGATTTTACAAATTAAGATAATCGAGATCCACAACATTATCTGAGCTAATCATAATCATAAACTGGCACTTCATAGTGATTATCCTTTCCTTTTTTGGACTTGGAATTCATTGATACGTTCATCAGACTTTTTATTCATTCGAAAAATTTAGTTGAACATTGTTATTTCTGCTACAGTTTAATTGTCCTTTTATGTGGGCTATTAAAAAAGGTAAAATAATAAAAATAGAATTTTAAAAAATGAAATGCTAATATATCATTGATATATCAAGTATACTTTTACAAATTTTTTGTTTCGTGGTCAATAGACAATTCTTGCAGATTTGTTGAACCATCAAACTCTTCCGCCCATACCAGAGCCCAAGATGTTTTGGTTCTATTGTTTGTGATGTAACATTGCCCTCGATTGATTCATAATTTTGTGTTTCGATTTGACTTTGAGAATAATTAGAGATTTTGAACTGTTTTGTAATATTTTGGCAATTTACTAAAAATTATTTTTGATTATTATTAGAAAAAACTGTAGTAAATAATTAAAGGTTTTAATATTTTTATTTCTTATTATTTAAATAAAAAATTGTAAATATTTGAATATTAGCATAATAATTTTTAGAAAAATTTAAATAGTAACTTATTAAACAGGATATTGTTTGTTTGAAATTTCCTTTTAGGAAACGATTAGGTTAGTTACAAGGATTCCGTTTCCGGTCTTCAAAAAAGGTTTAAATATAATTTTGAATTCGCTTTAAATTTTACTTAACGTCTTATCTTATTGAAGTTTCCTGTTTTTTCGGCTTCAAAAGGAAATGTGAACAAACAGATTATTTCTTTTTAACATCGTTTATTTATTTCGTTGAATTCATTGAGCTTTGTTAACTTAACAAAAAAATGTCAAAATATATTCAGTTTTGTATTTTAATTTGTTTCATTTTGATTTTGTCAAATACAACTGCATCGTTGGATATTCATAATTCTTCGATTATCAAAAATTCATCTTTATTAAACTTTGATGGCGATTTTGATAATTCCCACAAACTTACAACTCAGGGTTGTTATCAAATTCATAATCAAAGTTACAAGCTGGTTTGGAACGATGAATTCGATAATGCACAAAGTTTGGATCGAGAATGGCTTTTGGTGCACGAGGAAGGCGATTGTACAGGTTTGGTTTATGATTAATTTTTTAATTTTGGAAACTCATTTATATTTTTTAGGCAACGGAAATGGCAACGAAGACAGTTGCAATGTTGAACAGAATGTTGAAATTAAAGATGGATTTCTTGTGCTTGCAGCGAAATACGAGAAATTCTATGATCGTAACTATACGGCTGCAAAGATGACCACCAAGCGATACTTTACCCGTGGCCGTTATGAAATACGTGCTGCACAGCCAATTGGCCGATCAATACGGACATGCATTTTCACGACGAACAGTGACGACAACTACTGGCACGAGAGTGGTCAGATTGATTTGATTTGTGTCAAAAAGTCCACATCAACTTATCGAGGCGTGTACTTGGCGAATAGTACTGATGATGACAATATTCAGGTGAATGGAAATTATAATAATATTCACAATTTCCATTTGTATGGAGTGGAGTGGGATGATAGGCAAATACGATTCTTCTTTGACGAAATCTACAGTGAACCGGTTCTATTTGATAAAGCCAAAGGAAAGGGCCTAAACCCGTGGCATCAAATTCGATTTCAAATTGGCGTAGGCGGAATACACTACTCGCCCTTACCGAGTAATTTTAGTCAACTTTACTGGAAATGTCCTGCGTTTGTGATTGATTATATTCGAATATTTGAAAATTTCGAAAACCCAAACAATGAAACCGAAAACAAATCTTGTATCAACTATAATCCCCTGAACTATCGAACGGTTAATGAAACTTTGAAACACAAAAATATTTGCAAAGATGTCATGGATTCTAGCAAATATCCAGATGTCCAAGAAATTGAATCTAAGATAAGTGTTGGAACGTTTTTAGTGCCAATTTTAGTTGTTCTTGTTTTGGTAATATTTCTGGTCTTGACAATTTTTCTCTGCATACAAAACATGAAACTCAGGCGAGCACTTGCACAGGAACAAGGCCGACTACATGAGATTCAAAAGAATTACTACAACTCTCCAGATTACAAAAATCCTCACAAAACTCAAGATAAGTTACCCAAAATTGATCCCTACCTCGACCTTCACGATGTCGTACCCAAAGCTGATCCCTACCTTGACTTGCACGATGTCGTGCCTAAAAGTGATCCCTACCTTGACCTGCATGATGTACTACCCAAAGAAGATTTGTACCTTGAGCTTCAGGATGCACTTGTGAGTGAGCATTTTGCCATGAAGAAATCAGATAAAAGAAAATCTGATCTAAACAATAACAACAAAGTTAGTGAACAGGATTACCAGAACGTTTCAATCAAAATGAAAAAGTCAATCTATGGAGCACTGTGGGAAAATCAAGACAAACTTGATCAAGAGAAGCTCAAACAAGGAATTGCCAAAGTGTTCTTGGATGCTAAAAACAGTTTAGATCATGAGAAAAAACAGCCTGATTTGATACCAAACCAAGATTGTTAAGCATCAAACTCTGTCAGTTTTTGTTTCAAAATTTTTCAATTTAATTTTTTTGTTCCGATTTGTTAACATTTTTTAAAATAATAAAACTAGATTT
Organism: Rhizoglyphus robini; assembly: GCA_023373905.1. Lineage (NCBI taxonomy): Eukaryota > Metazoa > Arthropoda > Arachnida > Sarcoptiformes > Acaridae > Rhizoglyphus > Rhizoglyphus robini. The sequence goes on along the minus strand of JAKIJQ010000076.1, from coordinate 901,625 downwards.
ACCTACGCCTACTAGAGTCTAACGGCATCGATTTTATTAGAGTTACTGTGGTTTCTGGGAAAAATGTTACTAAAGAATATTTGTGCGAATTTGTGATTTGACAAAATGAAGTTGCTGTTTTGACAATACTTTCTATCAGCGGATGCAATAGACAACAATTGTTAGCAGACTATTTCCTCCAGTTGAACTAAACAAATTAATGTTTTGTTAATAAAAAAATGTTACGATGTTTTTAATTGTGTATTCAAAATTATATTTGGTTATAATATTCAATTCAATTGTAATTTCATTGGACGCGCTAAATTCATCAATTGAAAATTCAACTTTATTAATTTCTGATGGTACCGAAAAACTTAAAATTAATGGCTGCTATCAAATTGAAAATAAAACCTACAAGCTTGTCTGGAACGATGATTTTGACAATCCGCAAACTTTGAATCGAGAATGGCTTTTGGAACATTGGAACATGGAAGAAAATTATTGTGCAGGTTTGTTTTATCAATTTATGATTGGATCTTTATTTATTATTTTTTGTTAAAACATTGTTTATTCAGGTAGAGCTTCATTTATTTATCCACACATAGATGGCCTGGAAACAAGTTGCATGGTCGAACAGAATGTCGTGATTCGTGATGGGTTTCTTGTGCTTGCCGCAAAATATGAGAACATCTCCGACAGTAACTATACGGCTGCACAGATGAAATCAAAACGGTACTTTAACCGTGGCCGTTATGAAATACGTGCGGCACAGCCAATTGGCAGATCAATAAGGACCTGCATGCAAGCGATAAATACTGACGATCCCTACTGGCACGAGAGTGGTCAGATTGACATGATGTGCGTCAAAAGCTCAACCGAAATTTATCGAGGCCTATACCTGGCGAATAGTTCGGATAATACAAATATTAGGGTAAATGGAGAAATTTATAACAATATACATAAATTCCATTTGTATGGAGTGGAGTGGGATGAGGCGCAATTACGATTCTTCTTTGACGATATCTACAGTAAGCCGGTTTGGTTTGATCAGGCCAAAGGAAGAGGTTTAAACCCGTGGAAACAACTTCGTCTACAAATTGGCGTTGGCGGAATACATTTTAAATCGCAACCGAGTGATTTTGCTCAACTCTACTGGAAATGTCCAGCATTTGTGATTGATTATATTAGAATTTTTGAAAATTATGAAAACTTAAACAATGAAAACAATTCTTGTACGCATTATGATCCCTTGAACTATCAAATGGCAAATGAAACTTTGAAGCACAAAAATGTCTGTAAAGATATCTTGGATTCTAGCAATAATCCAGAAGATAACAAAGCAAAAAGACCATATCTAAGTATTTAAAAATTTGAATTCAAATATTTCTGTTTCAAACTAAATTTTTGTTTAATTATGTTTAGTTCCAATGTTAGTTGCACTTGTGGTCGTCATATTTCTGGTTCTGATATTGTTTTTGCTGATACAAAATAAGAAACTTAGACGGGAAATTTTACGAAACCGGAACTGGATACTGAAGTTTGACAACAATTACTATAATAAACCTGATTTCAAAGAAAAAATTTTACCCAAAGCTGATCCTTACCTTGAACTTCAGGATGTTGTGCCCAAAACTGATCCTTACCTTGAACTTCAGGATGTTGTGCCCAAAGCTGATCCTTACCTTGAACTTCAGGATGTAGTGCCCAAAACTGATCAATACCTTGAACTTCAGGATGTTTTGCCCAAAACTGATCCCTACCTTGATATGCAGGATGTAGTACCCAAAACTGATCCCTACCTTGAGCTGCAGGATGCAACCCTAAGTGAGTATATGGACATGAAGAAGTCTGACAAAAATATAAAAAAATACGATCCAAACGACAAAAACAACGAATATGTTGAACAAAATGAATGAGTTCACAGGAAACCGCCGTTATGCCCAAACCTTGAAATATCCCCTAATCTAATCGTTTCCTTACAGGCACATTTCAAAAACCTTTTTTGCAATTTCCTGTTTGTATTTATTATGCAATTTCATTTCCGTCATAAAAGTTTTGTTCAATCTTTCAACAAAATTCCCATTTTTTAAATTCATTTACGAATAAAATGAACAAAATTATGAACAAATTAAAACTTCCGATTATTAACAATTACTATTTTTACTCAATAATTATAATAATAAACGAGAATTATTTTCTATTTGCAAATTGTCAAAACATTGCAAAGCAGATCGAAAGCTCAAATTCATCTCAAATCCAAATTGAATCCCACGATGAAGCAATCACTCGGGGACAATGTTACATCACAAACAGCCAAACCAATACTTCTTGGGCTCTGGTTTGGGCGGACGAGTTTGATGGTTCAAAAAAGCTGCAGAACACTTGGGCTATTAGCCACGAAACTAGAGTCTGCATAAGTATCAGCATTTTAATTATTTAACAATATTTTTATTTAACTATTTTTCTATTTTAGAGCACCGCAAAGGTTCCTTAAACTGTAACCGAAGTAACAATATTCAACTGCATCACGGTTACCTGGTCATGCAAGCCAAACAGGAGCCTTACTACAATCACAACTATACGACCGGTAAAATGACTTCAATGCAATTTTACAGTGAAGGTCGTTATGAGATACGAGCTGCGTTGCCAGTGGGTCGCATGATTTCCACTATCATTTCCACCAGCAATGAAAAAGTGACCAATCAGAAGGAGAAGGGTTACCTGGTGTTGATGTGGCACGGAAGGAGTTTCAATTTTTTACAAGCGATCACTTATTCGGATGAGAGATTGAATCACTATTTTGATGGTGATAGTGTGATTGAAGAGGGTTTGAGTAAGTTTCACTTGTTTGGTGTTGAGTGGAGTCAAGATGAAGTGCGATTTTTCTTCGATGACCATTATACGAGGACAATTAAGATGAATGGTAAGTTTGATCACGTTTTTTATTGTATTAGTCGATAAGTTCGGGTTTATGCAATTTTGGAAATTACTATTCACTTTTAAAATTTAATCAAACAGAAATCTCCCAACTCTATCCAAAGTACCGAATACGTTTCGATGTCGCAATTGCAGATCCAATCAATGGACCGCCTGATGACTTTCAAGATCTAGCCTGGAAATGTCCCGCTTTAATTGTGGATTATGTTCGAGTATACAAAAATATAACCAATCAAGTCTATGACAATTTACGCGAAAAGTTACCTAAATGTAAAGAAGTTTCCAATGAATTGAAAACCCTAAATGAAGATGAAGAGTCTAAAATTGTAAATGAGATTTGTTCAAATACGTTAGCTGAATCTTTGAAAGGGAAAAATGAAAATATTATTGCAAATGCTAATGTTGGTTTGAGTGAGTACAACTTAAGCCACGAATAACTAATTTATAACTTATTTCTTTTATTGTTTCAGGCACATTTTTGTTTATCATACTTGGAATTGTTATATTCTTTATTCTATTTATCGCATTCTTATTTAAAGTAATGTTCAAAATGAACAAAAAGTCAGCGGAATTACAAGCCACGAAAGAAGAAGATGCGAATCACTATGAAGTGCCTGTTTATGATGCAAACTTGAGCCATCTGTATGAACCAAGCTAAGATCAACATAAAGTTCAATCGATTACAGTAACATTTCTCTTGTGCTTTTATAAAAGGTTTTACTAGAAAATTATTGTAAATGCTATTCATTTGTATGTTTTCAAATAACCATTGTCATAAATATCTGAAAGTTTCAATAAATATAGAGATTGCTTTGTTAAAAAACTAATACATGAATCATGAACAAAAGTTGCAATTTAATGAATCATTTATAATCTGAAGCGCTCAACTCAGCTTATTAGTTTAAGTTGTTTAATTTCCTGGTTTCTGGCACATCCTCAATCTTATCAGAACTTTTTAGCATCAAAAATGGTATTTTAATAATTTAAATTTACAAATTTTAGAATAACATATAATTGTCTTTCCAAATCTGTTCTCAGAGATTCAAGATCCTCCAACACTAAATCACGTGATTAAAGTATGCAACAATATTAAATATATCTAATACTTTCTAGTAACTACCTTTGAACGTACCCAAATGAACTGTCTGTGCGTCATACAACTACCTGGGACACAATTTTCACAATAATTGCTACGCTCAATTAACAAAATAATCATTGAATCAATGCACCTAAAAATGTTATCTACAACTTTTATTTCTACAATATTCAATAATTTATATATGAGTTAGTAAAAAAAGGTGACATTTAAAATTATATTTTGTCGAAATTGCGATGATATCAATGCCTTTTAATGGCAATCTCACTTATTGTTTCATCAGTTTAATTCTCAATGTTGAATTTAAATTTCTGAAAATGTCTTTAACAGACGAAAATGTTTATTTCAATTCTCTATGTGATACTCCGTTTTGGGTAATGTTATTTAAATTATATTAAATTAATAAAATTTTAATGAATTTTGATATTTTTTAAAGAATAATTCTGCAACTTGGAATACGAATAATCCCACCCTGACGCCATGTTTAATCTCAACCGTTTTAATTTACCTTCCATCAACATTTTTATTGTTATGTGCACCGTACACATTTTACGATTATTTTACATCCAAAAGAGTTTCAATTAGATGGAATCGTTTGAATGTTTTCAAGTTAGGGATAGCATTGACGCTTGTGCTTATTAATGTGGCTCATTTTGTGCAAATTATTTTAAGTCGATTTAAAGATGATTTTCAAATTTGTAAAGCTGAAATTATTGGTTCAGCCGTCGACTTGGTCACCTACTGTTTGATGATTACATTTGTTCATTATCAACGGGTTTATGGTTGTGTAAATTGTGGTCCAGTTTGGTTCTTTTTACTCATGAAAATTATTTTTTCAATTCTGTCAATTCCAACTTTGATTCATTACGAAAACTTTAAACCAAACACATTTGAACGTGTCTTGATTCATACAGAATTTGTACTTCAAATAGTTTTACTCTTGATTTGTTCTTTTGCTGACCGAGTTGAGAGATTTGGTGAACTACTTGTGCCACGAGATCGTTTTGGTACGAATACTAAAGATTTGTCAAAATATGTTTCGCTTTTTCAGTGTAGAGATGAGAAAATTTTGGAACAAATTTGTCCGAAAGAATTTGCTTCCATACCTTCGAGACTTACTTTCTGGTGGTTCCACAAAATTGTATTATTAGGATTTAGTCGGCCTTTGACTCTTGAAGATTTGTGGTTAGTGCGCGTGCGTGATCATACGACAACTTTGTTCAATCGATTCAATCACTTTTGGAAGCATAAATCTTTTGTTTCAAATGATAAATCAAATGAGGAAAAATCTACAGCAAATCCCAAGACAAATGTCGTTTCGATTTTGGTTAAACAATTTGGAAAATATTTTTTCTTTCCAAACGCATTTAGATTTGTAACCGACAACATTCAACTGATGAATCCAATGATTGTCAAGTGCGTCATGTCATTTGTGTCTGACCCATCTGACCCATTTTGGCATGGAATATTCTTTACCCTCGTTATGGCACTTACAAATGTGATCAACAGTCTCTCGTCGGCTTATCAGCAGAATCGTATGGCTATTTTGGGCATGCGCATTCGAACCTGTTTGTTGAGTGCCATCTATCGAAAGTCTCTGGTACTTGCGATGCATTCTAAAAAAGATTACACTACTGGTGAGATTATTAATCTGATGGCTGTTGACTGTCAAAGATTTGTCGACCTTTTTCCTTGGTTGAATTTTTTATGGACTGCGCCTTTTCAAGTTGGAATTGCACTTTGGTTGCTTTGGGGAGAATTGGGCGTTTCTGTCCTAGCTGGTCTTGCGCTGATGTTGTTCTTTATTCCATTTCAAAGTTATGTTGTTCGTTGGATCAAGAAAATTCAAGAGAAACAAATGGAATTCAAGGATAAACGCATGAAAGCAATCAATGAAATGTTAAACGGAATCAAGGTGCTCAAACTGTACGCCTGGGAGAAGGCTTTTGTTGAGAATATTCAAACACTTCGAGCGCAAGAACTGAGATACATTCGTTACTCGGGTCTAGCTTACACGTGTTTCAATCTCATGACATATGGAACTCCTATTATTGTTACGTGTATCACCTTTGGAGTTTACATTGCACTCGATCCTAACAATCAACTTACAGCTCAGAAAGCTTTTGTTTGTGTTTCAATGTTCAACATGTTGAGGGTTCCAATTGCAAAAATTCCCCTTGGTATAACAAATCTTATTATGGTGAGTCAAATTTCTATTAGTCATTAGTCATTAGTCATTAGTCATTAGTCATTAGTCATTAGTCATCAACAATTTTCATAATGCATTATCAATTACTCATAAACGGTTATCCAATATCCAATATCCAATATCCAATTACCAATTACCAATTACCAATTACCAATTACCAATTACCAATTACCAATTACCAATTACCAATTACCAATTAGTCATTTGTTTCTGATTACAGACTTTAATCGCCGTAAAACGAATCAACAAATTCTTGAATTCCGATGAAATTATCCCATACGTAGACCGTAAATTGGACAGTGAAAATTCGATTGTCATGTTAAACGCTTCATTCAACTGGGAACAACAATTTTTGAATCAGAAACTTCTAAAATCTGTTTCAATTCCCCTATCTAACATTAATCTAACCATTCCGAGAGGTTCTCTGGTTGCTGTTGTTGGAAGTGTCGGTTCTGGTAAATCATCTCTACTGTACGCGCTTCTTGGTGAAATGAACAAACTTGAAGGGAAATTGAATATCAGCGGAGATCAAAGAGTTGCCTATGTTGCACAACAGGCTTGGATACAGAATGCTTCTTTGAAGGAGAATATTCTGTTTGGAACTCCTTTTGCTTCGACAAAGTATCATCGAGTTGTGGACGCATGCGCATTGGAAACTGATTTGTCAATATTACCTGCAGGTGATCTCACGGAAATAGGTGAGAAAGGGATAAATTTATCTGGTGGACAGAAGCAACGAGTGAGCATTGCTCGAGCCTGTTACTCGGATGCGGATCTGTATTTGTTTGACGATCCATTATCTGCAGTGGACAGTCATGTGGGCAAGCACATTTTCAACAAAGTTCTCAGTTCTAAAAACGGTATTCTTAAAGGAAAAACACGAATCCTGGTCTCGAATTCTCTTTATATGTTACCGGAAGTTGATCAGATACTACTCTTGAAAAATGGGACAATTGATGCAATTGGATCGTATGATGAACTGATGAGAAGTAATACGGATTTTCTTGAGTTGATTATGAATTATACAAATACAAATGCAACTTCAGAAGACGGAGAAATATTAGATGAGGACATTGCAGAGGAAATTGAAGAGGAAATAAAAGAGATTGTACAAGTGAAACGAAAAAAATTAGTGCATCAACCCAAAAGTGTAGAAGTCGTAAGAGAAAGATTTGAATCGATTATTTCTTCCAAATCAAACATTCGATCAAAATCATTTTCGGATACTTTTAAACTTAATGATGTTCAATCTCATTCTCAATCGAAGTTAGTTGAAAAAGAACATACTGAATCTGGTCAAATCACTTTTTCTGTGTACAAACATTTTCTCAACGCTCTATCACCCTTCTGGTCATGTGCAATGGTATTGGGCTACTGCTTGACTGTCTCTTCAACAACTGGTACAAATCTTTGGCTTAAATTTTGGACTTCAGATCCGGAATCAAATGATTCAAGTGTTTGTTTCACGATTTATGCGTTAATCGGTAGCAGTTATTTGGTGATGGCAAGTTTGAGTTGGTTGTCGATTGTTTTTGGGACTTTGAATGCATCGAAATCATTGCACAGGAGGCTGTTGAACAGTATTGTGCATGCGCCAATGTGTTTCTTCGATACGACACCGTTGGGAAGGATTGTAAATCGATTCTCGAAAGATGTTGATGTGCTCGATATGAATATGACTAATACACTTAGGTATGTGGGAAATATATGTTTATGAATATCTAATTTGGCTATTTAGCTTGTAAACATCCCACCCCTAACTATTTAGCTTGTAAACATCCCACACCGAACTATTTAGCTTGTAAACATCCAACCCCTAACTACTTAGCTTGTAAACATCCCACCCTAACTATTTAGCTTGTAAACATCCCACCCCTAACTATTTAGCTTGTAAACATCCCACCCTAACTACTTAGCTTGTAAACATCCCACCCCTAACTATTTAGCTTGTAAACATCCCACCTAGCTATCTAAGCATCTAAGCATCCGACTTCCAAATATCCAAAACCCAAATCTAAACTATTTTTATTTGCCCACAGAGTTCTACTAAACACCACATTTACCATCCTGGCCACCCTATTCATCGTATCCTACCAAACTCCCTGGTTTCTCTCAATCGTTATTCCCTTCATCGGGATGTATTTATTTTTGCAACGCTTCTACGTTTCCACTTCACGTCAACTTAAACGACTCGAATCCGTAACACGTTCACCAATTTTCACCCATTTTTCCGAAACCATCAACGGTGTTTGTACGATCAAAGCCTACAAGGCAACTGAACGTTTCATTGTGGAGTCTGATAGACGAATAGATGATAATCAACGTTGTATTTATCCTAGTGCTGTTTCACTTTGTTGGCTGCAAGTTTTGCTTGAATTTATGGCTAATTGTTTAATATTTTTTGCTTCATTGTTTGCGGTTCTATCAAAACCTGGTTCTGATCAAGAGAACTTTGATTCCACTGGAAGTGGTACAGGACTTTCACTCACTTATGCACTAAATATTACCGTCTATTTAAACATGTGCGTCCGAATGATGTCAGACCTGGAGAATAATGTTGTATCAGTAGAGAGAATTTTAGAATATTCTGATGTTAAACCAGAAGCTGATTGGATAACGGATTATGATAACTCAAATGTAGGTCCCAAATGGCCTGAAGATGGAATTGTGAGGTTTGAACAATATGGAACGCGATATCGAGAAGGGTTGGATTTTGTTCTCAAGAAAATTGATTTCTCAACTGAAAAACGAGAGAAAATTGGCATTGTTGGACGAACCGGAGCTGGGAAGTCTTCTTTGACTTTGGCATTGTTTCGTATTATTGAACCCGCGAATGGTACAATTTGGATGGATGGGATTGATATATCGAGGCTAGGGTTGCATACCTTAAGATCGAGGATTACCATAATTCCACAGGAACCAATGCTATTTTGTGGAACGATTCGTACGAACCTAGATCCATTTACAAACTATTCTGATGATCAACTTTGGAATGTTCTAGAGTTGTCTCATCTTTTATATGGTCGAATTTATTAATAAAAATGAAAAGATACAGTTTAAAGTATAAAAGATTACAGGATAGATATAGATAGATATATATAGAGACTATTTACAGTTAGAGTAATGTTCGTTTGAACATATAAATCACAAAAAGACTTAGGTTATGGGAGGATCCCAATTACGAAACTTAATGACCATGTCGTACGAGTCACATGCACAGTCTACCATCAAATTTTCAATCAAACGCGGAGGCATCCGAAAGGTGTCCTTCAGAAGGTTCAGACAAACGTTGTGGATTGCCCCGCGAGATCCGAAAATGAGTCCGTAGACATGGAGATGAATGACGTCAGTGTGGCCTTGTTGGCGGACCCACTCGATGATTTTGGCCGCGATCCTACTGTACTTGTCTCTTTTAGTCTTGTCATAATTGTCCAAACTGCTGGCATTGAACTCGTAGCTCACTCCAACATCAAAGCAGTATGCAGTTTTGCGTTCAGCTTTAACGAGTATTAGATCGGGAACTAGGTACTTTCGTCCACTTGCATCAACTCGCTCACCCGGGACCACCAGTTCCTCGAAATAAATTCTCTGTTCACGATAACAAGACAGATAGTGTGATCGCAGGAAAGATTCGATTCGGTCTAATATCCGATCGTGACGAGCATTTTGATCAGTTCGAGACAGTTCACATATGTTCAGAACGTGGAACATAGTTTTCGGCTGTTGGCAGTGAAGGCAGTACTCCTCTCTGTCGAGCATAGCGCCACCTCGAATCTGTACGAATTTCTTCTTTTTCTCTTCAGAAAGATCTGTCATTCCTGAGAGATGCTTGTTAACGATTGAGCCACCAATCAGGAAGTTAATATGACCATCGTTTATTCTACGGATGTCTCTCAACAGTCGCTGTTGGTTGTTATTCGCTGCTGGACACAGACGATTGATTCGAGAAATTTCAACTTGGAACCATCTTGATTGAGTCATTGCACGCACAAACCAGGAGTTCGACTGCGCAAGCCTGTTCATGCGGTTGAGTGCAATTCTTGGAACATCAAAACGTAGTTGTGGTAGTGCGAGACCTCCAAACTTGTTTGAGAGGTAGAAGAAGGAGGTAGGGGTCTGAGGCGAAAGTGATAGAATACCCTTCACCGCTTTACGAATACGACAATCAATTTCACCGAGAGTAGATGCTAAAGACTTCTCGTGAACCAATCGGTGAATTGTTTCGGGGATGAGATGGTTCTTGATGAGGTACAACTTTTGGGCAGGGGAAAGGAGAGCTGACGTGATTCGATGCAGCTTGAAGCAAATGTCGGTAGACTTGAATCGGTGACTATCGTCTTCGTCGATAATCGCTCCCAGATAACGGAAGGAGATTACTGGAGCAATCGATTCGCCATCGATTGAGATTTGCTCGCTCGACCCAAAGAGGACAGTTTTCGACGCATTAATCTTCAGTCCAACTTTGCGGTATAACTCAATCGAGATGGCTGCCAGCACTTCAATCTCTTGCTCATTCTTTCCGGCGAGAAGAGAGTCATCCGCAAAAGCGAGGCATCGAAGGAACCGCCCACCGATTGGGAATCCCATGTGCGATAGGTCAAGGGTTCGAAGTAACTGGTCGATCACTAAATTGAATAGGATCGGGCTCAAGGGACAACCTTGCTTCACCCCTCTCCTGATCCAAATCTTCCTTGACCTCTGGTCCTTGAACTTCAGAATAGTTTGACCGTCGCGGTACATATTCCGTAGAAGGTTAATGTCCGTCTGTTTCATTCCATTTGCTCTGCAGATCACAAAGATGGATTCTTGGCTAACAGCATCGAAGGCCTTCGAAACGTCAATTCCAGCAATGATGACCTTTTTATGGGATAGGTAGCGACAGACGGTGATCGCTTCATGAGTGCCATCCATCGGTAGAAAGCCTTTCTGACATGGATGCGGTTCAAGCTGGTCTTGCAGTCGTCGGGCTAAGATGGCGGTGAAGGTGCGATATGCGATCGAACCAACCGTAATGGGACGGTAATCGGCCGGGTTGGTAGACACTTTCTTGGGAATGAGCGAAGTGGTCAATTTCCGCCAGTCGTCGGGAATATCTTGTGTCCATAAGCATGCGTTCAGCATCACCTTGACTACGTGCAGATGGTATAGTAGATCTGTGGCGCGTATTCCGTCAAGTCCGGGGGAAGACTTCTTCTTCACGCGCAGATGGTATGAGATGTCCCGGTGGTCGATATACTCGAGGACACTAATTGACTCAGGAGGGTTAACTTGGATGGGTTCGAGTAGGTTAGGCGAACTACGGCTAAAGATCTCGTTAAAGTGGTGATAAGCTTCCTCGAGGTCTAATTCAGCGTGCACTTCTCCTCTGATCAGGTTGCTCCATACTTTTTTTGGATCTTTAGCCCAAACCTCTTGTAAATCGGGGTCGGGTTGGATAGCCGGTGAGGGATTGTTCACAGCGTTTCTCCTTCTTCTAATCCTCCTCCTTCTTCCGACTACTCGAACCACTTCGTACCACAGTTGGTCAACAGTCGCTAGTCCAAAGAAGAGCTTGACGGCAACCAAGCGAAGTTGAGCGTCGAACGTGTTCACAATGTCGGACCAGAATCCTTTTGCTAGCGTCGGTCTCGATTCAGATGGCTGAAATCGTTGGGATTCTCTGGGGGTCGACACTGGAATGTTGTTGTCGCAGTGCTGTTGGTGCCCTGTGACGCTCCTGAAGCTTCTAAAGTTGGTGCGCTTGCACTTGACACATCTGAATGTAGTTTTGATAGAATGTTTGTCGAGGAGATGCGCAACAAGTTGCTTAGCGCTGGGAGGAACTTCTTCGCACTTGATGCATTTGAACTGAGTCGATCGTCGCTCCTCTTTCTTCAATTTAGGCTCGATGATAATGGATGAGAAGTGGGTGCAAGAGGACCTTTCTAGGCAGTGATTGCACTGGGTGAAGTATGAATAGTTCACTCGATCCGTGCATGTTTCTGGTCTTGATTGGTTGTTGTTGGTCGTGAAGAAAGCACCACTTGGATCATTGGCCATAGTCGGTGTTCTTTTTTCCGCCATTCGGCGTATCGGATGTATTCTGGGCATTTGGGGTCGAAGGTCGAATGCTTGACATCGAGACGACCTTTCCGCGTGCAGTTAGCGCAACACGGTGGATTCGATTCGCAGTCCTTAATTGCGTGACCAGTTTGGTTACATCGCCCGCAGATTGGTGAGTCACTCTTGGCGTGGAAGCAGTTGCTGACATTATGTCCCGGGATCAAACAGTTTGTGCAGAAAGGAGGGTCGAAGCATTCGACTACGCGGCACGATGTCCAGTCAGACAAGAAAACTTTTTTGTTCTTGAGCTTCTTGAAGGATTCGGGATCGACCTCGAATGTCACATGATTGGAGTCGCCCGTTCTGGCGGTTCGTTTGCAGAGGAATCTAGCGCTTGATGCTTTCAGTGCTGATTTGACTTCTGAGTCGGAAATGTCTTTCGGAACAAACAAGACTTTGATCCTCGGTTGGAACTTGGTCTGTTCCACTACCTTGACTTTGTCGTTATCTGCAAACAGTTTTGAGAGACTTTCACGGTCGTGTGAATAGAGAATCCTGGATCCATCTGATAGGTCCTTTGCGTTTACCAGGTTGAGATCGGCGGGCATGGACACGTCCTTGAGAAGATCTTTTAGATTTGTTTTGGGATCCACTGGCTTAATACGTAAGGTCGGAATCACTTTCTTAGGTTTAGTCTTTCTTGGGGTTCTAGAGGACTCATTCTTGGACTTACTGGACACTTTGCTGGAAGTAGCAGTTTGGAGGCTGTTCGCTGGAATTGAAGCAATTTGTTGTTTATGGTTCCGGCCGTTGGAGGCTGCATTAACGAAAGAAGATCTAATTGGACTTGGATGGCTTTGAGAGACAGATCCAAAGGAAAGCACTTTCGGGACAGTTTGGTCACTTGATGCTGCTTCTGAGGATACTTTTCGGGATGGCCGGGGTTGATGCTCTGCACAAATGGTGCTAATCTGTTCGGAGAGCTTACTGTTCTGTTCGTGCAGTTCCATAACTGTTTTCTTCAACTCAGTGGTTTCATTGGCAAGGGAGGTGATCATGGTTTGCATCAGACTCAGCTGATCGATGAGTAGAATTGTGAGAGGAGTTTGACCTTGATTCGATACCTTGGCAAAAGCAGCAACTCCAAACAGTTTCTTAAGTAAATCCATTTTCTCACTATTTGACATTGCAAGAGGAGGAGCACCTGAGATGGCTTGCACGAGATCGTCCACTTGTTGGTCAAGTTCAGTGTTGTCTTTAATCAGCACTGGGTTCAAAGTTGAAGTATCGATAGGATCCACTTGACTGCGGGTATTTCCGGTGTCGATTGATTCCGATAGACTTAGTATTGCGCTAAGAAGATCAGCTTTTCTTGTGTTTAGGTATGTTTTGGCCACCTTGTCTGGTATACTGCAGATTTGTTCGATGATTTTGCTCAAACTGCAATCATGTTGAAAGTTAAGCTCTAGGTGGTCGTTAGCGCTGAGAAATTTCTCGATAGATGCAGAATAAGACGACCCAGAAGGGATTTCCAGTGGTCTATTTTCGGAAGGATTCGAGACCGAACTTGAGTAGATACAAAAGGGCTGGTTCGATTCGGATTCGGTAATATCACAGTTGAGGTCGATGGGTAGATTGGAGCTTGAGGGCTGACCAGGGATTGCTGATAGAGATCTTAATGTGGGAATTCCCACTCCTCGACCGCGGCCACTATTAGACATTGGGATAGCGGTGAAACGGGACTCAGGTGAAGGCTTCAAACAGAAACACCGGTTCTGACGAGAAGCTGGAAACCACCCTAGGATTCACCCTAATCCTAGATTCTGGAGATGGCGAAAGCGATAGAAGAGGGCGAAGAAAAAGCAAACAAGAAAAAGGTGCCAAATGGCATAAGGCGGCGAGTGTAGTGTACACAGGCGGGCGTTGTTGTTGTTGACGGTAGTTGTCAGGCAGGCAGAAGGTCATTCGCGAGACAGACAAGACAGACAGAGAGGTGCTTACACCTCGAAGGCTGGCGAGCGAATGACCTTCTGCCTGCCTGACAACTACCGTCAACAACAACAACGCCCGCCTGTGTACACTACACTCGCCGCCTTATGCCATTTGGCACCTTTTTCTTGTTTGCTTTTTCTTCGCCATCTTCTATCGCTTTCGCCATCTCCAGAATCTAGGATTGGGGTGAATCCTAGGGTGGTTTCCAGCTCTCGTCAGAACCGGTGTTTCTGTTTGAAGCCTTCACCTGAGTCCCGTTTCACCGCTATCCCAATGATCTTCTTTGACTTTGGCACTGTTTCGTATTATTGAACCCGCGAATGGTACAATTTGGATGGATGGGATTGATATTTCTAGGTTAGGGCTGCATACTTTAAGATCGAGGATTACGATAATTCCACAGGAACCAATGCTTTTCTGTGGAACGATTCGTACGAATCTTGATCCGTTTGCAGCCTATTCGGATGATCAGCTTTGGAATGTTCTCGAGTTGTCCCATCTTAAAAAGTTTATCACCAGTTTGCCGCTGGGTTTAAGTCATGTGGTCTCGGAAGGTGGTGAAAATCTATCAGTGGGTCAACGTCAGCTAATTTGTCTAGCCCGAGCACTTTTACGTCATACAAAAGTTTTGGTTCTAGACGAAGCAACTGCAGCTGTAGATTTCGAAACAGATTCTTTGATTCAATCAACAATTAGAAGTCAATTCACAAACTGTACTGTGCTTACGATAGCTCATCGGTTGAACACGATTATGGATTCGGATCGAGTCATGGTACTAGATGGAGGGAATGTTGCAGAATTTGATTCGCCACAGAATTTGCTCAAAGATCATAGTTCTATATTTTATTCCCTGGCTAGGGATGCTCAGATTGTTTAGATTTTATTTCAATTTTATTTAATTATTTAATTTTAATCAATTTAAAATTACATTTAATTATTATAATTATTGCAAATAATTATTTTAATCCAATTAATTAATTTAATTCTGAACCAGAAATCCACTATCACTAAACATGATCGAACCAGTAATATTCTTGGCATCATCCGAAGTGAGAAACGAAACCAAATTGGCAATGTCTTCAGGATCGCCAATTCGCTTCATCAGGGACTTCTCAATCTGGTCAGCGTAGAAATCGCCTTGTTGACCCTTCTGTTCCAAGCCCATGGATCGAAGGAAGTCGGTTCGGATAAAGCCCGGGCTAAAATCATTAATTAAAAAAATATTTAAAAACAATTTATATAAAATTAATTAATTAAAAATTAATTACTTACTTGACCGAATTGACTCGAATTCCTTTGGGTCCCAATTCGAGGGCCGAAGTCTTGGTCACCATGTCCACGGCTGCTTTCGCTGATGAGTAGCATAGTTGATACTGCAAAATTTTAAATTTAATTTTAAATTAATTAATTAATTAATTTAATTTTAATTTATTAATTAAATATAAAATTCAAACGGATTTTTACCGGTTTAACCGATCCAATAGTAGAAATATTGACAATATTTCCTTTGGTCTTCTCCAAATGAGGCGCAGCCAACTGAGTCAACGCAACCACAGCACGAACATTCAAATTGAAAACATTGTCAAACTCTTCCAACAAGTTGGGACTCGCCAGTGTGCCCTGAGGAGTGGCGCCACCAGCGTTGTTGACCAAAATATCCAGTCGACCAAACTTTCCAATCGTTTCATCGATCAACTTCTTGGGCAACGACTGATCGTTCTGCAAGTCTCCAATCACTTGCAGTGGTTTCAGCCCATTTGGTGAGATTTTCTCAATTGCGTTTGCAACTTTATCCAGTCGTTCTGCACTTCGACCCGTGATTACCACCTTTGCACCGTATTGGGCAAATTGTAGGGCCATAGCTTCTCCGAGGCCGGCAGAACTTCCAGTCACAAGGGCGACTTTGCCTGAGAAATCGTATTTCTTGTTGTTGTTAGAGGACATTTTCGAGGACTTGAGTGTTGTTTGCTGTTTGAAAAACGAAAGGAAAATGAATTTGCAAATGACTAAATAATGCTGACTTTATATATGACTTTCTTCCTGACAAGTCATTAGGCAGGCAGGCAGAAACTCGTCTCAACTTTCAATGAAAAAATCAATAGAATTGTGCTCATTGTTTGACAGAATACAGAATAACAGTGGTTGCTTAGTAACGTTAAAAAAACTTTTGATCTTAAATTGACTTTTAAAGTTTAGGCAGTACAAAGTTCGAATAAATTACAAATTTTATTGATTTTAAATTTAAATTTTAAATTTAAATTATTTGATTTAAAAATATAATAAATCAAAATGTAAATTAAATGTTATGAAGTTTTTCTGTTTTGTGTAGGAAGAGAAGAAGAGAAAAAAAAAAGAAGAACATTTTAGCAATCACGTTGTCCTTGGACATTAGAATGACAATCGTAATTGGAAATGTACATGTATACACGCGTGCACTGAAAACATTGCAATCATGTTTGAATTGTTTGATTAACCCTTTAAGGCTATTAACTATTTAACCAATTCGTTTCCAAATACGCATTGCAGCATTTCTGGGTCTAACCTCTCCTCCAGATTGATAGAATCTATGAGTATAATGTGCAGTAGGTGAATGGGAACCTACCCCAGAGAAGACACCAACACCAGAACTTTTATCACCAACATTTAGCTTTGTACCACCCCATTTAATACCTTCAGTATAAGCATGAAGCTCAACACCGACTTCTGTAAGTCTTGGAGCGTTTTCAGGTTGAATTGTTCCAAATTCTGTAGAATTTCCTCCTTCAGCACGGAAGAACAAACCAGAATATTCCGAAGTGACATCTGCCCATTGAACAGTTGACCATAAAGTTTGAGGATCGGACTGATTCGATATTTGAACATAGATAAAACCAATCGGAACTAATAAAAAAATAAATTTAAAAAATAAATATAAAAAATAAAAATATTTTTTACCAGGATTCAGGGTCACATTTTCCAAACTTTGTCTTAAGTTTTTAATATTCTCATTAGCGTCAGTCTCAACTTTTGCTAGAGCAACATTAAATTCTTGTCTTGCCTTAATAAACGATTTTTGCAACTGTTCAATTGACCAGAATTGTAACTTTTGACACACAATCGCATTTCTCTTTTCACAAGGTTCATTTGACCATTTTCCTGCAACACCTTCTTTTGCTTGCATTTGAACGCACGAATTGTTGTTTTCATTTCTTGGATAATTTGAATCCCAATTCGCAAAAGTCAACTCTGAATTATCCAACCATTTGAATGAATTGTTTGAGTATCTGGCACCAATCCAAAAGTTGTCAACTTTCTTGTGAATTTTAAATAGAAAATTCGACAAAAAGTTTTGTTCCTCACGCGATTGGATCATCACCAGGGTGGAAGTGTCTTCAAGGGTGGCGCATTTTTCGATTGCACCTTCAAATGACTGAGTTGGATGGTCGTTTTCGATTATTTGGAAACATTTTTCGTCTTTGTACTGCTCCCACTCGCCTCCGCATGGTTCCCAGTTGTTGCCAAGTGATGCTCCTGTGATAAATAATGTTAAAAATCATTCATTATATAATCAATTGACTTACCAAAGTATGACGAGAAAATAAGAGTTGCGAATATGGCACAATATTTCATGATTCTAAAGTATTTTATTTTACTTTAGACCATAGTTGAGTCTAGTAAAATATTACCAAAATGTTTGCCCCTTATATGTCAGTCACAACAAAGATCTGCTTTGACGACAATTTTTTTCTGAGAATTTTGTTTCAACCATAAATGAAATGTTTCTCTTTGATTAATAATCAAATTAGTTTCCACATCCAACCGACTAAGTGAATGAATGTTTTCTTTTATTAAACATTTTCTGATACGAACATTGATGGAGTGAGTTGCAACTGACGACTGTGAGAAAGTTCTCATTTTCAGATTTCGATCAACAACAATTTAACCTTGATTCAAGTACAAAAGTGGATGTAAAAATTACATTATAATTGATAGTCTGTTTGTATTTGACTATAAGTTGTAGTATTTAATCTCTTACTAGATCACTTATCTGACTAATTAAATAACTCCAAATTGATATTTTTTTTATTCAAATTTGTTGTAATAAAATTTGTAAAATGTTATGCTACTAAATCTTTTATTTATTTATTCATTTATTTATTTGACAAATGTTTAATTAATTGATTCGTTTCCAAAAACGTATCGCCATGTTTCGAGGTCGTATTTCTCCACCTGACATGAAAAACTCGTGTGTATGATGGGCACCAGTTCCCACATGTGAGCCAGAATAGACACCAATACCAGAACTAACCCCGCCAACGTTGAGTGTTGTTTTACACCAACCGCACTTGCCATCATCAGGCAGATGTTTAAGCGTAACTTCGGTAATTCGAGGAGCATTTTCGGATTGAATTGTTCCAAATTCAGAGGAATTAGCACCTTCAGCACGAAAAAACAAACCCGCATACTCAGAAGTGACATCTGCCCATTGAGTGTTTGGCCATAAAACATTTGGTTCGGACTGTTTCGACAGTTGAGCATAGACGAAACCAATTGGAACTGAAAATAAAGTTACATTTAAGGTCAAATAAAAAAGCAAACAAAAAGTTATAACCAGGATTAAAATTTTTCAAATTTATCACTTCGTTTTCTGCTGCACTCAATCTTTGTTTTAAGTTAGCGATATTCTTGTCAGCGTCTCGCTCAATTCTGGCTAGAGCAGCACTAAATTCTTGTCTTGCATTCAAAAACTTTTTCTGCAACCGTTCAATTGACCAGAATTGCATCTTTTGGCACACAACTGCATTTCTCTTTTCACAAGGTTCATTCTTCCATTTGCCCAGCACTCCTTCGTCTGCTTGCATCTGAACGCACGTGTTTTTGTTCCTTTTACTAGGATTGTTTGAATCCCAATTGGTGAAACTCAACTCTGAATTATCCAACCACTTGAACGAATTGCTAACGTTCGTACACTTGGCACCAATCCAAAAGTTGTCAACTTTCTTGTGAATTTTAAAAAGAAAATTTTTACTAGTACGAATTATTGAATTTAAAAAGTTGCATTGGAAAAATGTTTTAGCATAAATGCTCTAATGGTATACAATCAAATCTGCTAGCTCAATTGAATTTCGTCAGTATTGCAAACTCGTACTACATTAACTTTGTGATACGAGAATGTTTTGATTGTAGATTCGGTTTAGGTTTTGTTCATTATCACTAATTTAATCTATTCTCTCATCTAAGGTCTCTTCTAGATATTGTACATTTTATGTTTTTGAACGCGCAGCCAACTCGTACTTTACTGCAAATCATTCATGTCATTTCTTCTCTTGCTTTTACATTTTAAATTTATTTATTCAGGGTAAGAGCGGATTTACTTAAACACAAAATTGTATTATTCAATTGTACCTCTTTTCTCGATGACTAGTTCCTTTTTACAAAATGGTTTCAAATTTTAAAAATTAATTTTATCATTTTATCATGTTACATTTTTCATACATATTTTTTACAAAATGCTACAATGTCGTATATTAAAGACTTTTTTGTCTGTTAAATAGCCTTGAGTTGTTGGTTATAAAGGGTTACAAATGAATTTTTTGTTTGTATTTTGTACAGTGTACAAATTTCTTTGCATAATTTCACTTTGTTTTCAATATATAACACCTTGCACATTATTTATGTTTTTATTTTAAAAATAATTATAAACTCAGTAAAATGATTGTTTTCATTGTAACATCAGCTACTTTAGGTTTCTATTTGTTAAAAAAATTATTTTTTAATTATTTAGCCTAACTAGCTCTTCCGAAAACAGGTAATCTTAAATTTAAAACGTTTTCATTTAGTAAACAATGGTTTTAATACCAAATATCTTTAAATGTGTATTGATTTAAAATTTGAATAGTTTTATTATACACTGAAGTAGTAAAAACTTTAATTTTATTTGCAAATTAAATATAGTTTCTTTGGTCTATGAATGAGTTGCTTTAAAAAAAATGGTTTATAACAAATTTTCTAGGTTTTTTTCACTTAAAGTATAATTTATACAACTAAATTTTAATAAAAATTTGAATTGAAAAGTAATTAATAAATTTTATTTTTGAAAATGTCAGTTCACTTATCTCTCACTCAATCACTTTCACTCGTATATCAATTGTTTGAATAATTCGTTAACAAATTGTAATTTATATTTTTTTATTTTTACTAAATATAATATATTTTCATATATAACTATTGAGTCGATTGTACATTTGTCCAACCAAACTATTGACATTATTAGACCTTGACTTACATAACTTTGCATGCACCAAAGTATGTTTGGTTATTTTTAAAGTTTTGACTTTAAAATGGTGGTCTTCCAAATGGTAACCATAAGATAAATTTTTGCTTTTCCATATTTCTCTAATATCACTTTTGCCATAATTCTCAAAAGTTGAGTTTAATTGACTTGACAATTGACAGATTAAATATGGTTTTCTTATCAAACTAATCGCCTGCTTCATACAGGGGTTTATTGTCTTTTCCGGTCAAAATTTCATATTATTAATTATTTAAATATCATATTTATTTCATAATCAATCCATGAATCCATATATTTTACAAAGAAAACAAATACTCTGCATTAGGCTCAAACTCTTGCTCAGTAATTTCCAAATGGTAATCATAAGATAAATTTTTATTTCCACATATTTCTCTCATTTCACTTTTGCCATTATTTCCAAAAGGTGAGTTGGTTTAATTAATTTCACAATTGAAAGATTAAATTTAAAGGTTTTTCTTATCCAATTCGCCTGCTCCACACAGGGTTTCATTGTATTTTCTCGTCAAATTTCATTATTCATGAATCCATTTATTTTATAAATAAAACAAAACTCTGCATTATGCTCAAACGTTTTCACAAAAGGCGTGCAGACATAAACATTTGTTACCAATTTTGCTATGGCCTTCAAATTGGTAATATCAATTATGTTGTTCGAGGACAACGTTCAACCTTTCCAGTCTCAAGTCGGTGGCACAATTCTCAGGGTATTGATGTGTAGATCGAGGTACTCGAGAAACTTGTAGAGACGAGTTCGCTTTATTGGTAAACAGAATCAACAATTAGTTTTACATAGAAACAAACTAAACCAAGCAATACTCACGTCTTCACACAGTTTTTAGTCTTTATCGTTGAGCAGTAATTCCCCTTTCCCGTCTTAAAATGTTACAACAACAAAACAAGGTTTGCGCAACCTTTTTTTTGTATAATTTCGAATTATTTTCAATATATTATTACACCATATTCAAGTTTTTAATTCAAAAATCCGTAAAATTTGATTCCATTTTTACCTGAGATATTTTAAATATTCATTTGTAAAAATATTTATATTTCGATTCCTTTTCCCTTCATAAAACAGGTTTCCTTAAATTATATATCGTTTTGCATTTGTAGGCAAAATGATTGAGAATTATAATGTTTATATCAAATCCGTTGAATAGCCAAAATCTATTTTCAATTATTTATTGATTTTTTGACTAAACAAAATTATTTGATTTATTATTCGAGTGTCTTCATGGAGTATGTTTGTTGTAAAAGTTAAACTATTTTTGTAAATTATATTATGATTTTACATATTCGAACAAATCCAGATTTAAGAAATGGTAAAAAACAAATTTATAAGTGGATTTGCACTTGAAGTAGATGATCAATGCAACTAAATTTAAATTTTTCTCTGAAATAATTATGTCTTGAATTGCAGATGGTTTTTGAAAAGGTTTGCTCACGATAACGTAATTTCATTTATTATTAAAACGTTATACTTTCTGTACTTCATAATCGGAAGCTAATGCCAAAAACAATTTTTATTATGCTAAAATTAAAATTTTTTTTCCATTTACAATAAATACAATTTTTCTGTAGATAACGCTACATTTGCCAACCATTGAAATTATCATATATTGTGTTGAATTACATAACTCTGGCAAACATCAAGGTTGGTTTTTAGGTTAATTAAAATTTCCAGTTAGCCTTACATGTGTCTCTCAAATGGTAATCATAACGTAAACTTTTGCATTCGCATATTTCTCTTATTTCAACGTTTGCAAATATTGCCATGCTCTGATTACCTGTACGGAGAAGAGTTTGTCTTCATAAGTCTCCGTTATTTCCAGGATATTTATTGGCTTCAACACGTACTTTTGTAATTCTGGAAACATTTTTTTGAACAGTTCCAAATTTTGCAGAACTATTTCCTTCAGCACAAAAGAACAGTCCCGCATTTTGTTTCTATTTATGATGAATTAAACTTCTTTCATTAATAATCAAATGCACCATCTCCCCTTCTAAGCTAAAGTGAATGTTGTCTTTAACTAATAATTAATTCTATCTAATATTTATTCTAATATTTCTGATACGAACATATTTAGTGCACTTTGGGTTGCCACACATGAGTTGCATTACTGTGAGATATTTAATTTTTTATTGTCCAATCAAAATTTCGCAATGGTCTTATTAATTTTTTTGTTTATCAACTTTTTTCAAATTGATATGTAAAAAAATTAGTTTTGAATTAGTTTTCCAGGCCAAAGATTGGCAAATAATCGTTGAAATCAACTGCTTAACTCATTGTCAGATTTAAGAAAGAATAAGTGTTATCAATTATGCTCTTTACAATGACACTGAGCTACATGATTGCAATATTTTGTTACTTTTATTTTGCAATTTATTATCATTGAAAACATAATTTTCTCTGTATCAAATTTAGTTGAACAAAGTCTTTGTTTTAACCAATTCTTATCCAGACAAGCACAGCCATGTTTCGAGGACGAATTTCTCCACCTGACATGTGAAATTTATGTGTGAAACCATATTTACCCCATTTATCAAATCCAGAAAATACACCAATTCCTGAGCTTTCATTTCCAGTATTGAGATTTGTAGATTGCCACGGATCCCCACCATTAGTTTGTTCATGACGTTGTAAATTAACTTTAGTCACTCTAGGTGCATTTTCTTCCTGTGAATAGCCAAATGCACCAGAACCATTTCCATAAGCCCGAAAAAACAGTCCCGCATACTTGAAAGTGACATCTTCCCATTGCAAATTTGGCCATAAACTTTGTGGGGTTTCTTGCATTGGCAGTTGAACATAGATGAAACCAATTGGGACTGGAAATAAAAAACAATATTAATTTTAAAATCTCCGGATTTAAATTGGTTAATATATTTGTCAGTTAAACATGCCTGGATTGTTTTGTAAAATTTCAATTTTATTTACAGCTTTATTCAAGTCCGTTGTAGCTTGTTTTAATTTATCCTGGATTTTTTTGAATTCATTCTGAGTGTTGTCACAAGTTCGCTTGATATTCAAAAACAATTGCTGCAAATAATCGATGGACCAGAATGGCAACTTTTGACAAACAACAGCATTCTTTCTCGTACAAGACTCAACTTTCCATTTGCCAGTAAAAGCATTATCGGATATTTGCATTTGGACACAGTTGTTTCCAACTTCACTGTTGTTATTCCATCTCCAATTTGTAAAGTTGAGTTCTGAGTTATCCAACCACATGAACGAATTTCCTGAGTACTGTGCCCCGATCCAAAAGTTGACATTCTTTTGAAACTTGTACAAATAGTTTTGCAGGAAAATTTGCTCTTCGTTTGATTGAATCATCACCAATTTTGAAGTGTCTTCAAGTGATTTACATTTCTGGATTGAGTCTTCAAATGAGTGGCCGGTTGAGTCGTCATCGAGAATTTTAAAGCATTTTTCATTTTTGTAGGGTTCCCAATCACTTCCACAAGCCTCCAATATGTTACCAAACACTTGGCCTAAAAAATTAGTGGACATTATTCATACATTGTCAAGTCAAAGTCATCACTCACCAGTAAAAGAGCAGAATAAAACGACAAAAAATATAAAACAATATTTCATATTTGTGCGGTGTATTGTCGCGTTCAATTTCGAATGCTTCCAATTATGAATGCGTATTATTGACAAAATACACAAATATATAAGCTATCATCAGATCAAAGTTTCATTTCACCGAAAACACACATAAACACATTTTATGGAATATTTTGTTAGCAGTCTCAAAATTTGTTCGATCGAATCGATTGACTCGCCAAAATATAAAGATAAAATTAAAACAGCAAGAAAGGCAAAATAGATATAAATACTTTATGTGAAATGAAAACCTTTAATGTGTTTTGTGATAAAAATAATAACAAGTATGTTCCTTATATCTAACATCCCACATGCAAAACACATTTGTAAACAACTTTTTCCTGGAATTTTGTTTCAATTTATGATTCAATGAATTTCTTTCATTAATAATCAAATGCATCTCCCCCGTCTGAGCTGGCATGAATGTCTTTATTGATTAATATTTTTGATGTAAACATATTGAGTTGGACTTTAGGTTGCAACATGAGTTACCAAATGGTCGCTTTACTCAAATGGTAATCAAATCATAAATTTTTTGCATTCTCCTATTTGTTTTATATCATGTTTGCCACCATTGCCAAAGTTGAGTTGGTTTGATTAGCTTGATAGAGACTTAATAGAGAAGCGCGCGACAAGTATTAGGCACACAAATTATTTAAAATTTAATTGACAACATTGAGACAGCATGAATATTATTGCTTGATCAATTTATGGCCATTTGATCATTTATTTTATAATAAACTTTAAAAATTTGTACTTTAATTTTAGAATAACAAAGTAAAATATCTGGTTGCTAACTCACTAAGCGTTCTCGTATTTTATCCAACACGTTTCCAAATCTTGATCGCAGTGTTTCTAGGACGAACCTCTCCACCAGATTGGTAAAATCGATGCGTATACCCCTTAACATTATTAAAACTACCTGAAAATACACCAATTCCAGAACTCTGATTACCAACACTCAAAACTGTTTGTTTCCACGCTTCGCCATGATTTCCAGGATAATCATGTGATTCGTAGCGTACTTTAGTAATTCTGGGAGCATTTTCATCTTGAACGGTTCCAAATTTTGCAGAACCTCCTCCTTCAGCACGAAAGAACAGTCCAGCATACTCAGAGGTGACGTCCGTCCATTGTACAGTTGACCATAAGGTTTGCGGTTCGGGTTGATTCGACAGTTGAACATAAATGAAACCAATTGGAACTGTAAAATAATAAAATTTAGTTAAATAAAATTAAAAGTTTAATTAAGTTTTACCAGGATTCTTTTTCGAAATTTTCATTTCGTTTTCTGATTCGTTTAATCTTTGCTTTAAAGTTTGTATATCCTTTTGAGCCTCACTCAGAGCAACACTGAATTCATTTCTTGCGCTGAGAAACGACTTTTGTAGTCGATCAATTGACCAGAATTGCATCTTTTGACACACAACCGCATATCTCTTTTCACAAGGTTCATTTTTCCATTTCCCAGCCACACCTTCGTCTGCTTGCATCTGAACACACGTGTTTTTGCTCCTTTTACTACTTGGATTATTCGAATCCCAATTCGCGAAACTCAACTCTGAATTATCCAACCACTTGAACGAATTGTTCGAATTGTTGTACTTGGCACCGATCCAGAAGTTGTCAACTTTCTTATGAATTTTAAACAGAAAATTTGACAAATAGTTTTGTTCTTCAAGAGATTGAATCATCACTAGCTTTGAAGTGTGTCCCAGTGAAGCACATGTACTGATTGCATTATCAAATGACTGAGTTGGCTGGTCGTCAAGTATTTTAAAACACTTTTCATCTTTGTACTGCTCCCAATCGGCTCCGCATGGCTCCCAATTGTTGCCATGTGATGGGTCTATATAGAAAATGTTTCCGAAATATATTGTTTAATGTAAAACAAAATTAAAACTGACTTACCAAAGTATGACGATATTGAAATTACAACTGCAAAAACTGTAAAACACTTCATGGTTCAGAAGTATTTCATACTTTAGACCTCAAAGTCTTGACTTGTAATGATATTACCAAAATGGGTTTCTTATATCTTATATCTCGACAGAAAACACTTTGGTAAACAATTTTTTCCTGGAATTATACTTTTATTTTTTATTAAATGAGTCTCTTTCATTAATAATCCAATACATCTCCCCCGTCTGAATGAACGGTCTCATTGATAAATATTTTTGATGCGAACATGTTGAGTGCACTTTGCACGTTGCAATACTGTAAGATATTTTATTTTTATGATTATACTTTTGTCAAGATTTCTCATACATTAACCAAAAATTGTTTTTATTAATTCTCTATTTATCAACTCTTTTTATGATTGACTGATTTTCTTGAAATTATTTCATGGGAAATATATTTAAAAAATTTATATTATAACCTCTTTAAAAATGTCTAATTAACTTGTGAGTCAAGATACATCCTCTCTTAAAGTGGGGGGATGTGCTGAAGCAATTATATTCGCTTACTTAAAATTAAAATTAAAATTAATAAATTAACCTAAAGTCCATTCGTTTGTTTTTGTTTGTTTCGAGTGTACGAAAACCAAAAATAGTAAAATATGAGTCAGCGTATTTCTTGACATTATATCTCTCTCATCTCTCTCTCTCTCTCTCTCTCTCTCTCTCTCTCTCTCTCTCTCTCTCTCTCATTCTTCGTTACCAACCAGTCAGTCTGTCACTCATTCAATGATTTATCAAATGATGATTAGATTCCCTTTTATGATACTCATAGACTCCATTGAAACACCAAGATTTTCCACTCACTAAAAACACAAAGATTTTGCCATAAGATAAGAACAACAGACACACACTAATTGCTTTGTAACACAACCAAAACACCTTAAATATTGTCCACAGGTGCACCATAGCATCTCTCAACAATACTCAATTTGTAAATAAAGTCACTGTACAAAATCCTGTGATTTAAAACAACCAAAACACAACATTACCCAACACAAAACTCTTATACAAAATCATTCACACCAACATTACACAGACTCATTGAATTGTAATCAAAAACTGTAACATCATACTTCTACACAAGAAAACGAACTTTATTTGAACTATATTTCTCATAACAGATGTACCCAGACCAACACGACACAACCACACACAAAAACATATATAAAACTGTGTTTGTCAATTGTAATGGTTGTTAGGTTGTGAGCTGAGTTTGGTGATACATCTCGGTAAACAATGCTCAACCAAGCAGAACCTTAACCTATAATCAAGGGCAAGATCTCTTGAGATCTTGACCCAGTCCTATTCAGACAACAGAATACACCCAAAAGCACTCAAAATTTTGTCAACTTGCTCAACATCAAAGTTGATAATTGAATATCAAATAAAATGGTTGAATTATTACTATTTTCACGTCTGCATTTATTCTTCCATTAGAATTCTCAAATTACAGAATCAGAACTAGCCCAGAAATAAATTTTAAACCTGACATCTATTTATTGGTTCCTCAATTTGTTTCAATATCTTTAATTCTAACAATAATTTCAATAAGTTCTTTTCCAGAAACGCATCGCCATATTTCGAGGTCGTACTTCTCCACCTGACTGGAAATAATTGTGAGTATAACCATACGCATTCCACGAATCAAAACCAGAAAAAACGCCCATTCCTGAGCTCTGTTTGCCAACATTGAGGGTAGTTTGTGACCAGCCAACACCGGTTTGCGGCTGAGGATGTTTTGCGATACTAACATGAGTGATTGTAAAAATAATTTTTATAACAATTAATTAACTTACCAAGGCAAGACGTCAAAATTAAAAACGCAAATATGAGTATGAACTTCATTGCTATGAAATATTTCAGGAGCAAATGTATCCTCTGATACAATAACCAAAATGTGTTCTTTATAAACCAACCTTTCACATAACAGACTTGAGATTCAATTTGAGATCAATGTGCAACGATAACATTTTTACATGGAAAACAGTTTCTCACGACATGGATTGGTAGATTTCTATAATCTTTAAAAGCAACTGCATTACTCTAAGTCAGTGTCACAAAGAATGAATGTTATCATTTGTGCACTTTCGATTGGCACGAAAAGATTGAGCTACATGGATTCAATATTGCACTAACCGGTAGCCATGTTTTATGTCATTAATGAGGTTCAATTGGAATATATTCCTTAAATAAACTATATTGAATTTAGTTTTTTATATAACAAAAAGTTAAAATGCTTTCTTTTACGAAATAAAACTTTTAATTTAATCCCCTAATTACCTTTAGAGAACTTCTATTAGGAAAATATTATTTTATTAACTAAATATTTAATTTTATTATTTATTGTTTGTATAATAGAAGACATTATTTTAAACGCCTTTAAGTCTGGTATACTTTTACTTATTTTCTACAATTATGGTAAACTTACTTATTTAATAATTGTATTCACAATTTTGAATCACTGAAATTAATACAACTCACATATACGTTTGGTTACAAGGTTTAGTGATGTCATAATACTAAAAGGTTAGTCCATTTTCATCTACTCTAGATAAACGAGCAAAGCAAATTAAATATTTTGAAATATTTTGAATTCAATTTTTATGAAAAGGTTAACACTTAGTGCTTCTAAGAAGCACTAGTGGTTTGATGAGTAATTCTCTTTTGGTCTTAATTTCAGTTATAAATTATTGATTGTCTTAAGTATAATCATAATGAATTATCATATTAAATTCGCGTCTTGCTTTTATAAACGATTTTTGCAGTTGCTCAATTGGCCAGAATTGTATCTTTTGACATACGACCGCATCTCTTTTTTCACAAGGTTCGTTTGTCCATTTTCCCTCCACAGCTTCGTTTGCTTGCATTTGAACACACGAGTGATTGTTGTTGTCCCTTTTTTTTGGATAATTCAAATCCCAATTGCTAAAAGTCATCTCTGAATTATCCAACCATTTGAACGAATTGTTTGAGTATTTGGCACCAATCCAAAAGTTGTCAACTTTCTTGTGAACTTTAAACAGAAAATTCGACAAAAAGTTTTGTTCCTCAAGCGATTGGATCATCACCAGAGTGGTGGTGTCCTCAATTGTTGCGCATTTTTCGATTGCACTTTCAAATGAGTGAGTTGGATGATCGTTTTCGAGTATTTTGAAACACTTTTCATCTTTGTATTGCTCCCAATCGCTTCCACATGGTTCCCAGTTGACATCAATGGGCTGCAATAACTTTTTTACATGGAAATCAGTTTCTCACGACATGGATTGGTAGATTTCTATTATCTTTAAAATCAACTGCATAGTTCTAAGTCAGTGTCGACAAAGAATGAATGTTATCATTTACGCACTTTCCATTGACAGGAAAACATTGAGCTACATTGATGCAATATTGCGCTAAACGGTAACCATGTTTTATGTCCTTAATGATGTTCAATTGGAATGTATTTTTTAATAAATTATTCTCACGATTGCGATTCTTTATAATAAAAGGTTAAAAATGATTTCTTTTGCGAAATAAAACTATTTTTTTAAACCTCAATTTATCTTTAGAGAACTTCTTTTTAGCGAGACGAAGTTCGAAAGAACGAAGTCGAAGACTAATAGTTTCACTCTGTCTGTCCGTCCGTCCGTTGCTTTCTTGCCAGAAGAAACTACACCACCCCCAGCAACCAAACTTGGCACACACACTCCACACCATCTGAAACGGTTACATTCCAAAAATCAGCATCCTAGGTTATCTGGTTGTGGAGATATTATCCAAAAAGATCTTTTTTCTGAACACGTTGGTATGACGTAAACAAAATATGTGGGACATGTGGGTAGCAGTGACCAAATTATATATTTTTACACACATTATATAAGAGTAACGTCATATGTGAATTATTGAAAAATGGGCATTTGTTTTGTTTTGATTAGTTTTGAAGTTGAGATACTTACAATCACAATTGCAAGACTCTAGGCTGCCTTCACTTCAATTATTTGACCACAAATGCAATTCGTGAACACATTTTTGGAGACAAACGACATCTAACCAATTTTTATTACATTTTCTGGTTTAATCGAGTGTTTTTGTCCCAACGTTGCCACAATTGCCTTGTGTTCAACCCGATGTATCACCTGCAACAAGTCTCTATCCTCTCCATTTTGAAATGAGAAAGAAAACTTACCTCATGTCTTTGAATATGTCAGTTTGTAGAAGATAGAAGAAATTCAAGACATCAGGAGAGAGTTATCATCAATGCTCCAACACAAAAGTTATTATGAAATTTATAACTTATGGCATTCCAAAATGAATCAATATAGATATCCTTGCACCTGATCCAAGTAGAGCCTTCCAGATCGATACAACCGTGTGTTTCGAGTGAAGATGTCGATGCACAACCGACAGTTTATCATCTGTATTTTGAAGATCTCCCTTAATTATATCAACAGTACTGTAAGAAGACTTTGTAGTGATTGATTGACAGTGAATAGTGCTGCTTTGGAGGTACAGTTGGTCAAATTAAAATAAATTCTTTGTAAAGTTTTCAATTCGTGGTCTGTCTTGGTGGCCAAACTGCAAGATTTTCCTCCAAATGTATGATTCTCCAGTGAGGAGGCATTCGCGTTAATTCTTTAGTCAATAATTCTTAAAACCCAACACGGTTGGTATTCTTTGCTTTGCAGCAGAATTTACATCGTGCTGACAGTTTTATTGTTTGTTTAAATAAAGGTTGTTACACGCAGATATTTGTCTTTGAATTTAACACAAACATGTTAAACATTGTACAACCTAGCACACATTTTCACACTCAAACAATTGATGTACCAGCAATATTCAAACGAGAAGTTGAAAATATATTAAATTTGTGGGACTGTAAAAAGTTAGTTCATTGTATTGAAATAATACTAAACATTATTTTATCATAATCAAAACTTTGTCTCGCTACTTTCCCGGCTTGCCGGAATTTTTGTAAGCTATTTTTTCAATAACTAAATATTTAATTTTATTGTTACTGAGTTTTTTGTATTATAATACAAATTATATATAAGTTATTTTGTTGGCTTAAGTTGAACTCAAAATGTTGTTTTCGAAATGTTATTTATGGAATTAATAATCCGATCATTCAAATTTTGTTTAATAAACACTTTTTTCTAAAGCCTTCTAGATAACATAATACTTTTTTAGGAAAATTTTTATAATTTAAATCACAGTAAACTTAAATGGCTAATATAATTGTAGTTTATAAACAGGTTTTCATAATTTCATTTAAATTTAAATTAAATATTTGAAATTACAGTATGAAATACATTAACTTACATTTTCATTTTATCAACTTATATTTTATGAAATTCAATAAATTCAGGTTTTTTTTCATTATCAAATAACTAAATGTGTGCCAATTCATTCAACCAATGAAATCCATTAAATGCATGCAAATTTATTCATTTTCAAAAAGAATTAATGCTATTTATTAATTAAACCTATTAGTAAACGGGATTTTTATTTTAATCTACAGGTCCTAAAACTAATTTTTATTAAACATGAAACTTGTTTCGCTTTCAATAATTTAAAATGTATCTAATGTAACAATTTTAGGGGTTGTATTTCATGTATTTTAAAAGGTTTTGAAAGTATTGAATAATACAATTTTTTAATCAACTTTGTTTTATTTTTAACAAGTTCGCTCTACTCGAGTTTGACTTGAATAACTTATCTAACGACAAGAAATGTTATGTGAATTTTAAAGTTATTTTGATTTTCGTTCTTTAATCATGGCATGAATGTTATGCATCCAATCGAGCATTTTTAAAAGGTTAATCTAGACGTAACCCACAACAGAACTTATAAGACCTATAAGGTCAGTTGTGTTCACAAAATTTTTATTATTTAAATCAATTGCTTCATTAACATTTACCATTTTCTTCGGACTTTTTACAAAATGGTTTCCTAATTTTAAAATTAACTTTTAATTTTAACATATAATAATGCACAACATGTCACAATCTAATACATTACACAAGGCTTTAAAGAATTCATTCTGTTACTGTGAAATAATCTATTTTTTTTGCTAAATAATTTCTCCGGACTTATTATAATGAAATCCGAGTTTTCCAAAATGTGAATGATACGCCCCATCTACCATCATCTACCGTAACAGTCCGTTCTGATACCGCCTCATTGCCGTGATATATCTTTTAAATGACAATTCAGTCTAATACATTTTAAACTACATTTTAAAAGTCCAATCTAAACATGATAGCTTATTTTGATTTGAATAACTTCACAAACTAAAATATTATATTCTATTTAAATTCTTTTTTACTCGTTCTTTGGATATTTAAAAGGTTATTCTGTACTTAACCCACAACAAAACTTATAATAGCTGAAGGTAAGTTGTGTTCACAAAATTTTTATTATTTATAAACAATTACTTCATTAACTTTGGTCGAATAAGTTGGTGACTTAAAGAATGGTTTCTAAATTTATAATTAACTTTACATTTCTATGTATCGCACAACCTATTACTATTTTTTATATATAACTGTTGAGTCGATTGCACATTTATCTAATCTAACACTATTGAATATTGTTTTGACTTAAATAACTTTGAAAACATTTAAGCTTGTATTGAAGTTATTTAAAATTTATTTAAGATTTTGATTTTATCTTAACGTTCTTAAAATGGTAGTAATTACATAAACTTTTTTGGCCTTATTATTCTTATATCACGTTATAAAATATTGATAAAAGTTCAGTTTGTTTGATTAACTTGACAATTTACAGACAGTGAGTTGATGAAAGTCAATGCGGTTAGTGTAGCTCACTTTGTATTATTAGTATGGAACTCTAATCCTGACTTCTTTTCAGCAGTTGCTCAATTGAGTCCAGAAAGTGTAGGAAAAATTCTTGTTCATTCAGCTGTCGTTCAATATCGTATTGTTCTGATTTAAAACCCAAAAACGCATCTTTGATTCCAAAGCTGGTTACTATCCCGAATACATTGCCGTAAACAACATCGGGAAATGGGTTTTCACGTCTCCATTGGGTAATAATCTGGTTAAACGAAAAAGATCTTCAGATTTCATTAATGGTTAAAAAATCATTCTCTAAAAAATCATTAAAAATCCTTTTTATATTTAGATAACTTCTTTTTGGAAACTATTTTTTAATAACTAAATATATATTTTTCAATATTTTGTTTGTATTAATAAACAAACGAATTTCATTGACAACTGCTCTACTTTTTAAAAGGTTTATAAAATTTTATTTTTATGTTCATTTCAGTGGTTCATCAAAGGATTTGAAAAACGAGACTTGGAAATTGGATTCAATTTTTAAGAACAGTTGTACACTTTTAATCATGCTTCTTAGAAGTACGACTGGGTCAATTGTACGATATTCTTTAAGGTCAATATAAACAGGTTTTCTAATTTTATTTGAATTTAAAGCAAATATTTGAAATTTCAAGTCCATCATCACGCCCTCAAGCACGAAATCGCCGACATGTTGACCGAGAAAGGATTGACCTGTGTAGATGAGGTGTTCTGTTTGGATGGCAATTTACCGAGACGATACGCTGACATAGTTGCCTTCGAGAAGAACACCAACAAGGCCTACATCATTGACCCCACCATTCGATTCGAGACCAACGAGGACGTCGGTGCACTGGCCGACGAGGAAAAGATGAAAATATATGAAAGCTGTGTCCTATCTTTGAAGCTCCGTTATCAACACTACGGAGTACGTGAATATGAAGTCATTGGACTCTGGTTTGGAGCCAGAGGTGCCGTGAGCAAAGAATTTGTTGAGTTCTTTAATCGTTTTAAACTAGTCAAAAAGCGTTTGCCGGACCTTGCAGAAATGGTACTTGCAGACTCTATTCAAATTGTACGTAGTCACATTTACTCACAAGAATAGACTTTTATATGTGATCAAGCACTACTTGTTTATACCATAATGTTCTCATAGTTTTAAATCTATTGTATTTTTGCATAATCTTTATTCTGTAACCTATTTGTTTGTATTTTGTGTGCAATTGTCCTTATGGATTGATTAATATGCTGTGTCACATGGCAACCCATTTTAGGTGGGCAGCACCGCTCTATTTTTTAATAAAGTTGTTTTCTTCTAAATCTAAACCTAATAGCTTTATGATTATTTAAGATTATTTTTCTTTGTGTTATTATTCTGGTTTTGCTTTCTATAAATTCACATTTAATAATTTAATAATTCGTTAGTAATGTATCCGGTGTTTTAAATGGTTTAAAAGTATAGAATAATGCCAAATTGTGTTAATTATAAACAGTACGAATAAAATAATCTAATGTTGAATTAGTTAATGTTTTAGAATACACTGAATTATTACAACCACATCTACTAGCTCAATTGAATTTACTTCCCACGACATCGCATCGAAACTTACGAGTCATAAGCATGGGGTCTTCTAGATAACAATCGAGTCAGATATTTTTGTTGTCCAACTAAAAAAACATACATGAAAAGTGAATGTATTGACTTGAATAACTTAACAGTTTTATGTGATTTATAAAGTTATATATTCACTTTCTAGATTCATAGTATGAAATTCATGTATTGCACTAAGTTTATTTAAAAGGTTAATCACATAATTATGCCATGGATTAATCCACAACAGAATTTATAAAAGCTTTAAAGTCAGTTGTGTTCACAAAATTTTTATTGTATATTAGGTTTTCCTAAATGTAATGAAAGTTTTTACCGTCAAAATATTTTCTTCCACTATTTTCTTCAATTACATATCGGAAAGCCTGATATAAACGATTGCTTCATTAATTTCCTGATTTTGTCTATGTTGTTTACAAAATGGTTTCAAACTATAATTAACTTTACATTTTTTCATTTGTTGCACACAATCTACTGCATTACACAAGCCATTAAAGAATTATTCATGTTGCTTTAAAAATAATACTCTTTTTTGAACGATTGGATAAATAATTTCTCCGGGCTTTTGGGTATGAATATGTAATATTTACTAAAACATGTTCAAGCGATACATGTTCAAGAAATCAATAAGAAAATAAGAAATGGTTAAAAAAATTATTAATTGGATTTGCACTTGAAGTACACTTTATACAAATATAGTCAAATAATTAATTGTGTAAATTAGTTTGTTAGTAGAAATGGGGTTTGAAAAAGGTTAATTCGCTTTTGGCAAAATTTTAATATTTGATAAATTTATTAATAAAATGTAATATATTTAAGATACTCTCAGAATTTTAAAATCATTCATAATACAATTTTTTTTAATTTTTTTTCACCTAATACTATTTTTTCTATATATAACTGTTGAGTCGATTGTACACTTGTCTAACATTAGTTATATTACATAACGATTGACATTATAAGACCTTGTATTGACTTACATAACTTTGCACTCACGGAAAAAAGTCAGCTATAAGGTTATTTAAAAAGTTACATTCAACGTTTTAAGGTACGTTTTAAGGTCCCTCAAATGGTAATCAAAACTAAAAAGTTTAATTCCTCCTATTTCTCTGACATTGAGCTTCAATATTTTGTCACTGCAATTTATTATCATATCATTCAACATTTCGTCCATTTCCCTTCCTCTGAACATACATTCGAAACAATTCTTCCAACAAAACAGGTCTCGCCTTGATTCGATCCCATCCAGTTGTTGTGCGCATAAGCAGTGCTACATTACTACCACTAATCAACACTTTTAAACACGCTGCTCTTAAATCTTCAATTTGGTACTGATCTGCTAGGCATAGCAATCGGGATATTTGGATCAAGTGTGCTGAAGATTTGTTTGAATTCTTATTATTTGACGATTTTTGAGTTATTTGAGAAAGGAGGAATCGCACACATTCGGTTTTCAGGTTTTCTAGTTTATACTAAAATTAAACGGTTAATCATGTGAAATGCAAAATAAATCATACCAGAATGGATGCTTCTAAAAGTTGATCAGCAAATTGCTCCAATGAATGAATCCTTCCAGTGTAAATATAATTGAGAACAATTTCTAGAACTTCCACCTCAATATTTGTAACATCAATCTGGTTATCTGAGTTGCCGGTTTTGTGGGTCAGCAACTCTTTAAAAGTCTCCGATTGAAGCGCCAAAATAATAGAGTGAGCGTAAAACTCTGTATCATCTGTACAGTTCAACACACAGTCAGTTGGTTGGTTTGAGTGTAAAGTTCCCACTAATTTGGGTAAAATTTGAATTAGGGAAGTTTCCAGGATTTGAGGTGCGGGCCTTGTTAGGATTTCAATCTATAAGGATATTAAATAGAGTGGGATGTTGTTTTGTTAAGAAATTAATTAGTTAAGATATTTTAGTTTAATTAATGGTAACAATTAGAATTACCTCACTGTAAATCATCAAACTATCAAATGAGATAAGTTCGGAATTTTCTTTTAGATCCGCATGGCGGAAAAAGTCTGACCAATCCAGGTAGGCCGATTTA
Organism: Rhizoglyphus robini; assembly: GCA_023373905.1. NCBI lineage: Eukaryota > Metazoa > Arthropoda > Arachnida > Sarcoptiformes > Acaridae > Rhizoglyphus > Rhizoglyphus robini. Next base: position 865,057 of record JAKIJQ010000076.1, on the reverse strand, counting down.
GCTATTTCAACTCTATCACCTAGCAATTGGATAAGATAACAGGAGTTTAAAAAGCCATTTTGTTTGAACAAACCTTTCTCTAGAACCTTATTTTCACTCGAATCCACAATGGCCACTCTCAATTGCAAAATCAAGTCCTCCTCCTCATTGGCAGAACTAACCAACTGAATCACTACCACATCTTTCCTCTGTTCATTTTCTCCATTTGGATACACACGTAGGGTAAACACTGGCATCTTGTGTCCAAGTGGATAATCGACCGGACCAAAGGGAGGAAACTGTTCCACAGGGTAATCGTTGGCGCTTACAATCAATCGTTTTGTGCTCAAGTCTTTCACTATGAACTCTCGCGTACATTTGAATAATCGAAGAGGAAGGATGGATGAGGAGTAGGAAGGAACGTTGGACAGTTTCTGGATACTCCATGGGGAGGTGAAAGTAGAGGGAATTGAATATTCAGTTGAATCGTCCAAAGAAGACGTGTTCGGATAGTGATTGAGTATGTGAATCTACAATGGATTTTTTTTTAAATTGAGAAATTATTTGCTTGACTTAAAAAAATTGAAATCACATACTTCACAAAATAATGTGAGATTATTCTTTGGTAATAATTTTGTCGAAAATGCTTTTAGATAAGAATTTGATATGAAATTTGTAAAGCTGCGACATTCGCTTTTGTTGAACCTTATGTCGTTACATTCTGAGACATTTTTTGACACATATTAAAATTAGCATTTAAAGAATTAAATAACAAAATCTATCATATAATATAAGAAAACTCACCAATTGTTTCGCACTTTTGTCCCCTCTCGTCAATTATCGAAATTATTGCTTGCGCATTAATATCCTCTTCAGTTTCCGAATCACCAACCAAAAAGATATTGACATTATCTTTCTCATCATCTTTCCTCCCTCTTGGAGACAACATTAGAAAAAATTTATATTTATCTTTATATTTGCTTGATAAGGTACTAAATTCAGTAGAATGGAAAAATTCTCGCTGAACTGAGACACTTGTTTCGAAGTAAGATAAATAGTTGGCGATAGTCCACTGGTGGGTTATTGTTATTACTTGGGTTTGGCCATTTGTGATTTCGAGTTTGGTTGTTTCATCATCTTTTTCGTTGGAGCAAATCATTTCAAAGTTGCCTGATTTATGATTTATTGCTTTGACCTATGATAAAAAAATCATTTATTCAATGCAGGTTATAGCATTAAAATCACCTTGCAATAGATTGTAAGTGTGCCATTGATCAGTAAACCATTTTCAAGATTGAATAAATCAGATCTAGAAACAAACTTTTTGCATCCATGAAATAACCGATTTGAATAGGCAAAATAACGATTGGGGCCCTCTGTTTTAGAAATCAGAACATGTTAACTTTTTTTTCAAAAATCTTTCTCAAATCTTTTTCAAACCTTTCGTTGAATTGTCTATATTGCCAGTACAGTCCACAATTGCAACCTCATATTGATAGATGATACCACGATCTTGGTTTACTGCGTTTAAAAATACGGACACAAATCCTCTACTATCCTCATCAAATCCTACTGGGTATAAACAAAGCTGAAATTTCAACTCTTGATTTTTATCTGGCGAAAATGTTGGGGGATTCAATCATCTCATAAGCTTGTGAATCAAACTGCTCAATCATCCATTTGTAATCAAATTCAAACAGTTCGGCTTGTGCGTTAAATCGACTTTCAGATGCTTGGGGAGAAATTTTATATTCCATTTCTAGATAATATTTATAAAAATCCAAGTCTGGAATGATGAGATTTGGTTGCAGTATTTCCAAGGAAACAACCTATATTGAAATAAAAAAACAAAGATTTAAGCTAGAAATTTTCTAAGAAGGTTTATCTGACAAAATGTACCTCACAGTAAATAGTCAATGTATCGTTTGGAAGTAAACCATTTTTCAGGATTTAGTAAAAAATCATTAGTAATAAATTCTGTATATCCCCAGTCCTCATCTTCGTGTGTGAAATGCAATTTGTTCACTAATCAAAAGTATAAATAAATAAATCAACTAATTAGGGAAACAACAAATATAAACAAACTTCGAGAATTGAACTCTTTTCCGGACACGTCCAAAATGGCCATTCTATTCATTGCATAAACTTCTATAGCATTAAATTTAGAAATAAGCAGATAAACGGACAAATATTTTCTTAATGGTTTCATCACAATATAGAACTGCAGTTGTTGATTTTCTGAATTGTAGAAATTGTTTGAAAACACTTTGAATCGTTCTATTGGTAGTTCATCGTTGAAAAAGGTGCTATAATTTTCAACATTCCATTTATGAGCAAATTTGGATACCCGTACAAATCCGTCCGACCAGCATAGAGTGTTTTGGTCTTCACGTGAGTTGATGTAAAGGGAATCGTATTCGATCAATTCACCTTCACAAAATAAAACAATTTGGCCATTGGAGAGCAATGGGCCGAGATCTTCAATGGAAATGTACTGATCAAAGTCGATGCTTGATGCAATCTATGATGTTCCTTTAAAATTATGACTTCCACGTCTGGTGTAAGCGAGTTTTTGTCCTTCCTCGGATAAGATGCTCAATTTAATACTAATTAACGATCTTGGGTTTTTGCTTGATTCAAGAAGAAACGACACCGAAAACCATCCATTACAGCCATTATTTCCATTGGGATAGACACGCAAATAATATTCCAGAGTTTGATTTTTTGACGATATATTAGAACTGATATGATTGATTGTCCTTTTGTTGGCGTTTGAGAAGCTTTGACTTATATCAATTGTCCATTGGAATGAGAAGGAATCGATAACTTTGGGCATAACGTTGAAAAAGATTCGGTTGGGATTGTCACTTTATCTATGAATGACTTGTCAAAAGGATTGGCACCATATACTTGAATCTTAACAAAGACTGAAATATTTTTCCCGAGTGACTCAACATCTTCTTTGTTCAATTTAAAAAATTTATTTGTTCCAAAATCCCGATCTATTTTGTCAAACTTGAATTCATCTAAAAAATTTGTCAATTTAAACAATCATCGTACATGTAAGCAAACCTTTGACTTCACGTATCACAGCACAATTGTCACCAAAAAGTTGCATTTCATAATTCACGGCAACCTCATCCTGCTCACAATCGATCAATCTCAACAGAATCCAAATTTGTTCATTTTCATTATCATCGTTACCAAGATTTAATCTCCGTGGAATTAGCCAAAGTGCAAAGTTCAATCGTTCACTTGTCTTTGAACTGATCAGTTGTGATTCAAATGCAGGCAGACACTAGAGGTCGACAAAGCTCTGTGCTCGCTCGTGCTCGTGTGCTCGCTCGTGCTCGTCTGTACTCGTCTAAAGTTTTGTTATTTACTCAATAGGTGGCGGCAGCAGAACAAACATCTGCCTTTTCTAAAGCAAGCTTTTTGGCTGTAGTTTTCCTTGTGCATATGAGATGGTGATTTTGGGACTTGGTGGTTATTGACTATCCCAAGGGTGGCGAATCGACTGGTGGTGCTGGATTTGGGATTGGAGCACCCTAAAACCCAAAATGGCGATTGGAGATGGTGATTTTTGGACTTGGGGGTTATGGACTATCCCGAGGGTGGTGAATCGACTGGTGGTGCTGGATTTGGGATTGGAGCACCCTAAAACCCAAAATGGCGATTGGAGATGGTGATTTTTGGACTTGGGGGTTATGGACTATCCCGAGGGTGGCGAATCGACTGGTGGTGCTGGATTTGGGATTGGAGCACCCTAAAACCCAAAATGGCGACTGGAGATGGTGATTTTTCTGCCAGACACATTACATCTTCTTTGAAAATACAATCAAAATTGTCAATTGTCCATTTGTGGGAAAGTGATTCGACAATATTGGGACAACTTTTTGCTGGTTCAATTTGTGAATCGTCAATGATTTGGAGCTAAGAATAAATTTTTAGTTTATGATTTGATTGAAAGTTTAAACTTTCTACCTGACAGTAAATCTTTAGCTGACCATTTTGTAAAAACTTATTGTCTATATTTTTAAAACAATTTTCACTTACAAGTGGCCATCCAAAGCCTGTTAAAGCAAAAAAGACATCTCGATAACCTGTAATTTGAAAAAATTAATTATTTCATAGATGCTATGTAAAGATCTCAACACAAAAGAAATACCAATGACAAAATGCTTTTCATCATTTTCATCTACAATTGCCATCCTAATTTGAACGTCCACAACTTCGCGTTGGTTCTTGCTTGTCAAATACAAAAATATTGCTAAATCCAATTCATTGTTTTTTGTCTTTTGAGATAGCTCAAGAAAAGCCAATAAATGATTGTTAGGGGTGGAAAATCGATTTGACGTTTGAGTAGAATCCAGATTATTGCCATCACTCATGTTGTTCGAGTTAATATTCTCAACTGTCCATTGATGTTCGAAACAGAATAGTTTCTGAATTTTGGGATCAAAAGTGCTGCTTAATTGATGCAGCGATGAGTCGTTTAGGATTAAATCGATTTCTTCAGAAATTAAATCGTCTTTTAAGGCAAATTCAATCTATAGGAATATTTTTAATTAACATAATTGCAAACAAAAAAACATTGAAAACGGTTATTTTATTCATCTAAGAAGTGAATTTACCTTGCAAACGATTGTCAATTTATTTTCAGGTAAAAGTTTTCGATTTACAAGCTCAGTCTTAGTCATCGAGACATTTGAGCCCCCATCTGACAAAATTCTGGCAAATTTTGTTGCTTTCTATATATTTTAGAACAAAAAAATATAGACTAGAATAAATCTTTGAAATAATCTTTTACCATTAGCGACGCTAAAATTCTCCTGATTTTCTGCAAAAATTGAAATTTCGTAACTTATTTCAAGATTACTGTTTGTTTTATTTTCCAAACACAAAAACAGTAAAACATTTTCTTTTTCAGGACACAGCTCAAGATAAGAATTGATCAGTTTTAGATACGGGGGAAAAATTTTCACTATAAATGAATGGATGTTCGTTGGAGATTTTGGACTGGGGGTGGTAAATGTAATCTAAATTGTCAATTGTCCATATTTGAGAAAAATGAAACCGATTTTGAGTCGATCGAGTTAGTTGAAGTTTGTTGAGATGACATTTTGACAATTTATTGTTTCGAAGAACACTTAAGACAAACATAACAAAAAGTTAGGTAGCGAGGTATGTTTTGCTTAATACGCCATCAATAACAGTGAGCTTTGTTTGACCAATATGTTGATTGCAAGTCAACAACAACTAATAAGACGTTTATGTTTCCATGATTAATATCTCGCATATGAAGCGGTACAAGTCAGTGTTTAAAGCAATAGAAATTGCCTACAAGTTATTTGATTAATATCTACCTTTATTTATGCCTTCACTTGATATGTAACCTTAAGCTTATCGGCGACAATGCTTTATGTCTTTGAAGTATATTTTATAATTAAACTTGAGTTTAGTTTTGGAATAATCATAAAACTGGTAAATAAACAGGTTTTATTTATTTAATTTTATTAATTTTTTTGAATGCAAGCGAAAATTTGTAGTTTCATTATAAAAATTATACTTCTTTAGGTTATTATTTTGCCTTGTTGCTTAATTACTTCCTTAGTAGACATGTTTTTTGAAAAGGTTAATTTTCATTTGCCAAATTTTAACATTTGATAAATTTATTTATAAAATGAAATATGTTTAAGAAAATCTCAAAAATTTAGAGTCTGAATACAATGCAATAAAGTTTACTTTAAACTTTACTTGTTTAAGAATAAGGTTACCGTAATTATAATTTTTAGATTTTTTTCTTCTCACCCAATACTATTTTTCCACAGATAACTTTAGAGTCGAAAGTACTTGTCCAACATTAGCTATGTAACATAATGATTGACATTATAAGACCTTGTATATTGACTTGCATAACTTTGAACACACAGAAAAATCAAATTTTCGGTTATTTAAAAAATTACATTTTCCAATTTTATGTCCCTCAAATGGTAAGCAAAACTAAAAATTTTATATCTCTTCTCGTATATCACGTTTGCCAACATTGCAAAAAGTTGAGTTGGTTTGATTAGTTTGGTAACCAACAGACTATGCGCATTTTTGTTTACAAAACTTACTTGATAAGATTATATTTTGTTTTGAATCAACTATTTCACATTATTCAATTTTTTATTCAATATTAATTCCGAGAACATTCTTTTCATTTTCATTTATTCTATTCTTTATAAAAAATTTGAGTTTATTATTTTCTTGTTAGTTCATTTTTAGGAGATTTTGGTTTTGAATTTAAATTTAAAACATGATAGGAAACTCTCTAATTCCAATTCTAGTCCAATTCAGGCATGCGTTTTAATGTTTTAGTGTTTTAGCTTCTTACAAATGGTAATCATTAATTGTACTTTAAGGTAAAAAAAATTTAACATAAATAAGACGCTTGAAGGTTTGTCTATAAAAGGTTAATGCAAATTTGTCAACATAATTTTCCTTTGTTTTCAATTCACTTTTCTTCGTTGTTCTAGATTTTATTCAATAAAAATTCCGAGCACATTCTTTTCATTCATCTATTCTATTTTATGATATATATTTTTTAAACATTTAGCTTCAGTTTTTACGTTTTTATTCATTCGTTAAAAATTAGTTTTCCAAATTAAATATTGTTTGCAATTGGCAAGCAAACAGGGTGTGTGAACTACGATGATAGATTCAATTGTTTGAACTTAAAACATATATCGAAATCATTTTCATTTTTAATAAAATCTATTTGACTCTAAAGTTTGTCACTTCATTATTTAAATGGTTTCATAGTAGCAGTTAAATTTAACCTTTTTAAAATCAAATATAGATTTTACATTTTTCGATAAGTTTGTGTAATAAATGGTTAAAAAAAATTCTAAGTAGATATGCAAGATTCGAAGTACAATTGAAACAACAAAATTCAAATATTTACTTGGCTGGTTCGTACTTACTGAACTTATTTTTTTTAATGGTTAAATCACTTTTACTTAATTTTAGCAATTGATTTCATGTATAAATAAAACTAAATATATTTATAACAATAAAGCCAATAGAATTACAAGTCACTGCATTATGCCACTTTCTTTTACTTACTTTAAAAGCAACTACCCAGCACAACTGGAAGGCATAGAAATTGTGGTTTACAGAACAGTTCCAATTAAAACTCATAATAACAAATTGGATTTAAGAAATGGTTGAAACAAACTTATAAGTGGATTTGTTCCTAAAGTACAATTGATACAACTAAATTCAATTAAATACTTGCCTGAATTATATTATGTTATGATCTCTGGTGTGTTTTGAAAAAGTAAGTTCACTTTAACACAATTATTAATTTAATTTGAGGAGCGAACGAATTAAATTCATTTACCTTTCTGAATGGTCTCCGGACAACACTGTTCAAGACTGCACTCCTTTTTCCGAGCAGCAATTTTGTTTCCATTTTTTATTAAATGAATCTCTTTTATTAATAATCAAATGTATCAACTCTCCGTCTAAGTTAAAATTAAAGTCTTTTTTATCAATATTTCTGATTATATTTTATCAAAATTTTATTTATTTATTTGCCATCAATAGTTTTTATTATCTTTATATTATTTTAGAGGTAAGTATATATTAGGTGCACTAAGTGTTGTTCAGCATTGAGGAATTTATCCAGGAATTATTTAATTATTAATCGAACTGGCAGTAGCGTTTTGGATTGGCATATTTAAACGGTTAATCTGTTAATCTTAACTCACAACAGAACTTATAATAGCTGTAAGGTCAGTTGTGTTCACAAAATATTTATTATTTATAAACAATTATTTCATTAACTTTCGTCGAATTCCTTTGTGTGTTAAAAATGGTTTTTAATTTATAATTAACTTTACATTTTTCATGTATTGCACAACCTATTACTATATTTCTATGCATAAATGTTGAGTCGATTGTACATTTATCGAACCTAACCATTCACATTAATAGATCTTGTTTTGACTTAAATAACTTTGAAAACACCCAAGTTTGTATTGAAGTTATTTAAAAAGATTTTGAATTGATCTTAGCGTTCTTAAAATGGTAGTTATAAAATAAACTTTTTTCGTCATATTTTTCTTATATCACGTTTTAAAATATTGCTAAAAGTTGAATTTGTTTGATTAACTTGACAATTTACAGACAGTGAGTTGAAGAAAGTGAATACGGCTAGTGTAGCTCACTTTGTATTATTAGTATGGAACTCTAATCCCTACTTCCTTTCGGCAGCTGTTCTATTCAGTCCAGTAAGTGTAGAAAAATATTCCTGTTCATCCTGCTGTCGTTCAATCTCGTTTTGTTATGATTTAAAACTCAAAAACAGTCTTTCGCATCTTTGATTCCAAAGATGGTTACTATCCTGAATACATTGCCGTAAACAACTTCGGGAAATGGGTTTTCACGTCTCCATTGGGCCATTCTTTAAGATCGATATAAACAGATTTTCTAATTTTATTTGAATTTAAACTAAATATTTGAAATTTCAATTTGAAAATTCATTAGTTTAGTATTTTCATTTAACTAACTAATTATTTGTGAAATCATATTTTTTCCCAAAAATCTTCTTTTTTTAATATCGCAATTTTAAAAAAATAATTGTTTGTAAATTCAATCAACCAATGGAAGCTATGAAATGCCTAATAACTTATTCACTCAGTCGATAAAGAATTAATGATTTTAATTATACTTTTAATTCAAACATTGGGGGTTTGGATTTTTCAAAAGGTTAAGAATTTAATTTTATTATATTTCAGGTTTGATTTTCGGATTTTATTTAAATATAAACTAATAACTTTAATCTACTTACCCCTAAAAAAAATACAATGTTTACATTTCTCTGTTATACTTTCACCGGTGAAATCGTCTTTTTAATCGAATCGTTCATCACCGTCACTGTCGTAGTGCAATGGACAGACAGACTGACAGACAAACACGCAAAGACTATTGGCGGTAATGACGGTAGTGAGTCGACTGATCAGCTGTAACTTTGTATTGACTTTAGGGCGAACGCGATCAACTAATCTCTAAAATAATCTTATCTATAAGAAATATATATTCTGTGTATGTACTGTGTGATGTCAAAGTCAGTTGGATTGCAATCACCACAAAATCTTTTTGGTTCAACAATTGTTTACTGCAAGTAAGTGTTGCCATTTTGCTTTCACAAGATCTATTTGGTAAGTATACTGAGTGTTTAGTGAGTGAACATGTGCTACATTTATAGTGCTTTCGAGTGTCAATTGGACAAATTCCGTGCGATGCAGGTTACTGTCATGTTAAACTTGCGGAATATTCTTTATGTTATTTATTATAAATGATTGCATAGCGTGATATGTTCATTTAATAGGCTCGGCTGTATGTCCGGATTTGTCAAATGAGAATTTCTCATGCTCCGATTCATTTACAGTGTTAATTAGCGGACGAAATATGCTCATCACTGGATATTAGGTTTTATGAAATTTAGCTAAATGTGACACATGCTTGGTAACATTTGTTAATATGTTTTGAGTTTATGAAAATAAAGTCTATTTTGCTGAGATTCAATAAGAATCTTCCAATCGTGTGACTCAAAGAGGCACACCCAAGTTGACCTTGAACACCTGAAGTAGAGTTTATGAGGTGCAAATGTGCACTATTATTGGATATCAGTGGTTGTAGAGATTTGAATCATATGTCGAATGTTCCAAATTGTGATCATTGGGTTATTCAGTAAAATATTGTATACAAAATCCTATAGAAGAATTGGCAGAAGCAAATAGTAACAAAAAAGAATTCATAGATTTACTGCTCAATTCATTGGAATCATTCCGAATCGTTTATCGGTATCGTTTCAAGTGTGAGCCCGGATTGGATAGGTAATACACAATGTACCGAAGAGTTTAAAACAAGGATGCGGAAACCGTGGACATCGGTCCACTTTCGCCCCAGGAAGTCCACTATTTTTGAACTACCAAAGTAGGGGAGTGGACTTTCTCTCAAAAAAGTTTCTTCACCTATGGTTTAAAGTGTGTGTACAAAATAACCAGTGCAATATCCAACGAATCGCTATAATATTGAACCAAATGACAACGAACTAAATATCACCATTTAACGGTGGTCTCAATCAAACTACTTCAAATCAATTTCCATTTTCAGTTTTAATGATTATATCTGCAATCAGCGGAAAAAATTTACTGCGCCAGCTTTAGCTGGCGCAGTTTTTTTCCGCGTTTGCCTGACGACTTGTTACACTTTAAAATTATTTTAAAATATATTTCTTTGTGTTATTATTCTGGTTTTTGTTTTCTATGATTTCAATTTTTTTAATTTAATAGTTATGTTAGTTAGGTTTTCCGGTGTTTTAAAAGGTTTAAATATATAGAATAATGTCAATTTGCAATCAACCTTGTTTTATTTTTAATAAGTACGAATAAAATAATCTAAAGTTGAATTGGAAAATGTTTTATAATACACTGAATTGGTACAACCTCATCTACTAGTCCAATTGAATTTACTTCCCACGACATCGCCTCATAACTTACGAGTCATAAGCGTGCTGTATTCTAGATAACATTCGAATCAGATATTTTTTGTCTAACCAGAAACATACATGAAAAGAGCTTGCATTGACTTGAAAAACGTAACAGTTTTATGCGATTTATAAAATTATATAAATCCTCTTTCTTGATTTGTGGTATGAATGTATTTAAAAGGTTAATCTTCACATAACCCACAACAGAACTTATATGAGCTTTAAGGTCAGTTGTGTTTATAAAATTATTATTGGATTTAAACAATTGTTTCATTAAATTAACTTCGTTTTTTTGCTTACAAAATGGTTTCTAATTATTTTTACAATCAACATACATTTTTCATATATTGCACACAATCTAGTACATTACACAAGACATTAAAGAATTTTTCATTTTTCTTTGAAATAATATCCTCTTTTGAACGATTTGGTAAATAATTTTTCCGGAATTTTTGGAATAATTATTGAATTTTACTCAATCATTTTCAAGCAATGAAATACAACCGGGTGTTACAATAAGGGAATGATACGTCACTCCAATTTGTAATCTTGAACATGATGAAGATTTTTTATAAAAATATACGAGAAAACACATATACAGTTCCACGATTCCTCCGAGAATTGTTTAAAAAATGGTTAAAAACAAATTTACAAATTAGATTTGCACTTGAAGTACAATTTATACAAATACATTCAAATAATTATTTGTCTGGATTACTTGGTTTGTTTATCTGACGTTTAAAATGGTTAATTCACTTTTGTCAAATTTTGACATTTGATAAATTTATTAGTAGAATGAAATGTGTCTACGAAAATCTCATAACTTTAGAGTCTGAAGCAAATGCTCTGATGTATTATACAACAATTATAAATTTTAGGGTTTTCTATTCACCCAGTACTATTTTTCCTTGGATAACTGTTGTGTCGATTGCACACTTGTACAACATTAGTTATATGTTACATAACGATTGAAATTATAAGACCTTGCATTGACTTACATAACTTTGAACGCAGAGAAACCGTCAGCTTTTATGTTATTAAAAAAGTTTCTCTCAAAGTTTTTTGGTCGCTCAAATGGTAATCAAAACTAAAACTTTTAACTTCCCCTATTTCTCGTATATCACGTTTGCCAATATAGCCAAAGTTGGTTTGATTAGCTGGGCAACTAACAGACAGTGCGATATGTGATAAAGCACCAAAATTAGCCACATTTGAAAGCACAAATATTGATATAAAGTACAGTGTGCAATTAAAAAGAGTATTTTCCTTTGTTTTTACTGAACAAATGTACTCAAGTGCACTTTTGGTGACACCCTGTTATCTAAAAGTAGCGTTTTGTTGATTACGCATGATTGAATGGGGATTACTTGACAAAAGTGTAGTCTCCGGGTCTCCAAAAATGTGTATATAATCTCGCGTATGTTCAGGGGTGTTTTGTATGCAGTGCTTGAGTTGTCAAATATTTTTGCTACATTTACTTTTCAGTCCAACATTACAGTTCATCATGTCTCCGAAACCAATTGTCGGTTATTGGGATATCCGTGGAGTGAGTTTATTTTTCATTATATTAAAATGTTTACTAATTTATATATTTTCTATAGAGAGGCGAGCCAATTAGGTTGATTTTGAAGTACGCCGGTGTCGACTTCCAAGACCAGCGGTACAGCTTCGTTCGTGGTGAAATGCAAAAGTCACCATGGTTTGGCGTGAAATTCACTCTCGGTCTCGATTTTCCCAAACTTCCCTATCTGATTGATGGAGATGTGAAGCTCACCCAATCACTTGCAATCTCTCGTTATCTCGCACGCAAATACAAACTAGATGGCACTACTGAAGCGCAGAAGAATCGCGTGGCTCTACTCGAGCAACAAGTGAATGATCTACTGACTGCTGGGCATCAGTTTTTGCACAAGAAAGATCAAAGCGCCGAGGAGAAAGCAGAGTTTGTCAAGAATCTTGAAACTCAACTTGAACTTGTCAACAAGTTTCTTAGCACTGGAAAGTACGTTGCTGGTGACAGAGTGACCTATGTTGACTTTTGGTTGTACGAGTATTTGCGCTATGTGAATACTAATGAAGTCACTGCTGGAGTCCTATCCAAATATGACGTACTCAAACAGTTTGTTCAACGAATTGAAGCACTGCCACAGGTGGCTGACTATTTGGCTGCATTGAATGCCAAGTAAATTTAATTTTTTTACACAAGTTGATCTTGTAAAAACTAAATTAAACTTTATTATTGAATGAATTGTGTTCTATTTTTTTAATTAAAATTTTTTAAAATATGTTCATTAGGTTTTTATTAAATTTCTTTCCTTCATTTTACATAACAGAAACTTTAATGGTAATGTTTGTCTTTAATTTTAATCCTAATTTTTTATCAAGGTTTTATTGTCACATACATGTATTCTTTTCTCGTGCAGATTACTTTTAAACTAACTCTAAATTAATAATCCTTAATTATTACTTTCTAGGGGCCCTATGTCTCAAATCTTAGCGTAGCTTTATTTAAAGTTGCTAAATCGTCGCCATAAAAATGGTAATCGTCAAGTAAATTTTTGTCTTCATCTATTTCTCTTAGTGTTTTCAATAATATCACTTTTATCAGTTAGAGCAATTTGTGGTCACTTGATTATTTTGAAACTTAGTCTTTTAATCATATATTATTACATGTTTTTTCTAAGTCTCAAACAATACTATAACTTCATTTAAAAATTTGAAATCATAGTCTGAGAATGTATTTTCATTAACACTATCAATTGATAGAAAGATATTGAGATACACGATCGCAAAATTATTCACTAACTTGTGTCCGTTTAAAAAAGGTAAATACAAAATTTTGTTTACACAGTTTACTTGACACGATCTCATTTTGTTTTCAATAAACCATTGCACATTATTCAAGTTTTTATTCAACATTAATTGCAAGAACATTCTTTTCATTTCTATTAATTCTAATTTATGATAATTATTGATGGTATCTTTTATAAAACGATTTATAAGTTTATTATTTTCTTCTTCATAAAACTGCCCTTTTAAATTATATATTGTTTCCATTTGGCAAACAAAAAGATTGTGTAAACTACGAAGATAGGTTCAATTGTTTCAACTTAAAACAGTCTAGACCGAGTTCAATGATGAAATCCTTTGAATATTAAAAAAAATATAAATTTCTTAGATTTATCAAATTGGTATTTGAATGGAATAATAGTATGCGTTAAAATTACATGTTTTTTAATTAAAACTTTTTTTTACTTTGTGAGCGAAATTTGCTTACTAAATGGTTAAAAACAAATTTACCAGGCAAATTTAAATATAATGAATTTAAATATGATCATTTATGTTTTTGAAAGGGTTAGTTCACTTTTATCTGATTTTAGATTTTAATTTATTCATAAAACATGATATGAAGCTTTTAGATTCCAATGCCAATCCAATACATGGCATTACATGGATATCAGTTGAACCGATTGTAAATTTGCCCAACCTAACCATTTACATTATTAGACATTTTATTGACATTCATAACTTGACTAAAACAATGTACAGTTTTAGGCTATTTAAAGTTTCCTGAACAGTGTTCGAACGTTTTACAAATGGTGATCTTAAGTAAACTTTTATCTTCTCATATTTCTCTTTGGTTATGTAGCACTTTTATCAGTTAGTTTGGAGTTCATTTCTCACCTTAATTATTTTACAAACAAAGTATTTTTATTCCTAAGTTTTTAAAAGTTGAGTTCTTTGCCTGTTTCAAATCTTAGTTTAGCTTTGTCAAATCCTAGTCTAAGAACGAATTTTCGTATATTCTGAAAGTTTTAATTACACTTTCAATTGATACAAAAATATTGAGGGGCACCGTTTCTGAATTTTAAGCAAACTTGTAACTTTTTTGGTTAGTTTTAGTGTTTTAAATACCCGCCATATTATGTTAAACATTTAGAGCATATTCTTTTTATTTTTATCCATTTCATTTTTATTCTATTCTTTTATAAAACGATGAATTTGTTGACTTTTTTACTTCGTAATTACATATTTTATTTATGAGTTAATAAAAATTTGCTTTCATCAGCTTTTCGGTTTAATAAATGGTTAAAAACTAGTTGCTATGTGGGTTTCCACTTGAAGTACAATTGATACAACAAAATTCATAAGGTTATTATACTTCCAATTTACTGGTTTTTACTGATCTTTATCTTTATCTTTATTGATCTTTAGGTTTTTGAAAAGGTTTGTTAACTTTTATTCAATATTAGCAAATGATTTAATTTATTAATAAAATTCAATACATTTATAAAAGTCTCTGAAAGCTTTTCCCACGATTGTAATTTTTACGTTTTTACGTTTCACCCAATACTATTTTCTAGAGATAAATTTTGATTGTACATTTGTCCAGCCTAACACAATTGACAATATCAGAACTTGTATTGACTTACATAACTTGGCAAACACCAAAGTCAATTTTGGGTTATTTAAAAAGTTCTGGAAGAATATTAACCGATTTATAAATGGTAATCATTATACAAACTTTTGTTTTCTCCTATTTCTTTTATATCACGTTTGCCAACATTGCCAAGAGTTGAGTTTTGGTTTGATTAGCTTGATAACTAACAGACAGTGTGCGATAAGAATGAGGCACTCAAGTTAGCCACATTTGAATGCACAAATATTGATATAAAGTACAGTGTGTTGGGTAAAAGAGTATTTTTCCTTGTTTTTTACCGAACAAATGTACTAAAGTGCACTTTTTGGTGACACCCTGTTTTGTGTAAAAGTAACGTCTTGGTGATGATTGCATGGGGATTACTTGGCAAAAATAGCAGTCTCTGGGTCTCCAAAAATATGTATATAATCTCTTGTGTGTGTTAAGGGGTGTTTTTATGTGCAGTGTTTGAGTTGACAAAACATTTTTGCGACATTTACATTTTATTCTAACTTTACATTTCAGCATGTCTCCGAAGCCAATTGTCGGTTATTGGGATGCTCGTGGGGTGAGTTTACTTTCACTATTACTAAAATGTTTACTAATTTATATATTTTTGTGTAGAGAGGCGAGCCAATCAGGTTGATTTTGAAGTACGCCGGTGTCGACTTCGAAGACCAGCGATACAGCTTCGTTCCTGGTGACATGCAAAAGTCTGAATGGTTTGGTGTGAAATTCACCCTCGGTCTCGATTTTCCCAAACTTCCCTATCTGATTGATGGAGATGTCAAGCTCACTCAATCACTGGCAATCTCTCGTTACCTCGCACGTAAATACAAACTAGATGGCGCTACTGAGGCTGAAAAGAATCGTGTCGCCCTACTTGAACAACAGGTGAATGATCTACTCACTTCGGCTGTGCAGTTTATTTTCTTCAAAAAAGACCCAACCGCAGAGGAGAAGGCAGAGTTTGTCAAGAATCTTGAAACTCAACTTGAACTTGTCAACAAGTTTTTGAGTGCAGGAAAGTACGTTGCTGGTGACAGTGTGACCTATGTTGACTTTTGGTTGTACGAGTATTTGCACTCAATGGATACTCATGAAGTCACTGGTGGAATTCTCTCAAAGTACGACACACTCAAACAGTTTGTTCAACGAATTGAAGCACTGCCACAGGTGGCTGACTATTTGGCTGCATTGAATGCCAAGCAGAAATAAATTTTTTGTTTATACAAGTTGATCTTGTAAAAAATAAATTAAGAATAAATTTTATTTTTTAATTTGACAAATTCCTTTCTTTTAAAGTCGCTTTTTCTAAAAGGTTTTAATCTTTTCTAATTGCGTTTAATTAAAACTTTATGCCACTGTTTGTATGTTTCTGTACCCAAAACTTAAAGGTTATTTTAAAAATATCAAAATATTTTTTCTTTTAGTGCAGTTTTTGTTCATTTCTCAAGTTGATTATTTCCTGACAAATTTTCTTAGCCTTAAGTTATCATTATTTTGAGAATCACAAAACTAATGACTAAAATGGTATTAAATAAAATGATAATTCAAAAGTATCAAACAATTAATATGAACTTATTCAATTTAAAATAGGTTTATTCAATAATTTTTGAACAGAAAATGACTTCATATTTAAAATAAATACTTTGAACCACCTTTAACATTGATATCAATCAAGTTGAAAGTGAAATTTTAATAATAAAATGGTATTTTCAATCAAAATGTTCTGATCTTTCAAGCAAATACTTTAATAATTCAAAATGAAATTGAAAATTTTTAATGAAATACTTGTTCTATTCTTTCAAATGGTTTCTATATTTTAATAATCAATAAAAAAAACGTTATATAGAGGGTTGTGTTGTGGTTCTATATCGAAACATTGAACAATATCACACGTTCCTGTTTGTGTAATGAAATTTTATTAATTTAAGATTCACAATTGTATTTATTACAAATAAAAACTTTGTTTTCTGCTATTCAAAGAGAAGTCTTTATTCATGATTATTTTAAAAGTGCATAGTTTAAATTCCTTTTAAGTATATGAGTATGTCTCTACATTTTAAACAGTTTTATATTGATAAAATGAATAAACTGGTATTGTAAAAAGCAGGTTACACTGAAGCTTTTAGCTCTTTAATAATTGGTTAAAACAAATTAATTTTGATTTATACTTTTAGTACAAATAATTACATTAAGTGCAATTAAACAAAGAAAATGTCTCCAAAACCAATAGTCGGTTATTGGGATGCTCGTGGAGTGAGTTTATTTTATCTTATTAATAAAAATTTTACTAATTGATATTTTTTGTCTAGAGAGACGAGCCAATCAGGTTAATTTTAAAGTACGCCGGTGTCGACTTCGAATACCAGCGATACAGCTTCGTTCCTGGTGACATGCAAAAGTCTGAATGGTTTGGTGTGAAATTCTCAATCGGTCTCGATTTTCCCAAACTTCCCTATCTGATTGATGGAGATGTCAAGCTCACTAAATCACTGGCAATCTCTCGTTATCTCGCATATAAATACAAACTAGATGGCACTACTTAAACTGAAAAGAATCGCGTTGCTCTACTCGAGCAACAAGACTACTGACTGGTAGGCAGCAATTTTTGCAGAAGAAAGGCCAAAGTGCAGAGGAGAAGGCAGAGTTTGTCAAGAATCTTGAAACTCAACTTGAACTGGTCAACAAGATTTTGAATGCAAGAAAGTTCGTTGCTGGTGACAGTGTGACCTATGTTGACTTTTGGTTGTACGAATATCTGCACTCTGCAAGCAGTAATGAAGTCACTGATGGAGTACTATCCAAGCACGACACACTCAAACAGTTTGTTCAACGAATTGAAGCACTGTCACAGGTGGCTGACTATTTGGCAACATTGAATGCCAATTAGAATTATTTTTTTTGTTTAAACTTGTTACAAGTTGGTCTTGTAAAATATTAAATAAAACATCTTGAATTTACATTGTCATTAGTCGAACTTTTTCTTATTGGGGTTTATTTTAAAATTTTAAAATTGTATTTTAATTAAACTTTAATCTGCATTCTTTTAAACAAACTTATTTATAAATCTTACTTACCGGTTAGTATAAATTTCGTTAATTTCTCAAGTTAATTATTTAGAAAAATAAGTTCTTAATCCCTAGTAATCTGTTTTACCATGAATTAATATTTACACAAATAATATTATTTAAATCCAAGTAATTTAAATATTTGTATATGTATTCCTTTTAAAAATGGTTTAATAAATATTTTTATAACTTTCTTTTTCTTAAATAAAAGGATTTGTTTCTATTAGTTATTATTAATATTAACGGACAGGGGAGGGTAGTAATTTTGAAACAGGCGAGATGTCGTTACTTGTCGAGCAGATAAATCAACTTTGCAGAGATAACAAATAGCACATAAATGAACAAGAATGAGTCATAGATAAAATTAGTAAAATCATTTTTTATACGTTTGCTAGTAACGACATCTCGCCTGTTTCAAAATTACTACCCTCCCCTGTCCGTTAATATTGGAAATAACTAATACATCGTGAAGAAAATTTTTATTTTTGGCTGATTGAAGTATTTTTTATTTTATCTTTGTGATACTGGTATTAAAAATGACTGATTCATATTTATCTATCTGGTTTAATAAATGGTTAAAAACAAATTGATTTTGTTTTGTACTTGGAGTACAAATAATTACATTAAGTGCATTTTGACAAGTGCACACTTTTTGATGACAATTGGTAAGAGTAATATTGTTGGTTATGAATGAATCATGCAATAGTCTGATTGCATTAGTTGACAATCTATTTTTGTATCAACAATTTTGTATATAAACTCGAGTGCTCAGAAGTGTTTAAAGGTGATTGTGTTTGAGTTTAGCTTTAACGATCAAACTACCGTCTAATTCCTTCAAGGAAAATGTCTTCGAATCCCATTCTCGGTTATTGGAATATTCGTGGAGTAAGTTTTTTATTATTATTAAATTTTTATTTATTAATTTTCTTTTTAGAGAGGCGAGCCAATCAGGTTGCTTTTTAAATACGCTGGTGTTGAATTTCAAGAACAGCAGTACACTTATGTTCGTGGTGAAGTGCAAAAGTCTGATTGGTTCAAAGTGAAATCTACTCTTGGCCTCGATTTTCCCAATCTTCCCTATCTGATTGATGGAGATGTCAAGTTGACTCAGTCGATTGCAATTCTTCGCTATTTGGGACGTAAATACAAACTCGATGGCACTACTGAGCTGGAGAAGAATCGAATTGCACTGCTTGAACAACAGTTGGTTGATCTAGTTGCTTTCTATCAACAATTTGCGCGTTTCAACAAAAATCCAACCACAGAAGAGACGGCAGAGTTTCTCTCTAAACTTGAAGCCCAACTTGAACTGGTCAACAAGTTTTTGAGTAACGGAAAGTACGTTGCTGGGGAAAACATTTCCTATATTGACTTTTGGTTATATGAAAATCTTCACGGTATGGACGGAAATGAAGTCACAAATGGAATTCTGTCCAAGTTTGTCGCACTCGAGCAGTTTGTTCAACGAATTGAAGCACTACCACAGTTGGCAGACTACTTGGCTCAAATCAATGCAAAGGAGAGAAAGAAATTTTATTGAATTGAATTTAGAGTTTAATCGAATTGTAAACTGAGCAAAAGGTTTATATTAAATGAATATATTTGTAAATTGTATCATACAAAAATTGTTTAATTTTTAAGTTTAAGTTTCCAAATTTCTGTTTTAATTTGAATGTGAACTATTTACTTCATTTATATCTTGATATATTTGCCTTGTGATTGTTGATTCAGGTTATTATACAGGTTTCTAAACTTTATATTCTGATCAATTAGTTTTAATTTTAAAATTCTTTTTGACAAATTTTAATATACCCCGTTTGTTTTTTCAATTCCTTAATAATTATAATATAATTTTATTTTTTAAAATTAAATTTAATAAATTTTGTGTGTTAAGTTGAAGTTAATTAAATGGTTAAAAATTAAATTTGAAAATGAATTTATTCTAGATTTTGGTGTTGCCTTTAATGTTGAACAGAGCTCGAGAGTTATATTTTCCTGAACGTAACTAAAAGCACTTTGATAGATCTGTGTACTTGAAAGTACAATTTAGTGACAATTGGAAGTTGGTTTACTTTGCAAACAGGTTTACTCATTGTATTCTGTGTATTTATGCATGATTGCATGCGCATTAATCAGCAAAAGTCGCGTCTCCGAGTCTGTATTGGTATATAATCCTGTGTTTAGTGGTGTTTAGCTGTTTAATTTTTTACTTTATATATCAACAATCATATTACCAAAATGTCTCCAACACTAATTCTCGGTTATTGGGATACTCGTGGAGTGAGCTTTTAATCCATATTTTTTAGCAACTATATTTTTATGATTATTTTTTTAGAAAGCTGAACCAATTCGTCTTCTTTTGAAATATGTAGGTGTCGACTTTCAAGACCTTCGGTATGGCCCACGTGATGACAAGACATGGTATAATGTGAAATTCAGTCTCGGATTTGATTTTCCCAATCTTCCCTATCTGATTGATGGTGATGTCAAACTGACACAATCGCTGGCTATATCTCGCTATTTAGGTCGTAAATATAAACTAGATGGCGTCACTGAGATTGAGAAAAATCGTATTGCCATACTCGAACAACAAGTGATTGATATGTCAACTGCTTATGGTCAATTTAGACGCAGAAATCCGACAGTAGGGGATAAGGCAGAGTTTCGTAAGAATCTTGAAATTCAATTTGAACTGCTCAACAAGTTTTTGAGTGCCGGAAAGTACGTTGCTGGTGACAATGTGTCCTATGCTGACTTTTTACTTTACGAATATTTGCACGCTGCCAAAGGTATTGAAATTGCTGATGGATTGTTGACCAAGAATGAATCAATCAGAAAGTTTATTCAACAAATTGAAAAATTGCCACAGTTGGCCGACTATTTGACTCAATTTAATGCAAAGAAGAATTGAAATTTGTTAAAATTCATATTTTAAGTTCAATCAACTTGCTCTATTATCAATGTAATTCTTTCATTTTCAATTTCTATTCATACGAAAAAGATTAACCTACAAGGTCGCGTTATTTTATTTCATCGACGTTTATTTTAAGACAAAATTAAATCTTTAATTTGTTCGGACATTAATAAACAGATAACAAGAATTTGTTTGCACTATTTTTTCGGTAAAAATTCCGTTTTTCTTTTCAGCATATATTTTTTAAAAATCCAAGATTCAAATGATAGATTTTTTTATTTGCGTTTGTAAATGATTGAAACAAGAAAATGCGCTTGTAAATGATTAAAACAAGAAAATTATTACTTAGGTAATATGTTTGAGATGTTCTTTGAATAAAAAAATCAGGCGGCAGGTTACCTCAACCTCATTGTCCCTCAACCACTTCGTGGTGGTATTTTGGGTAATTTGCACAAAAACGAACGACAAAAGGTAGAGGTTTGAAAATGTAGGAGCATAGGTTAACACAAGGTTTCTTTGAACCCTAAGAATGTTAATAAATAAGTACTGTGGAATCAATAATGATTAAGATGAGTGATCCATTCTGCCTGTAATAATTGCACTCAGAAGCCTTAATATTAAAATAAACTCTGGATGTAAAATTGATTACTCAAAATTACAAAACGAAGTCAAAGTTTCAGTAAATAAAACATTTCTGTCTTAAAACTTGCCCAATATCACCTGACCTCATTTTTCTTAAAGCTTTGCTACCACGGTATTTTCTTAAAAATTCCAAATTATCTAATCAATACCTCTTAATATTGTACTTCTGGTTCTAATTAACAATTCACACTTTCACAATCAAGATATGAATCCAGAAATTTCTTTATTAATATTTGTTCAAATTCTTTTTCACAAAAAGAATATTATTGTATTAAGGTTTACTTAGAGCAGAATTACATTTTTTGATTATAAACTTCTGTTCTGTTTGGATGGTTTGTTCTAACTCTAAACTTATCGCACACAGTCAAGTGCAATAATTTACTGTTCAGATGTTAATTATAATGATGGTGAATGTCTTGCTGAAAATGCAATTCATTAAAGTTATTAAGTGATTAAAGTATAATTCCGTTCTGAACTGTTTGTAGCCATTTTTCTGGGTTCAAATTCTAGCAGAATAGTATTGGCTTTTATTATTTTGAGGATTCAAATCTCACTAAAATTGTCATATGGAATATTGCTTGGTCAAGCCTCGAGTTCTAAATGACAGGTATTCTTCGCCGCCTGATTTTTTATTTAAAGAACATCTCAAACATATTACCTAAGTGATAATTTTCTTGTTTTCAACATTCCCAAGCGCATTTTCTTGTTTCAATCATTTACAAGCGCAAATAAAAAATCTATCATTTTAATCTTGGATTTTAAAAAATATATTTAAACCATTTTCAGTTTGAAATACTTTTGCTAAATAGGATTATTGTTTGCGAGAATAAATTCATCGTACAGTCAAAAACATAGGAAAAAATTGAATTTCAATGTCAAAGCTGAAATTCAAAAGCCTTGTTCGGTCATCAGAGTACAGAGAATGCAATGTGCGAGCATACTAATGTAAAGTTCAAATGTGTCAATCTAAAACAATTAAATAAAGTTGCACCAATGTGAAAAAATTCCAATGGCTTGACCAGAAATAATTCTGTATGCTCATGATGAATAATTATCACGGATTCCACTTATTCCTGTAACGGTGTAAAGACAAAATAAATTAGTTTCAGTTAGAGAAATGCATCATTTAGCATACCGTTTTAAGGTGTAAATCAAAATACTCCTATACAGAACCAAGTGAATGTAGAATTTCTAATACACCAAACAAAAATATAGAGTAGATCAAATCAGAGAAATCGCCAAAAAATCTTACCAAACATCAAAACAAAAACAGCTGATCGATGCGAGGACAATGTTTTGATTGTAGCACGAGTTGATCTGATTTAGAGACACATTTGTTGATGTTAGGAACAAGACTCTATGCACACAAATAAAGATTGTGGGACCATATTGCCACTGAGATTGATTTGAATTGATCCACTAATATCCCAAACACGATATCTCAATCACAATATAAATTGCTGAATGAAAGAATTCGTCAAAAAGCGGCTCAAAAACATCAAAACAAAAACAGCTGATCGTTTTGATATTAGTACGAGTTAAGTTGAGTGTGCTGAGATGTTCCTTGCAACCACGATTAAATGTTTTGTGAATTGCTTGGGTCGGTACCACGGTAGAGAAGATGAAGAATACGGTTCAAAATAATAACAAATTCAAAGCACAACAGAAAACACACAAACACGTTTGCTGATTTGTGGAACAAGGCTCGAAACAATAGGAAAAGCGTTTTTGTATTATATAGCCACCAAGATTGTTCCGAATTGATCCACAAATGCCTCAAAACACGAGATCTCAATCACAACAACACACGTAAAGCACTGTTTGTACTGCTGACAGAAGACTTTCAAACTGTACAGCGAGAGATTAGCAATGTGTTCAGAAAATGCGACACATGCCACAGAAAAAGTGGCGTGCCGCACACAAAAGGTCCATTCATATAGTTTGACAACTTCCACTGTACTCCGCCAACTTCTTCTATTTTGTCCACAAAACGGATTAGTAATATTTTTTTATGGGCGCTACTGCCCTCCAATGTTTTAATGGGAAAAAGCGTTACTCAACACAGTCAAAATCATAAAAAATCTATAAATTAATTGCATGAAATCCAGGTTTTTATTTAAGAAATATAACCTACATTTAGTTTTCATTTTTATCTCAGCATTTTTATGATTTCATTTGTAAAACTTTGGTCGTTTTTATTTTTTGGTTCAAAACTGGTTTAATAATGTAATTAGCAAATTGATGCTATAAGCTATAAAAACAAATCTTTTTTAAACTTTTTTGATTTGAACCTGACTGTATTTTTTGTAAAGGTAGTGACTTCCAAAATGATTGAAATATTATTAATCAGAATTTTTAAATCTTTAGTCCGATTGCACAGTAAATAATAGGAAAACTTGTATTCAAGTTTACTATCACAATTGAATATTTCACTATACTGTTCAATGAAAATGTTACAAAAATTGTTTATAAACTATATTTTGATTATTAATTAAGAAAATGTTCAAACCAATTGCATAGTAACTGGTCACAAATCAAGATTATTAAAAAGTTATATTAAAACGAAAAAAATTATTTACAGACAGTTTATATCTTTTCATTTGAAATCGTGAAACGTGAATAGAGAATTAATGATTCACTAAAATTATTTTATAGCATACATAAGTTTTGTGTGTTGGATTTAAATGTTTTGAAACTTTGAACAACTACTGAAAATTCAAAAGTAAGTTTACCACTTAAAATTATTATGCAACATAATCTATGAGTACTGGATAGTATGTTGCTGGGACAATGTATCCCTTATGCAGTGCCGGCCCACGAGCTCATTTCAAGGTAGGCAAAGTGTTCATTTACCGCTCTTAACCCTCAGTTTACCGCCTTTGGCATGAGCTAAATTGACCAGAAATTGTAAAAAATCTCTCCAAAGTCATTTTACCGTATCTGAAAACTAAAAACAAGGTCAATCTTGCCTACCTTCGTCTACGGGCTGAGCAGGCACTGCCCTTATGAATTTTATTTTCTCTTTTTGAAACAGCATTTTAGCATATTTACATTTTAAACAAATTGGTTTGTCTTTGAAAAATTGCCAGTTTTCTATGATTTATTTTTTATATATTAAAAATTCAATGTAGAATTTAGGCTTGTCTTTAAAAAGGTTTCAATTTTTATACTTAATCTCTTTAATTAATTTTGCACTTAAAGTTTAATTGGATTACAGCATATCAAAGTACAGTTTGCGTTTTCGTCATCATCATCGAGTATTGTGTTATATCATTGCTTTTAACAAACATCATGCATAAAACTATTATGTCAATCATATTAGATTTCATTAAATGGTAATTACTTAAAAATGCTGTTGAAATAACGCAAACTATTTCTATTCCCTATTATACAACAAGCATGTAAATAACATTGCAACAAGTTGAGTTTGTTTGCCAACTATTGGCATGAAAATTGATTAGAGCAGTGCAAAAATGCGAGTCACTTTTAGGGCACAAACTTTGATAAGAGGCATATAAACGTATCCATACCGTATTAAATGTACAGAGTGGTGTTGTTTGATAAAAGGTTCATTTACATTTATTTATTCATACATTTAAATACAAAGAAATTTGATTACACTTTGAGTTCACTCTGTATGGTAGAGGTGCTGTTGTTGAGGCTTTGTGAGTGCATACCGGAGCCTTTAGTTTAGGTTAGAAATGTCTAGAAGCCGGCAAAATCGAGTATATAATGTCGTGCTC
Organism: Rhizoglyphus robini; assembly: GCA_023373905.1. Lineage (NCBI taxonomy): Eukaryota > Metazoa > Arthropoda > Arachnida > Sarcoptiformes > Acaridae > Rhizoglyphus > Rhizoglyphus robini. The sequence continues at coordinate 839,742 of JAKIJQ010000076.1, read as the reverse complement.
GTGTTGTGAATTTGACAGTTATTGAAGAAATATCTATTTTTGCACCTATTATTTCTGAATTTATAAACCAAATCAGCATCATGTCTCCTAAACCAGTTGTAGGTTATTGGGATGGTCGTGGAGTAAGTTTTTCAAATGGTTTTATAAAATTTTTTTATTAATTTTTGCAATTCAATAGAGAGGCGAACCAATTCGATTAATTTTAAAATACGCAGGTGTTGACTTTGAAGACAAGCGTTACAAAAACAGGTCTGAGTGGTTCGATGTGAAATTCACCCTCGGATTTGATTTTCCCAATATTCCCTATCTGATTGATGGTGATGTCAAGCTGACTCAGTCGATTGCAATTGGTCGCTATTTGGCACGTAAATACAAACTAGATGGCGCCACTGAGGTGGAGAAGAATCGAATTGCTGTGTTTGAGCAACAGGTGGTTGATCTATCGTCTTCCTATGCTCAATATGCTTTCTTCAAGAAAAATCCAACCACAGAGGAAACAGCAGAGTTTCTCGCAAATCTTGAAACTCAACTTGATCAAGTCAACAATTTTTTGAGTGCAGGAAAGTTTGTTGCCGGTGACAGTGTGTCCTATGTTGACTTTTTCCTGTACGAATATCTACACTCAGTTAACAGTAGTGCAGTTGCTGCTGGAATTGTGTCGAAATATGACGCACTCAAACAGTTTGTTCAACGAATTGAAGCACTGCCACAGGTGGCTGACTATTTGGCTCAACTTAATTCCAAATAGAATTAGCTATTTTGTGTATTTTGAAAGTTACAAGTTGATCTTGTTATAAACTAAATAAATACTTGTTTACGATTGTATATTTATTATTTTTCTTCAAGATTAAAGGTAATCATATTTGCCATGTTTTTGGTCTTGATATTTTATTAAATTGACAACTTTGTCAATTTTAAATTTCTCCTCATCTTACTTCCTCGTTTAAATGGTGAAATTTTTAATAGAAAACTCTCATAATTCAAATTATTTAGAATATACATATCATCAATCTAAGCCCAATGTTAGTTTAATTATTTTTCAATATAAACCCCCTTTTTTATTCAAAATAATTTTTTTATTTAATTGTTAATTTTGTTTATTACATTCATTAAAAGTTTTTACTTTGAACACCACATTTAAAGGTTACAAGGTTACAAAAACTAATAATAACTATTTTCCTATTAAAATATTATAGAATATAAGAAATCTGTTTATTTTTAAATAGCTTTATTTACTTTATTCTGTTTAAGGTTGCTTTAAATTGAATTCGTTATTTTTTTACAAAGATTAAAGGCAATCATATTTGAAATGTTTGAATCTTGTGGTTTTATTATTTTGTCGTTAATATCTGACAAAATTAGCTCCGCTGCGGTTAACTTGGATTAAAATGGTGAAATCTTTAATTGAATGTTATCTTAATAATACAAAATATTTAGATTATACAATCTATTTAGAATCAATCTATGCACCAATTTTAAGGTTCAATATACAATTTTATATACAAAAAAACATCCGTATTTTTATTCTAGTGAATTTATCTATTCGAGTATCAACTTTGTTTTTACATCAATACTGAACGCGAACTTCAGCTCCACATTTAAAAGGTTTCCGAAAATTACGATTTTTCAATTGAAATTCAAAAGAATTTAAGAAATCTAACTACTTTTATGTAGCATTATTTACTTTATTTAATTTAATTTTTAAACAATTTCACAGATTGTGGATAGACGACACTTCCACTGTCGTTGACATAGATCGATCCGGTAATGTTGCGTGCATCATCAGAAGCGAGGAACGAGGCGAGATTGGCTATGTCCTCTGGTTGACCAATTCGTCCCATCAAGGCGGCTTTTCCCAATGCAGCAAACATTTGATCTGCCGCTTCTTGGGTGAACTTGTCGCCAACAACTGAACGACCAAATTGAGTGTTGACTAATCCAGGACTTTACGAAATATAAAATTAAAATACAAATTATTTAACGTATTTTACTTACTTGATTGAGTTAACTCGAATGCCTTTTGGACCCAATTCAAGTGCGGCAGTTTTGGTCACCATGTCGAGTGCAGCTTTCGAGGAACCGTAAATTACGAATAACTAAAATATAATTTATTATTTTTATTTTAATATTAGATATAAAAATTAAACTTACAGGTATAAGTGAAACTGTACTGGAAATGTTGATCACATTTCCTTGTGTCTTCTCCAAGTGAGGCACAGCCAATTGAATCAACTCAATCGGAACACGAACATTCAGTTTGTAGACTTGATCAAACGCTTCCAACAAATTTGGACTTGCCAAGGTATTATTGGCAGTCGAACCCCCAGCATTGTTGACCAGAAAGTCCAATCGACCAAACTTGGCCAGCGTTTCATCGATCAACTTCTTACGGAACGAATCATCATCTCGTAGATCACCAATCAACTGTAGAGGTTTCACTCCACCGGAGACTTTCTCAATTTCTTGAGCGACTTTAGCCAAATTGGCAACTTCCCGTCCAGTGATGGTCACCCGAGCACCGTATTGAGCAAATTGAATTGCAATCGCAGCACCAATGCCTGAACTAGAACCAGTGACAATGGCTACTTTACCGTCAAAATTGTATTTCTTGTTGGTGGGAGACATTTTGTTGGTTTGATATGTTGGTTTGCTTTGTTGGTTTGATCAAGTAATATAAAAATATTGAAATTGAATTTCTTTATATACTTTTCAGTTGTGCAATGTCACATTGTGTGGCAATACGTATCACAAACGTAACTCAACGCACAATTGTAATCAAAGACAAATGGACAATGTTTTAGCGCATTCGGACAAAGCTTGTTCAGATAAAGTTTGAACAAGCTTTGTCCGAATGCGCTAAAACATTGTTCATTTGCTGTTATGGAAATACAACTAATAGTTAATTTACCTCTACATGTCGCTATACACATTTTGATAAAATGTATACAAAATTTTGTATTTGTTACTAATCAAGAACAAGAGGAATGCAGGCTCATTACTGACATTATAAATCGTACAAATGTCTAAATCAATCATCAATGCACTAATAGTGCTGTTTTTAATTAATATTAAATATTTCTGAATACTATTATAATTTATAAGTTTAGATTGCGATATTTACAAAGGTGGTAATTTAAGTAAAATATTTTAACATTTTCATTCTCCACAAAAAGGTTATATTTTCATCAAATTTCTCTTATCTCTTATCGCATTTCACGCAACAACTTGTTACAAATTGATATATTGAACTATTATTTTAATAGTTTTCATTTGAATTGAGAACTCGGTTTTCAGCTTAAATGGTTAAAAACAAACTTATTAGATGGATTCGTTTATTCTGGTTTTATCTTCTTTCATGTCATTGGCTTCGACAAACTCCAAGATTTTAAAGAATGCCATAAATTATATTCTCAAAGTTTAAATGGTAAAAACTAAAAAATTAAATTACTTGAATAAATCAAACTTTTCTTTTCTCTAGTTATATAAGTTATAGAAGAAAACAACTTTATTAAAAATAGAGCGGTGCTACCCACCTGCGATGGGTTGCCATGAGACACAGCATACTAATCAATCCATAAGGACAATTGCACACAAAATACAAACAAGTGGGTTACAGAATAAAGATTATGCAAAATATAATAGATTTAAAACTATGAGAACATTATGGTATAAACAAGTAGTGCTTGATCACATATAAAAGTCTATTCTTGTGAGTAAATGTGTACTACGCAAAATTTGAATAACTTAATTCAAAATAATATTACCACAATGATGAACTTTAGATCAACTCAATTCCATATAGATTTTTTTTGTATATGTGCATGAAGTTACGAGGCTTTCTTGCTATTAACATGATTAATTTTTTTGTTAATTTCATTGTATTTAAAATCGTTGTTTAAAGCATTTTTAATTCAAATATAATCTTATATATCTTAATATTTTATATGTTTTCGTCTTATGATTCTATTAAATTTTTTAACTGACAAAATTAACTTCCATGTAACATTGGGAAATTTTTTAATCGACTATTCTTGTAATACTAAATATTTTTGATTATACAAATTAATCAATCAATCAATAAACAAGATAAAGGTTCAATATTCCATCATATCAAAGCAACCAGATTTTTAATTCCTATAAATTTATTTATTTAATTATAAATTTTGTTTTTTACATTTAGCTGTGCTTTCTCTGTTTAAAAGGTTTCACAAAAATACGATTTTGTAATCTTAAAAATCAAGAAATCAATTAAATTATAGGTAGCTTTAATTGCTTTATCTATTTAAATTTGTAGCCAATTTCATAGATTCTATGTAGATCAAACCGGCAATGTTGTGTGCATCATCATTTCTGGTCAATTTTGTTTTATTCAAATCAACATTTTCTTAAAATTCAACTGTCATGGGATTTCCATTCACTGTAATGCAACCATTTCGTTTACTAAATTCCGAGAAAAACATTATCAAACAAACTAAAAGTTATTTATAAATATAGAAAAACCCATGATGTCGTAAACAAAATTATCATGTTTTGGGCGATGAATGGATTTTATTCAATAATAGCACAAACAAGCTTCAATATCACTCTACATTACATCAAGATTTGTATAATTTTTTTTATATAAACCCAATTTCATTCGACATGACTTTCAAACTTGTTCTCGGCATTTTGTTATTCAGTTTGGTTGTCTAAACTATTTCTTGCTCTTAAATGGATGTTATTAAAAGTATTTTAATTGTGACATTATTTATTTTGGTTTGTCTTGAAACCATCATAGGAAATCCAGAAGAGTTTAAAATTGAGAGTTATGTTAGTGAACTTAAAGGAGATATTTTAGTGCGCAAAAAGATTGTTCAAATCCGAGAAGAGGTTTGTGCCAACTAAGTTTGAGATTAAATTGATTAAATTTTATTAATTTAATTTTAATTCAATCAACCGCCGTCTCTGACGATCGTTTTAGATGGCCAACAGCCCTTCCAGAATATTTTTGGTTCAATTATTCGATCGAAGCAAATTCCTTGCCTTGGAAACATTTCGAAATAGCTTATGTCATTGAAGATTCATTGCAGTCAAAGAAAGGACTAATTGTGAAAGCAATGGATCATATTATGCGTCACACTTGTGTACGGTTTAGAGAAAAGAAGCATCTTGACAATCATTATGTGCACATTTACAAGGGAAATGGCTGTTTCGCTTCGGTTGGTTTCGATGAGGACTTTCCTGTGGGCAAAATTTCACTTGGCGATGACTGCTACAACATGGGCACCGTTCTGCACGAGTTGATGCACGTGCTTGGCTTCTATCACTCGCACACACGACACGACCGAGACCTCTTCCTCAAGGTGCACAAATCAAACATTCATCACGAGAGCATTTTCGAGAAGAATGATCCTCGAAATGAGCGAAATATTGGTCCGTTTGATTACAATTCGATTATGCTGTACGGTGCAAAAGCTTTCAGCAAGGATGGCAGTCTCACAATGGAGCCTACAATGTTTGGGTTTGAATTGATGGAGGTGTACGAAAAGACAGGACTGACAAAGTTGGATGCTGATTCGATCAATTGGCTGTACGGATGTCCTAGAGTCACGGATGAATCGAGTAAATCTGATTTTAAGGTTTTGGTGCAACTTCATTTGTTGAATATTATTGTACTTTTTATACTATGAGGCTCACATGTTATTAATTATTGAAATTATTCAATGTTTGCTATATTCACAATTTCGTTCTTGAATTCCAAGCATTTAAACATTTTTTTTACTAAATTAATGAAGTTATGATGGATTGCAAATTTAAAGGTTTCTGATTATATTTAGATGAATTACTTTAATTGTTAATTCAAAATTCATTCAACACTTTAAGTGATCTGTTATGTTTTGTGGGTTTCAAATCGCGTGTTACTATTAAAAAACAGTTTCTGAATTTAACTGCATTTGTTTTCCAAAAAGTAATTATATTAATCTGATACGAAAAAAATTTAGGCTTCATTGGTGGATATTATATTTCTCAAATGTTCACTGATATTATTAAGTTATAAATATTGATTTGACAATGAAAGGTATAATAAAAATTAACAATGCTTTAATAAAGCCTTTTTACATGTATGTTACATTACAAGTCACTTAAAACATAACCACTTTCTGATTTACCGAAGGTTTTCATTTTTAGAGCTCATTATATTTGAATATGAAAATATCTTTTTGAATTGTCACAAGTCGAAGCTAGAGAAATTCAAGCATATTTAAAAAAATTACAAATCCTACATATAGTGAATGTGTGACTCCCAGAGTCAAAAGTCAATGTGCGTCAGTGAAGCTCTCCCTCAGGGTGAGTTGATCTCTCGTGTGTCTTATGTACCTATGCAGGTAGAACCTGAATACCGGTAAATAGCCGTAAAAGGACATTGCGGCGATCACAGAGTATTGGCAGCCGGAATCGTTGATACTCTATTGATCGTGAGCGCGGGTCTGTCAGACTGTTTGCTGGTCAAACAATTGTGCACATTCGAGTTGTCCGAATTCACTATGCAGATGAGACTCATTGGTGACCTTAATGACCTCTTCCTTTTCGATTGAATTCGTATGAATTTGGTTTATATAATTGCACCACTATGGTCAGGATGTGTGTCTGTTCACTGTTCATGTTCGCATGTACAAACAAATGTGCAGTCTCGCCCGAGTGAGGCGCATCAAGTTACATCGATCGGGGTGGGAGCGCGGAGCGCAGACCGTCCCGGTACCGACTGCATTGCGAGGCCATATGTTTGCCTCGAGGGCTTTTCGCCCTAGTCGTTAATGGCAACTTGTTGCCTCATCACGAACGGTAAATCTTTACTTCTTACACATTTTATTGCTTCAGGATAAAGAGCAGTCCCGGTCACACGGACAAAGTATTTCTTTTGAGGTTCTCATCGATGACGACGAAGAGGGACAAGTGAACCCCCTTTTTCTCTCTTCTTCTTCTTGACCTCAAGAAGGTCTGCCTCTTTTGTCGGTTTTGTCTGCTTTACCGAACACGATCGTCGGTGTGCCCTCAGAATGAAGAACCAATCACTTGCTTGGTAAGACCTGGTAACAACCCTAATTTTGCCCCCTTTCTTGTCGCCCCAGGTCCATATTTAAGGATGCTCCCGCCCGAATGCCTACTCACTCTCCCACGCTTGACTATCGACTTCGAGTGTCCACTTGCTGACCGAATTTGCTCTCGGTGCCCGATCTATGACCTGTTTGTGCTGACTTGTGTCGTTGGAGTCGAGTTCCCTTGTTTTCCGGTTCAATCCGTAGTGCCTCCAATTTGGTGCCTCCAAGTGCAATCCAATCCGCATCACGTCCGACACCAACGCCCTTGGTCCGCATCTTGGTTTCCTGTTTGAACGTTCGTCTCAAGTACGCCGTATTTGGTCTTCCTGTGAATCGCAACCTGAGCTGTTTTGGATCGATTGATGTCGATGGGTCATTGATTGACTTGTTTGTTTCCCGTCCCGTGGGTTCGATTGTTGTTCTAGGCTCAGGCCTAGTGTTGTATGTTTGCAAAGGTTCCACAGTTTTCCCGCTGGGTTTGTGGTTTTATCCTTGCTGTGAAATAAACTATTTTGAGTTTGTCGACTTTTCTGCGTTTCCTTTCCGAACCGTGACAGAATGCACTAATAGTATATTTTAAGTTAGTTTTTTTACCATTACGAGTTTTCCTTTATGATTGGATCTTAAAAGTGGTATTTTTATAATAAAAAATTTTTAACTTTAATTTTACAATACTATATTCATGACATGCGTCAAAGGCAATGTAACTTTCATTTTTAACTAAACATTTATTTATTAAACATTGTTTTCTTTTAAGGAACTTTTATTATTGAGATAATTACTCGATAAGTTGTGGTGGTTTTAAAAAGGTTTAAAATTTAATATTTTTTATTGATCTAATATAATTTAATTAAATTCGTAAAATAAAAGAAACCCATACTAATAGTTTTCATTTAAATTATTTTACTTATTTGAAGGTTGATTTTCTAATAAACTGGATTACATTACTTATTAAATTATTATATATTAGGATCTACCAACAATTAGATTTTTAATGGTAAACAAAATGTAAGCAAATCTTGAATTTTTGTGTCTAAAATTTGACAAAACCTATTTCACTGCTTTATCAGCTTCTTGTTTTCTGTTTTGTTGATTGCTTGCCGTAAAGGGTTATTTCATAATAAAATGTCTACATGCCATTCAGTTGTAGCAGTTACCTTAATAGTGTTTTTAATTAATTCACGTTTATTATCATTAAGATGCATGTTAAACATGTTCATTGTTTAAATTGTAATGGTTACACAAAATTAAAACGTTTTGAAATTAATATTCTTAGTTTTAATTTCAGCTCATTTAATTTCTTGCATATTAGTTTATTTTTCTTATTATCAAATGCAGTTTAGTTCAACATTGATTCATTATCCCACTTCTATTAAAATTCTGCTGTACGGATGTGTGTGTGTCACGCTGTTTGTTGCGTTCAACAATGACATAATGGAGGACCAACAATGGCAATTTGGAAAGTTGTTTTAATTGTTATTGCAACAATTGAATTTTGTGATTTTTGAGTTTCTTCCTTTGGGGAGTTGTATTGGATATGGTTTGGTGTGTGGTGGCGGTCGTTAGGTGTAGGTTTAGGTTAGGTTAGGTGGTTTGGTGGGCGGTGGCGATCGTTAGGGTGTAGGTTTAGGTTAGGTTAGGTGGTTTGGTGGGCGGTGGCGGTCGTTAGGTGTAGGTTTAGGTTAGGTTAGGTGGTTTGGTGGGCGGTGGCGATCGTTAGGTGTAGGTTTAGGTGAGGTTAGGTGGTTTGGTGGGCGGTGGCGGTCGTTAGGTGTAGGTTTAGGTTAGGTTAGGTGGTTTGGTGGGCGGTGGCGATCGTTAGGTGTAGGTTTAGGTTAGGTTAGGTGGTTTGGTGGGCGGTGGCGGTCGTTAGGTGTAGGTTTAGGTTAGGTTAGGTGGTTTGGTGGGCGGTGGCGATCGTTAGGTGTAGGTTTAGGTGAGGTTAGGTGGTTTGGTGGGCGGTGGCGGTCGTTAGGTGTAGGTTTAGGTTAGGTTAGGTGGTTTGGTGGGCGGTGGCGATCGTTAGGTGTAGGTTTAGGTTAGGTTAGGTGGTTTGGTGGGCGGTGGCGGTCGTTAGGTGTAGGTTTAGGTTAGGTTAGGTGGTTTGGTGGGCGGTGGCGGTCGTTAGGTGTAGGTTTAGGTTAGGTTAGGTGGTTTGGTGGGCGGTGGCGATCGTTAGGTGTAGGTTTAGGTTAGGTTAGGTGGTTTGGTGGGCGGTGGCGGTCGTTAGGTGTAGGTTTAGGTTAGGTTAAGTTGTTTGGTGGGTGGTGGCGATCGTTAGGTGTAGGTTTAGGTTAGGTTAGGTTGTTTGGTGGGTGGTGGCGATCGTTAGGTGTAGGTTTAGGTTAGGTTAGGTTGTTTGGTGGGTGGTGGCGATCGTTAGGTGTAGGTTTAGGTTAGGGTTAGGTTGTTTGGTGGGTGGTGGCGATCGTTAGGTGTAGGTTTAGGTTAGGTTAGGTTGTTTGGTGGGTGGTGGCGGTCGTTAGGTGTAGGTTTAGGTTAGGTTTTTTTTGATTTGAAATATCTTTTTATTGATAATTTGAGTTACAAATGATTTGATTGTATACGGTTGAGTGAGAGAGTTTTGGGGAGAATGCACTTGCATATATAGAATGAGCCCAAAAAATAATGAACTCAGGTTTTACAAATTTTAGGTTAGGTGGTTTGGTGGGTGGTGGCGGTCGTTAGGTGTAGGTTTATGTTAGGTTAGGTGCCGTGTTAGGATGGGTTTTGGGTTAGGGTTAGGCTAGGTGCCGTGTTAGGATGGGTTTTGGGTTAGGTTAGGTTAGGTGCCGTGTAGGGATGGGTTTTGGGTTGGGTTAGGTTAGGTGTCGTGTAGGGATGGGTTTTGGGTTAGGTTAGGTGCCGTGTTAAGATGGGTTTTGGGTTTGGTTAGGTTAGGTGTCGTGTAAGGATGGGTTTTGGGTTAGGTTAGGTTAGGTGCCGTGTTAAGATGAGTTTTGGGGTTTGGTTAGGTTAGGTGTCGTGTAAGGATGGGTTTTGGGTTAGGTTAGGTGCCGTGTTAAGATGGGTTTTGGGTTTGGTTAGGTGCCGTGTTAAGATGGGTTTTTGGGTTTGGTTAGGTGCCGTGTTAGGTTGGGTTTTTGGGTTGGGTTAGGTGTCGTGTAAGGATGGGTTTTGGGTTAGGTTAGGTGCCGTGTTAAGATGAGTTTTGGGTTTGGTTAGGTTAGGTGTCGTGTAAGGATGGGTTTTGGGTTAGGTTAGGTGCCGTGTTAAGATGAGTTTTGGGTTTGGTTAGGTTAGGTGTCGTGTAAGGATGGGTTTTGGGTTAGGTTAGGTGCCGTGTTAAGATGGGTTTTGGGTTTGGTTAGGTGCCGTGTTAGGTTGGGTTTTGGGTTGGGTTAGGTGTCGTGTAAGGATGGGTTTTGGGTTAGGTTAGGTGCCGTGTTAAGATGGGTTTTGGGTTAGGTTAGGTGTCGTGTAAGGATGGGTTTTGGGTTAGGTTAGGTGCCGTGTTAAGATGGGTTTTGGGTTTGGTTAGGTGCCGTGTTAAGATGGGTTTTGGGTTAGGTTAGGTGCCGTGTTAAGATGGGTTTTGGGTTTGGTTAGGTTAGGTGTCGTGTAAGGATGGGTTTTGGGTTAGGTTAGGTTAGGTGCCGTGTTAAGATGAGTTTTGGGTTTGGTTAGGTTAGGTGCCGTGTTAGGATGGGTTTTGGGTTGGGTTAGGTGCCGTGTTAAGGTGGGTTTTGGATTAGGTTAGGTTTAGGTAGTGTGTGGTAATACCTTAATTTATGTAGTTTTTTGCAGTTTATAAATTCCGTATCTACATTTTTTATTGGGTTAGGTAGTGTGGGGGCCGCTGTCAGCTTGCTGACAGCGGTTTCTCATACAAGTCCCAAAAGGCAAAAACGTTAGTTTTGCGGGACTTGTACGAATTCAAGTTTGATATTTTATTGTAAAGATATTATCGTCTTTCTCGATTTGTAAAATGGTATATTTAACAATTCTTAATGTCTTCAAATTTATTTCTTTATAATTTCACTATATAAGTTTTTCTCTATGCTTGAAGTTGTTTTAAAAGGTTTCTAAAATTCTGAAAAGTTTTATTTAATTATTTTTGATTTTTAAATTACAATTCATCATATAATACATTATAATATGCAACTCGATTAACGTTGACGAATCTTTCATCCCGTTAAATCATTGAATTAACACCATTGCTCCACGGTGAGTGACATTGATAATACGTATAACGATTTACAATGTACATTATTTAATAATTTCGGTCATAGAAATGGGTTTTAATATAAAAGTATTGGTTTGCTGATTATGATTAACTAGATTAACAAATTGTGAATTATATTGTTTGCAAGTTTGATGCCTGTGTTTTCTAATGGTAACAAAATCTATAAATTTGCCATTTAAATTTGAATAAAAAACTTTGCAAACGCAATTCAGTATTTTGTTTTTTTAAATTCGAGACATTCTTTTATTATTCCAGGCTAAAAATTCTAATTTACTTTATTTTTAGATCGTCAATTGTTCCTGTAGAATTTCCATTGAATTTATAAAAGTCTCACAAAAATAAAGTTAAAATATTTTAATGGTCGAACCTCTGCACCTGATTGTTAGAAATTATGAATCAATTCATATTGAGCATTATAAGAACTTGTAAAAACACCAATTTTTCTGACAAAATTTATCTTTTACATCAAGATTTGAAGCATCATTTCAACTGAGTGATCCTTTTTGATCAAAAATAATTTTTTATATCTCTTTTTATGAGTAAATGTAATCAAGTTTTTTTAAGTATACGATTATTATTCGATTGATTAAACAGGGTTTGTTTTTATTTATTAAAGCAATCAACAAGTTCTATACATAAGTTTAATAAAAATAATTTTTTGTTTCACTACATCGATGCAAATATCAGAGTGTTCTATTAGTGCTAGATTATTTGTGGCACAATTGATACATTAAAGACTGTCTTTATAACAACTGTAATAGCGACAGTGCGTACTACCGTAGCAGTAGCCTCGCATGCATCGCTCACCACTATTGTCTAAATTAGTTTCTTTGCGTATGACCACAATGCAGACTCGTATGGAGCGTTTCTTGTATTTGAAATCTTCACATGTAAAAGCTCCAGCTGAACCATTTCTCGAACTCCCTCATCAGACAAAACGGCACCTATAATGGCAAGTGGTCTTCGAATGCAGCTTGAATAGTGAGTTACGGTTGCATTTGTCACATTTTTTGGCGAAATTCTTCTGCGTATAACAACTCTTAAGCTCTTTGTAAATGGACGAATCTGGTTTGTAATTTTTTTTATAATTGAGAATGATTTTTATTCAGCATTTTATTTTCGCTAATTCGACAATTAGCTTGTCAGATTTTTAATGGTAAACAAAATTTGTATTTTTTCACAAATTGAAAAAATTAGATTGTTCTCAGGCACATTAATCTGCGTTACTTTTTTTTAATCTTTGAGAAATTCCTTAGTTGTTTTGAGTAAAAGGGTTACTTCGTATGAAACTGTTTATATACTTTTCTGTTGTACCAGTTACCTAGTGTTTTTAATTTATTTTTTGTCTTAGCTCGTTAGAATTTGTATACATCATATAATTTGAAAGGTCTATTAAATTATATTATTTTTTTTGTTTAAATGGATTTAAAAATTCACATAACTCAAGTATAACAATTAATCAGTTTACTGGTTACAAGGTGATTCAGTTCGTTGAATTACTTCCAATGGTAACAAAAGGTTAACAAAAGATACTAAAACATAATAAGATTGTCTGGCAAGCCAGGCAAATTGCGAGACTTTTGAAAAATTTCGTTTTTTTATTCATTTGGATCACCTACAATAGTGCCATCAACAGCAATAGAACCTAATTTTATGCCATTTGGAAATTTATGAGACGACCTTATTTGGTCCATTTGGAACTCTAAAGTAGTGTATTGGGTCCAATATTTTTGTAAGCAAAAGTACCATGTATTTGTTCAACTACGAACTAATAAAAACCTTTTTTTATGTGGTGCTACCAGATTTTGGCGTCATGATCCATGGCAAAATGAATCGAGATTCGCAATGTCCACTGGCTAATCAGTTGGTCTCATCATACTAAATTACTTTTTTCATTTTCACAAGTAGAAACAAGTGGATTGCTGAGTCATTACTGATATTATAAATCGCAGATAATTGCTCAAACATTGTTTTAGAATTTTATATATTTTTTTATTCTTGCTATCTTATTCCATGACGCCATATTATGAATGGTATTTATAAATTAAAATGTTTTAATATTGATTTCAAAATAGAATATCCCAAAGATACCAAAGACGAAGGGATAATTCAACTTTCGATTTAAATTGATATTATTCATAACATTTAGCAAACGATTTTTTCTTTAACACTTAAATATTTATATTTTATTTCAAATTTTTTTAAAGGGGTTTTTAAAGGTTTCAAACAAAGTGATAAACTTTATTGATAAAACATTACTAAGCAAAGTAAAAGATATTTATAAATATCGGAAAACCCAAGATATCATAAGCAAAATTATCACGTTTTTGTGATCAATGGATTTTGTTCAGCATTAGCATAAACAAGCTTAAATATCACCATACTGTTTACAGCAAAATCTAAAATTTTAATCTAAAAATGCATCATCTGCAATTTTAACTCAAAATCAATCGACCAATCGATCGAAGTTAAAATGAAATGTTTTAAAGGTCTATACTTGAAAATGAAAACAATTCATTTATCGGTTCAATGCGAATTTAATTTTGTTCCATTCCAATAAGTTCATTGGGTTAATGAATTTTTAGTATAAAATACTGCGAGATTTAACATCATGTTTGTTCGAAATTAACCAACAATATACACTCAAAATGACTTGAAATACTAATTACTTGGATTTGTAACGCATTTAAAACTCAAAGATGACTTGTTCCAATTGGGTTTTGACTAATGTTGTGCTCTTCTGCGAAATTGTTTAAAACCTGATTGATGGATACTGCCGAATTGCTGTTTGATGACTATCAGAAGCTTTTTGAAATTGACAAAACAATTTGAAATTTGATTTAATTATCACAAATAATCATGTGATGATTATTTAAGTAAATGATATTTCGTACAGTTGTTTTAGATTGTTTCAAAATTCTCAAATGGTTCAAATTTAACAAATTTTGTGCAGTTCAATGAATGGTTTCACATCGTAATACTCAGCCTGTATTAATCAATCAAATTGTTGTTGTCATCTTTGAGTTTTTGTCTGATTAGAGAAAGTAAAATGATTTTTTTGTAAATAAAGTTAATTTCTGCCACTCAATTTGTTATTTAATTATTTGAGTTAATAAAATTTGTATTCACTTTCACAATTTTAAAGGTATGTAAACAATAACATCATAATGATCCCAATGGCATTGAATTTCATGCCATTTGGATGTAGTCGGAGCGTGCTCTATAAATACTCATTTGGGGCCAATACATGTTCATCAACCACTACTAGGGCCACCATGGGCATTATTATTTTTGTGGCCGTATGGGATTTGTGAACGGCATTTCGAACATTGTTAAAAGTTCGATTTGTTGCAACAATCGAATTTTGTAATTTTGAAAGAAATAAGGCCAAGTCATCAGTGACCAAAGTGCCCGCAAACCATAACCTAATCTTTCCGACCCGCAGCAGGCTGCGGGCCGGAAACATTAGGTTAGGTTTGCACCCCACCCCTAACCTACCTAATCTAACTTAACCTAACTAACCCCAGACACAATAGAATCCCAGCGTTATCTATCTAGTCATATCCAGTTGCATCTAAGGTCTAGAGCACACCTGGATTGCTCGCAAACCATAACCTAATCTTTCCGACCCGCAGCAGGCTGCGGGCCGGAAACATTAGGTTAGGTTTGCTCGTCCCACCCCCGTCCCACCCTACCTAATCTAGTCAAATCCAGGTGTATCCAGGAGTATCCTAAGTGTAGCATCTGTACGAATCGAGGTAAAACAGACAGGAGGACAGTAGAACAAGAAGAACTAAGTCGCCTCAACAGCAAGCAGCAGTGGCAGCATCGACAAAACGCGACAACGAAAGGGAGAATTCGAAATTCGAAATCGCAACTCAAGTTGCATGTTTGTTCGTTCACAAACCCCATACGTTGTCTATATAGACAAACATTGTCTAAAGATTAAAAGCCTTATCTGTTGTCGATTTTTGGGAAAATTGCGACCGGCCGAATTGCGTTCAACCAAACTTTCATCGAATTGAAGGTTCTCTTAAAACAGTCTTTGGGCGCTGCATAAATAACTGTTGAATCAGTGATGATCTTCAGCAGTGCGTCTAGGACCTAGTGACATTGTCGATGTTCAATAAAACTCTAGGAATCTCTTCAAAGTAACAATGTTATATTTAAAACAGATGCAAATTGCATGTTTTAGTAGCAGATTGATGAAGCAAAATATAGCTTGAATTTCAAGCTTTGAAATGAAGAGACACAATCCAATCTGGATAGCAAAAAGAGCAAACAAACAAACAGAAACTGCTCAAAACATCTCGAACTGTGGTCACAGGAGCAACAGCTGACAACGCAACTATGTAAACAAAGCGAAGCATACTGCACTCTCGCTGTCATGTGAGAAAATAGCAACGACAGTCTATTTCTTTGCAACCAGATTATCGAGTGGATCGATTTGATTCGAGTCAAAATAATTTTTTACAGATGCAATGTTACTCACAATAAACAATAACTGTTAGTTGCAAAAGTCACCACTAGGTGGCGCCACCCATCTTATCTTATCTTTGAGTTTTGGAGGAAGCCAGGTATTTATGACACACCTCTACAGCATCCTAAGGCTATTTCCAAAATCTTATGCAAATCGGTTCAGTCGTTTTGGCAGGATAATTCGTACAAGAAGCGCCAAAAGCTGTGGTATAGTCTCCGCTGCTTCGCACGCTCCGACAAACAGAAATCTACTTTTACAAATGCTTTCTGTTATTTTTTTGTCAATGTCTGGATGGTTTGCTTGATATATTAAAATCGAATCGGTTAGTCATCTAACTTGTTAGTTGGTGACTAGTAGATCACCATAAAATTGAATAAATTGTTGAAAATCGATGACAAGTTTAATTTGTCATCGAGAATGTAATGTTTTAACACGGGTTACTAGTATTATTGGTCTCTTTATAACGAGAAAGGATGTATGCTTTAATTTATCATTCGTATAATCTGTATTATTTTATTGTGATATTTTATTTTTACTTTTCTCCTTTCTTCTTAGAGTTTTTGCAAAAGGTTAATTAAAAATTTTAATCCAAAACTTTTTTAAACATCTATTGTATGATCGATACACTTATCTGAAAATCAATTATTTCATGTATTGTCATCTTCTCGTTTATTTTGTATTTCATCAACTTGTGTAATAATTTATAAATCTCAAAGTCCAATTTGGCTCTCTGTCTGTGTTTTCGCCCAATCATTGATTCACAATCATCACAAGTGGCAATTCATCTTTAAAATTCAATTAGACTGAGACAATTTCTTCTTTATTAACAAGGTTAATCCATTAATCATTTTTTTAATGTATAGTTTTTAGTTTACACAAAAAATACGTCCAGGTACGTCCGATTGTGTAAAATTCTTAAAAACTCATATTCATTTGAATATCTTTCAGTGTACATTTTTCTAAACTTACAACTTGTTAATTAACATTAAACAAAATCATAGCAATCAATTCTCAGTTCATTTGATTATGGTTTCTTGACAATCATATACTCCTTCTCATAACATTAACTTTTAGCTATATTTTGACATTTTGACCATAGCTGCTTCAGCACCATTCTAAACGGTTAAAATTACTCATTTTTGTTTTGATCACATCATAAGGACATAGGGAATGTATGTGATAGAAGCCAGATTTGAAATATATTTTATTTTATAAATATTATTTTATGATAAATGCACAAATGGACATAAAAAATTCAGCTTTTCTTCAATGACATATTCGTTAGCTCAAGAAGCAACATGACACAGGTTTTTACAAAATTTACATGCCAATTTGTTTTATTTTTTATATTTCTAACCAGACTAGGTACTATATTTTATATTTTGTTTCTTATTTTTATAAGTTTTATACATTCCACTAGAGTAGAGATCAATGAATGAGTCATCATGGTATAACACATGACCAATGTGTCTGAGTGTGAGTTTCTCAATTACTACAATCGTAATCACTTCTTTTAAAGCAATACCGGAAATGTTATCTTTAATAAAAGTATCTCGTGTGATAAAAGCCACTTATATTGATTGATACAAAAAAATGTTGATAACATGCCAAAATGTGCATTTTTAAGTAAGTACCTAAAAATGCATGCAAATACAACTCACCGGAAATCTCTTATCAAAGGTATCAGCAAAGAGTGTCAGCATATTTGTGTATATAAAGGTAAATTCCAAATTGTTAGAAAAAAAATGTCAAGCATTCTCAAACATGGGAATAAAAGGACTTAACAATTATGTGGACAAGCATCAGCTCAAAATTGCATACAACTTGCACAACACCAAACTCATCATCGATGGAAACACTTTGTCGAAATATTTGTTCTACAGTTCACCGCCCGTTTTGCAACACAAATTCTTCTATGGTGGTGATTATGTGGACTTGAAGGTTCACATGGTTGCTTTCTTTGACAAACTCGCTCACTGTAATGTAGAACCAATTGTGATCTTTGATGGTTGCACCAAGATGCAACTGGAGCCAGCTGCCCGGCTGAAGGTGTTGCAGGCAAATTATGCTCAACGTCTCCGTAAAATGATTTCGATTTGTGAAAAGCTCAAAGTGGATGACCCGAAAAACCAAACATTTGCTTGGCCTTCTGTTTCAACAGTGCTCTTTCAGGTGCTACGTGATTTGGGCATAGTTCACCGTCAATGTGTGACCAAAGAAGCGGATGACATCATACCGGTCATTGCACGATACTATCGATGTCCGGTCTTGACAATTGACAGTGATTTCTTGCTTTGGGATCTGCCTGGTGGTGTGATTTCGATTTATGATCTCTTTGAAAAGCATCTAAATCAAGTTTCTGAATCAAGTTCCGATTCTAAATTCATCAAATGTTCAATCTACTATCGTGAAGCTAGTCTTTTGGCTCATCTAGAGTCGAAGTATAATTGTAAGCTTGAAATGATTCCTTTGATTGGTCCACTACTTGGTTATGATCAGGTTGATGATCAAATTGCAAATCGTTTCGCTGGTCAGGCAGCTCGAGATCAACTTAAAACACTAATTGAAAGTTTCAGGACAAGAATTGACTCAAAACTTCAACAATTTGTATCACAATTTTCTTCCCTTAAAGGTCGAATTATTGCAAATAATTTTGCTCGTTCAATAATCGAAAATCTCGACAATTCAATTGACAATAAACATTTCGCGTCAGTTTCGGTGTTTGAACTAAACAAAGTTGAAAGAAGTTTAGCTCAAAAACTCGAACTATTTGACAGAAATCAAAACTATCCTGAAATTGAGCACAAATTGAACGAAGTTGAACGACAATTTATTGGAGAATTTAGCCAATTTAAAGTTAGTGTTCAAGAAAAAAATTTTAATCTAAAACACTATCCCTGGTATCATGATCGAGCTCCTGCAGTTTTTCGGTGGCTCTCTTCACAGCCTTCTTTCGACAAAGCAAAGGAAAAGCTTGGAGCACTTTCTGCGGAACTAAAGAGGCAAAATATGCGAAAGATTCAAAAAAATCTAAGATATAACGAAAATTCAAAAGTTTTTGAAAACACAGAATTTGATCGCTTCGTCAGACATGTCAAGAAAGAAATTCCAATTTCACTTCTATACGAAAGTTTGGAAGCTAAAATAAGCAACCTAGAACCTGACCTTCCAATTGAGCAGTTTCTATCTCAAATGCACAATGAATTTTTCCCTCAAGCACCAGGAATTCCTTTGGCGTTTCATCGTGATCTTGTGAATGGAATCACTAATCCATATTTGCTGAATATTCTTTATCTAAAAGTGGAACAGAATGCAGCGTTGATTGAGAATTATAAAACTTTGTCAAGCTCATCGTATGAATGTAAATTCGAACTTGATTCATACATTTATGGAATAATACTGAATCAAGATGAAACTCAAACTGTCACTCGAATTTACCATGAAGGTACTGAACAGCTTCAAGTTCAAGTTCAACCAAAATTCGTGATAAATGGCAAACGACTGCCAAGTTTGGAACAGATTTCCAATATGGCAAAAAAGGAACGACGAGTTTGGCTTTTCCTGCTAATGCAATGCGCTTGTTTTAACGGGGAAGTGAAAATTCATGAGTTGAACAAGAAAATTCAACAGGCTTTGGAGCCAGAATCTGATTCAGTTCCTGATGCAATGCTACTCATGATACTGTCACTGATCATGTTTACTCAAAATTGTCCAACTGAGTTGAAGAATTCACCCAAATGGAAGCCTTTTCTTAGTGCAATGCTCGCAAATATATTTTTTGTGGGTTACATTGGAAAAAGAATTGATTCAAGTATTCCATCATTCCTCAATCTTAATCAAGACAGAATTGATCTATTGCGAAACAAATTTCTTGATCCAACCCCTATTTCTTCCAACGACTTTGAGATCACGCACTACTTCAACTGCTACCACAACTGTCTTCAGTCACTCAACTTCTTGACCCAATTGTTCAATCTGTACGAGTGCTTCCAGTTGGATCGATTTGTCTGTGGTCTTCAAGGCAGCTTTGTGAACGCATTCACTAATTTGTTTCTAAACGGTGAAACTTGTTTTGAAAGCATCTTGAGATCGATGAATTTGCCAAATGCAATCAACGAACTTTTGTTGTATGTTCAAAATATTGTAATGTAAACGATTGTAAGAGATTGTTTGCTCAGTAAATCAAATTCTCGTATGACAGTATGCTTAGATTACCTGGAACAACTTAATGCAATGAAATTTATAATCAAAATTAAATTAAAACTGTTGTCTAAATTATTGTTCACGATTGGTTTTCAAAAGGTTTTTATTCTTTAAAAAATTACTCAGTACGATGTTTGTATTAACTATTTTTTATTCGCTAACTTTTTAAACTTTTAAGATTTCAATATAATAATTTCTTTGAAACACAAATTTATATTTTTTTAATAATGGAAAATTAAAGCTTTGATTTTAACATTTTTAAGCATTATAAAATACTAAAACGATTGGAAACATTTTAGATTTGGTTTAATAATCGGTTTAAACGAATGTATTTTTTGGCTTTACTTAATACGATTTGTTTCATAAATAATTGTTGATTTTCCGATTTTTTAAACATTATCATTCTCTTGTTCTAAATAAATTTATAATAATAAGTTTATGGTTGAATAGAGAGAAAAGCTGGTTTTCTATTTATGTAATTTTTTTTTCTGAACAACCGTTACTGCCTTGCAAAATGGTAATCCTAATTTAAACATTTATCTTCTCCAATAATATCACTCATCGATATTTTTTAAACGTTTGCTGGATTTAATGTAACCAATAATATTAAAATTTATCGAAATAAATTAAATTTGTCATTACATGGTTTGACTATTGCGTCTGTCTGAAACGAGAATGAATGAATGCTTTAATTTATAATTTCGATCACTCTAAATTGTGTTCGTATTTTTTTGCCTCAGCTTTAATAAGACAAAGGTTATTTAAAAATTTGATTTCCAAACTTTTATAAGACTTTCTATGAATGATCGATACAATGATTTGAATATCAATTATTTCGTTTTTTCTTCAAACTTCACAGTTTCTTGTTCACTCAAATTTGTTGGATGTTTTTATTTTTATTTCATTGGTATGATGATTTATCTAATTAACTATATTTAAATGTAAAGTGTCGTATTTAGTTTAAGTTTTCAAATGGTCACAAAATCTATCAGTTATCCTGAGTCAAGATGAAACTAAAACAGTCAATCGCATTTACCATGAAGGTACTAAACAGCTTCAAGTACAAGTTCAACTCAAATTCATGATCGAAGATATAAAATTATTTTATTTTATTTTTATTCATAAGTTTGATTAAATTGATAGTTTTTGATTTGAATTACAAATATGATCTACAACTTTCAAAATTATTGAATTTTTGTTCGATTATATAAAGCATTCTTTTCGCTTCTTTCTGTACTCCAAGTTACAATTTATACAATTTATAGGGGTTTTCTAACACTTTGTGCATTTTATATAAATGGTTATATTTAATCTATGAAGTGTTAACTTTATTAACTGATTTTTAACCATTTATGTTTGTTTTCATTTACAATTTAATTCAGCGCCCGCGGTATGGTTTTAGGGGCCCTTGTTTGGCCAAAAATGGGGCCCCTACTGTAATCCAAAGCCCCATCCCCTAAACCCAAATTTTATGGGGACGTGGCCCTAGTATATAGTTATATCGGGTACAAAATCGAGTTTAATGTTGCTTTGCTTGATTATTATCACTAATTACACTGTCTCACTGTCAATGCAATACAGACCACCGTCACACAGCAAACGCGTTCAATAATTTTGTTTTTCATCACGTACTATACTGATTCCTCCATCTCGCCGGCAAATCAGAGTTGGCAGGGCTAATTACTAATAATGACAATGAAAATTAACAAACACAATAAAGATTTATAACCCAATGACCAATAACCCTTGTAAGCAAACATTTTCTGATGCTCCACACTGCGTGATATGAATTATTTGACTGGGAGATTAGATAATGATGACAATTAAATCATGCAAATATATATTGTAATTACCAGTGATGGTAGCCAATCTCTGATGTATGTACAATTTGACTGTCATGTGGGCCATAAAAGCACACTCTTTACACACGTACATGTATGAACAAACAAAAATGCAACATTTATTATATTTGTGTATATAATGCAAATTAAACCTCTATCCTTTAACTCTTTCATTGTTAATTTAAATCAAAAATATAAAAAAATTAAATTGTTGCATAATAAAGTTGATGATACTAAAGTCCACTCATTTGGGACGATTACAGTGTGAGCATCACTCAAAATAGAACTCATATCTCAATAATATCACTAATAATCGTGTTATATGATGTCAAAGTATTTATGAAGCATATACATTT
The DNA here is from genome assembly GCA_023373905.1 of Rhizoglyphus robini. NCBI lineage: Eukaryota > Metazoa > Arthropoda > Arachnida > Sarcoptiformes > Acaridae > Rhizoglyphus > Rhizoglyphus robini. Next base: position 817,576 of record JAKIJQ010000076.1, on the reverse strand, counting down.
ACCATGAAGCTTGGACCCTACGCAGTTCATTATGTTATTATTCATATTATTGTGACTAGTGTTTGGTATGCGTAGGTGTCAATGCATATATAAACCGACCCCAAAACAGCCTTAAATCCAACTCACTTCTCTGGTGTCCCGCTCTGAAAATCTCACATCAAAAAATGGCGAAACACTTGATTGTGGCGCTGTTCTGTTGGATTCTACCCGCACTGGCTATTGGCGCAAGTTTGAATGCTCAAGTGCTGGAGAAACTGGAACTTCCAGTTGGAGCCCAAGTGAACAACTCAGATCACAAAATTGTTGGCGGTTATCCTGCACCAGATGGAGCATTTCCGTACCAAGTTTCATTGCGTCAGACTGCCACTAATGCACACGTGTGTGGTGGCTCAATCATTAGTCCGGCTTGGATTCTCACTGCAGCTCATTGCGTTCCTACCGGGTAAGTAACTTTTTACGTAGTTTGTGTTTGAATAAAATTGTCAATCTAATCTCCATTTATCCGAAAACTTAGCACAAGTCCAAGCTCAATCGTGATAGTGGTTGGAACAAACTATCTGAACTCGGGTGGAATTGGCTACGGAGTTTCACAAATAGTTGCACATGCAAGCTACAATCCACAGAACAATGCGAATGACATTGCACTGCTTCGAGTGAATGGACAAATTGCATATACTTCCAAAGTGCAACGAGTTCCACTCACACTCTTGCCACCACTTCCTGGTACCACTCTTGGCCTGTCTGGCTGGGGCCTAACGAGCTACCCGAGTCAAGCACTTCCCAACGCACTGCAGTACATTGGATTGCTTTAAATTGGCATTGTCAACTGTCAACAGCTATTACCAGGATACCCAGTGTCTGCAGTTGGAAACATTTGCACCATTGCGCCAGCTGGTCAAGGTGCATGTCAAGGCGATTCGGGTGGACCACTGGTCACGCAAGCTGGTGTTCAGGTGGGCATCGTCTCTTGGGGCATTCCATGTGCAAAAGGCTCGCCAGACATTTTCACCTCGGTTGCTGCATACAGATTGTGGATTCTGGCTCAAACGGGAGTTTTGTTGTGAAAAAGTGTGTGACTTTTAAGGCTTTCCATTGTGTGAAATCTATTAGTTGTATTCATTTTTGATGTTTAAAAGGTTTCTAAAATTAAGATTTTTAAAATTAATTACATTATCATGTTTTGGGGATCAAGGGATTTTGCTGAGCAATAGCTTAATGTAAACAAGCTTCAATATCACTCTTCAGTTTACATCAAGATTTGTGATTCATCAATTATTCATGATATCAAAACAGCAAATTGACTCTTACAGTTAGGTTTTTGAACAGTTTCACGATCCTCTAAAACCTAATTTTAAAATTTATTAAAACATCAGAACCCGTTCAAAATATGTTAACTTTTTAATCAATTTTTAATCATTGGTTTTCTATAAAAATACTCAGGTGTCGACTTTCAAGAATTGCGCTTTGGCCCCGTGACGATAAGACATCCCTAATGGTATAATATGAAATTCAACCTCAGTTTTGATTTTCCTAATCTTCTCTATCTGATTGATGGCTATGTCAAACTGACCCAATCATTGGTTATTTCTCGCTATTTGGTTGGTAAATTCAAACTTGAAACTTGATTGGAATCGATTTGCCATACTCGAACAATAGATTGTTGATGTGTTCACTGCATATGGTCAGTTTAGACACAGAAATCCAACTGTAGAAGATAGTTTCGTAATTTTAGAAATCAAAGCATTAATTGTAATGTAACACCAATTGACAAACGGAAGCTGATTTTCACATTAAAATATTATATTAAAACATTAAAATATCAGCTTCCTTTTGTCAATTGATATTACATTACAATTAATGCTTTAATTTCGACTTTAAATTCAAACAAAAATAATTAACAACAAGGTTAAAATAGTTTATTTCTACCTTTAAAGCCAACTTGAGAATCTTGAAATCTTTTTGTAGTCGGAATGTTTCATAGAAGGTTACTACGACTTTATCTACACGACTTTCTTAATTTAAATCAAGTTTAGGAACGTAAGCAAATGATTACTATAGAATAAGAAAATAAAATTAATTGTTTCAGCTAAAATTTTTAATAAAATTTTTAAAGAATTATTTTTTTACAGCACAACCAATCGTCATCTTTTCTTAAAGATTATGATTATCAAATTGATTTAACTATTATCAATCAGATATTTTAATTTTCAGCCCGACAGCTCAGTAACTATGACTTAGACATGAATTCATCTAAAATGACTATTTGACTCAATGCGCAGAAAAATTAATTTTAATCTATTTTTATATTTCAAGTTCTTGATCTTGATCTTTATTTCCCTGAAGATAACTAAAAATACTTTGATAGATTCGTGTATCTCAATGTACATTACAGTACTACATGTTATCGAAAAAGTATTTCCATTAGATTTTGATTTGTTAAATGGTTAATATGGTTATCATAACTTGAACTTTTACCTTCTCCTTTTTATATTGCTTATATCAAGTTTTTGAATATAACCAATAGCGAGCTAGACAATTGACATTTGAATTTGAAATCCAGCAATAACTTTTAATTTTTGTCTTAAATTGATTAAACTTTTAATTGGAACAGTCGTGGATTCGTTCATCAGAAAAAGGTTTACATTTTAAATAGTAATCTGAAAACGCATCATTAATAAACCATTATATTCATTAATTAATTCTTCTTAATAAACATTAATAACTTTAACATTAATTATAATTATAAATATTAACACATATGCAGACTTTATCTTACTAGTATTAGAACCAGAAGTTGGCGTTATGAAACCTTTTAATTTACTAACAATAAATAACGCCATTGGCGTTAAATCGGAGCGAACGATATTGTCTTTGTCATATAGAAATGTTTTACAAATGAATTTATTAAACGTACATTTGCGTGACCCCTTATAACTTCTTTTTAAAACAAAATATAATTTAGCTTTATAAGAATAGTCCGCGCAGACACTTTATCGAAGTGACTGATATAATAATATCTCAAGTATTTCATACTCATAATTAATAATTAATAATATGACAAAGTGTTCGCCTAAAAACAGGAAATATAATTCGAAAAAATTCGGTAGTGAAACGGAAATCGAAAACGAAATCAAACATTCAAAAATCATGGTACTACTTAAATTTTGACAAAACCATGATACCATGAATCTACAATATAAATATGTTGTAGTTAAATGTTAAGGATAATATCATTAATTTATAATATTATTAATTCATTAATAAGTCAACATTATGGAATACTCGAGTATAGCCAAAAATGTAGTCAAAAACACACCAATGAACAATATTTAGTGCTTGCAATTACCTGCCATTGTTAACTTTATGGCCAACGGATACCTGTTTTATCTAAGACTACTCTGATAATACCGGGATAATGCTTAACATTCTCGTAAAATCTCATTTTAATGATTTTCGAACTACTTAATAATTGTAAGAATTACAATTGACGGAAAAAGAGAGAATCTTAAACTGTTTGCATATCTCCTATACCTAAATTATTCGGGACTGAATACCCTCCAAATGAACAAACATGCATACCAATAATTTGTAGTATAGAATGTCTCTATGAAAAAGATGATTTCATACCAACAAATTTGATGTCAGATCTACCAGATAATACATTAAATGCGATAAAGAATTCAAATCAAAGTAGTCGCGGTACTGTTGATAAGAAGCGGCCACACTATGAATTAACGAAAACCAACTGGATTCGAAACTTAAATTTTATTGATTAGAGAAGCAAGTGCGGGCGAGCGAGTTCAATGGCGGGTGCATTTGGTTACCGATTGGGATCGCATTACAATATATAGATTTAAAAAATATTAATTACCCCCGAAATAGAGCCTTAAAACCCGAGTTATGAGATATTAATAATTGAACACGTAACAGGTTTTGGTAATGTATCCGAGAACGAAAACTTACAATGTCTCACTGAACTCATTTTTCGGATGTTTTGGTTATTGCGCATCTCTTTTGCGCACAGCGTGCGCGCGGCATAGCGTGTATCTGCCATGTATCTGAATGTGTCAGACACACATACGCCCAGTGTTGACACTCGGCCTCAACACATTTCTATACAAAATTTTGGATTTTTCAAAAAAATTATTGTACTTTTGACTTTTGACCTATATGGCCACAAAACTATACAGCACATCTACACCACTACCAGAACATAGGGTTAAATTTTTAGATCAATCCATATGGTGGTTTCGGAGGAGATTTGCTGAAAAGAATCCCGTTTTCTCCCGATTTGTCTGGGGTAGAATCGTCGCTCACTCAAAAACTCACACCTCGCTCGCTACGCTCGCTCGGCGTGAGTTTTTTCGTTCGCTCCTCTAATTAAAAGGTTAAATTAAACAACTTGTTTCGTAATATATCGCAAAAGAAAATAATAGTTTTCCATTAACAATTTCCGACCGACAACTTATTCTGATAAAACTTTCTTTCTTTCTTTAATTTGAACAGCCGTGTTTTGGTTTATAAGAAAAAGGTTTACACTTTATGAGTAATCCCCCGTGATGACAAGACATGGTATAATGTGAATTTCAGTCTTGGATTTTAATAACTATTTGTGGTAACTTGATTTCAAGAAGAATTGTTTTTTGTGTATTTTATATACTTACAAGATGATATTATTATGAACTTAATAAAAACTTTATACAAATCATATCTATCGTTTCCTTTTAGATTAAAGGTAAACCACATTCTCGTTGACTTTCGTTGACATTTATGCTTTGTATGTTACGGAACTCAACGTTTGAAAGGTCTCTCTAAATTAAAATTTTTCAATTATAATATTTAAAAAATTAAAAAATCCATTTAATTTTATATAGCTCTAATTGCTTTATTCTGTTTAATTTCTAGGCAATTTTTCAGATTGTGGGCAGATGACTTGTTTTAAAGTGCCTTTAGATTATAATTAATTAATTTCGTTCTTTGTCTTGAAGATAAATTATAGCCTTATCTACAATGCTTAGACAAAAAGGTAAAACCCCTAAAATTTGCACTTAGTACGTAATCGTATATAACAATCCATCATATTTTGAAAATTTAATGCAAACGTTTATTTAAATCCCCACTGCCTTATATTACTGGTTAATTTCCGTTCATTGTCTTAATAATCTTTCATTTAATTTATTATTTCTATCTAAATGAGCTGTATTATAATATTATATTTGATACTTTGCTAATTGACTGTTTACAAAAGGTTCATTAAAAGTTTGATTTCAAAAATTTATTAGACTTTCTTTAAATGATCGATAAATTAATTTTAAAATGCATTATTTAATTTATTATATAAATTTGGCATAAAAAATCTATAAATATGCACAAATAGAATCTAGATTATAATATTCGATAATTAATGGACTACTACCTTTTGATGAATCCGTAAAGTTTGTACAAATGTGCAAGTAAGTCTTGCTTCTCTTTGTCGTGTAGAAAGTACAATCTCACAGCTTTGAGATTTAATAGTACCAATTCGTTCGATCGAATCGTTCGACATGATCCGACTTTATTTGCTCGTTAGTAAGATTGTATTTCTTCTTCAGTATAGTAGTACTCATTTCCAGTAATGTAAATTCCCACCACTCAATAGTCTTTTAATTCTACCGCCAGTTATACAGTGTCCGCTGCAAAGCCTTTGAAGCCTTTTATTGTGGACAAAATGATGCGAACCTTGATGTTGAAATTAGCTTCAACTTGTGCCAGTCCTCAGCTTACCGCAATAACCGTATCATTAAGTGTGACCCCTTTCTCGAGATCCGGTGCATACTGCAGTGCACACTTATGTATACTTCTGACGCTAACCCTGAAACAAACATCACTGGACACCTTCAATGCGAACCAACACTCAATTTGTTTAAATTAGCAACTTAACTTGCATTGAACTATGTGTTTGGTTTCCTCTGTTATATTTTTGTTATAAATATAATTGTTGTAATCGTTTATTTTTTATATGTTTATTATAAAATTGCTTGTGATTAATAGGCGTTTAAGTTTTTAAATATACAATTTTTAAAAATCATTTAAGAATTTGCTAACATGTCTTCTGAGAATAAGTTGTCAAAAAGGTTTAAAACAAAATTTGTTTTCAAAACAAGTTCAAGTTCTTAATCTAGAATAGTCTATTAAATAATTTAAACTGGAACATTAATTTCGTACGTACGTTCAATTGCAATTTCAAAGGTTATCTTTTTACATAATCGATCGAACGTTGTTTGATTTTCCCCCAATGACTAAGCATAGTTTTTTTTCAACAAATCAAAATGGTTTCACACTCAATTCATTCAATTATTTTAAATTAATAATAATATTTATTAAATATGATTAGTGAAAGATTAAAATTTTATTAAAATCATAAGGTATGTTTTTAAAGTTTAATTGAACTTAAGAATTCGTATGTAATCTTTAGTTTACTTTGATTCAACTTTAGTCACATCATCTCGATTGAAACCTTGACCCGACACCAGTGCCCCACTGTCACTGACATAGATCGATCCGGTAATGTTGCGTGCATCATCAGAAGCGAGGAACGAGGCGAGATTGGCTATGTCCTCGGGCTGACCAACTCGTTTCATCAGTGACTGAGCTGTCATCAGTTCGAAGAAACCATTGAAGAGCGATTCATCATAACCCATTGAACGACCAAAAGCAGTTACAACTGGACCAGGATTGATTGAATTGACTCGAATTCCTTTGGGACCCAACTCTAGTGCTGAAGTTTTGGTCACCATGTCAAGTGCTGCTTTGGAAGAACTGTATACTAACATAATCTTTAAAAAATAATTAATATTTTAGATTAATTTTATATTTTTAAAATTTACCGCTTTCAGGGATGCAACACTCGAAATGTTGATAATGTTACCCTGTGTCTTCTCCAAATGAGGCACAGCAAGTTGAGTCAACTCCACCACTGATCTCACATTCAACTTGATCACTTGGTCAAACTCTTCCAACAAGTTGGGACTCGACAGGGTTCCATTTGAAGGTGGTGCACCAGCATTGTTGACAAGAAAATCCAATCAACCAAATTTCCCAACAGTTTCGTTAATCAGCTTCTTCGGAAGTGAATCATCGAGTAAATTACCAATGATTTGCAGAGGCTTTTGACCACCAGAAACTTGTTCAATTTGTTTGGCGATTTTCTCCAAGTTGGCTGCGTTTCTTCCAGTGATTGCCACTTTAGCTCCATATTGAGCAAATTGAATTGCAATTGCCGCACCAATTCCTGAAGAGCTTCCAGTTACGAGAGCAACTTTGCCAGAGAAATTGTATTTCTTGGTATTTGGAGACATTTTTGGATCGTTTTTTTCGAATGATGAAATATACAAATTAACAATATTCTGACTAAAATGCACGCCAACTTATATAACAAATATATTAGTTATCGACTACTCCATTAATCACAATTCCAAACAAATCTCAGTCTACAAGTCTAATTGACGTCTGCATAGCCTTGCCAATGATTTAATTATCTAACAAACACAATGCACAAAATGTCGATTGCAGTACTATGTGAGTGCGGATTGTTTGCATTTAGGGGTGTTTCCAGTCTCGCACACTTCAAAAACTGTACCGCAAGTACAAATTCTTTTATTCCATCTCAAAGAAATTTGCCGCTCATTAGACTGAGAGATTATTTTTAATTATCATTATGATCGATAACAAGCAATGATTTGACAAAAAAATACCTTTTGTTTTGCAATTGTATTTGGATTGCATCAGGTCGATGTTCAATGTTTAATGAATTAATTTTAAAATCGGTTAATATATTAATTAATTCTATTCCATATGCGCATAGCCATGTATGCGATGCCATGAAGGGCCTTAATTGAAGGCGGACTTTGTCGTCTGATGTGTAAAATTGATGAGCATATGAATCTGTCGGGCCATGATAGTCGCCGAAAATTCCAAAACCTGTACTCCAATCACCAACATTCAAAATTGTGTGTTCCCAGTAAATGTCATTGCCCTCTTCATTATAATGATATGAACCCCTAACTTCAGTGATCATTGGAGCATTTTATGCTTGAATATTTCTAAATTTAACTGCAGTCCCACCTTCGGATCGAAAGAAGAATTTTGCAAATTCCGAGGTGACATCTTTTCATTGTACTTTAAGGTTTTTGGATCTGGCTGATTCGGCAGATGATCGTAAATGAAATTGATTAGAACTAAGAAATTAAATTTAATAAAAATAAATAAATAATTCAATTTACAGTAGATACTCAACTGCCTGACACAGCGCGGGCGGCTTTCGCTGCGCTGCGTGCTGTACCTTCCAGCAGTGCTTTTTGTCAGGCAAGCTGAGTCGTCAGGCATTTAAGGCCGCACTGTACTTGGATTCTTTTCTAAAATGACAATTTTCTTTTCAGTAATTTCAAGATGAGTTGTTGTTTCAATTAATATTCCAGTAATAGTTGCAGTCAGTTGATTTTTTGGAAACAAGTAAATTTTTTGTGACATTTTCAAGATTTTGGTTTAAACTTTTAATGTTTTTTATTCGCATTTTCTAGAGCATCTTTGAGTTGTTTTTGTTCATTCAGAAATTCTTCTTGCAAACGCGCAAGTGACCAAGTTTGCATCTTTTGACAAACCACAGCATTCTTTTTTGAAAGTTATTCGTCATCTCATTTTCCAATCAAAAGGTCATCAGTTGGAATTTCAACACAGTATTCTGTCTTGTTCTTGGTTCCTTTCGGATCCCAGTTAGTATAGATTAATTCCGAATTGTCAATCCATTTGAACGTTTTATTTAAATATTTTGCACCAATCCAGAAATTATCAACTTTTCTGTGTTTTTGAACAAATAAGTCAACAAGAAGTTTTGCTCTTCACTCGTTCGAATGATTGGTAAAGTTGGACTACCATCTAGACTGGCACAAATCTTTACAGCATGAGCAAAAGTCCTCAAAGTGTAATCAACAATTTGGTAACACTTCTCATCTTTGAAAGACAGCCAATCCGCACAAGAAGGATCAGCAGTTACAGAATTGTCTAAAATATATTGTTTTAGATTTAAAAATTTAATTAAAAATTTTCTTACCACTAAAAATAGAATTGTAGAACTAAATGAAAATATGATAATTCGTAACAATTTCATTGTGAATTAAACTTTTTTAAGCATATAAAAGTTAATTTAAAGTATTACTTTTGTTACACAGATAATTGAACCATTTTATACCAACATTTCAGTGTCTACCCAATAGTAACTAAGATGGATTTAAGATGACAGTTGTTATATTTCGCGCTTGATTCGTTACTCGATTAATAACAGGTAACTAACGATACATTCAATCTGTGAAACTAAACAGATGTTATTTTAATGCAATCAAAATTATTAGTTAGACTAATAAAATGATGATAATTGAGGAATGTACAAGTAAATTTCAGCATACTTCTTAATCAATATTTGTTTAATTTAAAATTTTAATTTAATTTAATTCGTTATAATTCTTGACCCGAAACCAGTGCCCCACTGTCACTGACATAGATCGATCCGGTAATGTTGCGTGCATCATCAGAAGCGAGGAACGAGGCGAGATTGGCTATGTCTGAGGGAGTGGCAATTCTGTTCATTAGTGACTTGGAAGTCATCTGATCGAAGAAGTCAATGAAGTCAGACTCGTCGTAGCCTACTGGAAAGCCAAACGGAGTTACAACTGGGCCTGGATTGATTGAATTGACTCGAATTCCTTTGGGACCCAATTCTAGAGCAGAGGTTTTAGTCACCATGTCGAGTGTTGCCTTTGAAGTGCTGTAAACTAACATAAACTGTAAAATAAAATTTACAATTTGTTAATTGATTTTAATTATTAATAATTTTAAATCTTACAGCTTTAATTGAAACAACACTCGAAATGTTGATCACATTTCCTCGTGTCTTCTCCAAATGAGACACAGTAAGTTGAGTCAACTCCACCACTGATCTCACATTCAACTTGATCACTTGGTCAAATTCTTCCAACAAGTTGTGACTTGACAGTGTACCATTTGAAGGTGGTGCACCAGCATTGTTGACCAGAAAATCCAATCGACCAAATTTTCTAATCGTTTTATCCATCAATCGCTTTGGTAGTGTGTCATCTAGTAAATCACCAATGATTTGAAGTGGTCTCACTCTACCAGAGACTTGCTCAATTTGTTGAGCAATTTTTTCAAGATTTGCAGCATTTCTCCCTGTGATCACAATTCGAGCTCCGTATTGAGCAAATTGAATTGCAATTGCAGCACCAATTCCTGATGAACTGCCAGTTACGAGGGCAACTTTACCTGTGAAATTGTTTTTCATGTTGTTTGATGACATTGTCACAGGCAACTCATTATATTACAATCTGAGTATTAATGACATGACAAAATTGTTGGCCTTCAAGTGGCATGCATCAATGACTGACTTTGTGATAACATTACAATCGCTACTATGGAAACGCCACTAAATTTAGCTCAATTGCGCAAAAGTTGTATCTGTAAGCTGTGTACACAACAAAGCAACTGTTTGATATATTCGAATTTATTAATTTAATAAATGACAAAAATATTTTAATTAATTCGCTTCCAGATGCGCATAGCCATGTTTCGAGGACGAATTTCGCCATCTGACGTGAAAAATCGATGAGCATAGTCACTATTCTCAGCAAATGCACCTGCAAAAATTCCAACACCAGAACTCCAATCACCAACTTTAAGAACAGTGTGTCCCCAATCGCCGGCTTCACCCTCTGCTCTAGCATGCCATGCACCTGAAACTTCAGTCACTCTAGGAGCATTTTCAGCTTGAACAGTTCCAAATTTTTCAGCAGTTCCACCCTCAGCTCGGAAGAATAAACCAGCATACTCAGGGGTGACATCTTTCCATTGAACAGTTGACCATAAAGTTTTTGGCTCAGGTTGATTCGACAGTTGAACGTAAATGAAATTGATTGGAACTAACGAATTTTAAAAAATATTACGCACAATTTGTTATAGTATTAATATTTTACCTGGATTCTTTCTCAAATTCTCAATTTTGTTTTCAGCGCTACTTAGATGAGCAGTTAAGTTTTGAATATTCTTGTTAGCAAGTTCGAGTGCATCTCTGTGTTGTTTTCGTTCATTTAGAAATTTTTCTTGTAAACGAGCGAGAGACCAGGTTTGCATCTTTTGACAAACAACCTTGTTCATTTTCTCGCACCGTTCATCGTTCCATTTTCCAGTCACTAATAAATCAGCTTGAATTTGAACACAAAAGTTTGGTACGTTTTTAGTTCCCTTTGGATCCCAGTTAGTATAACTCAAGTCCGTGTTATCAATCCATTTGAACGAATTGTTCAAGAATCTCGCACCAATCCAGAAATTATCAACTTTCTTCTGAGTCTTGAACAGATAAGTGGACAAGAAATTTTGTTCTTCAATTGACCGTATGATTGGCAAAGTTGGACTTCCCTCAAGACCTTCACAAATCTTTTCAGCATCAGCAAAAGTCCTCAAAGTGTCATCGACAATTTTGTAACATTTTTCATCCTTGTACGGCAACCAATCCGCGCAAGAAAAATCTGCTACTATTGAATTAACTGGAAATATATATTTTAAAAATTCAATTATTAAATAAGATTAAACAACATTTACATACCCAAACAAATTGAAATCAAGCTGATGAGAGATTTCATTGTCCCAATTTTTAATTGGTTTAAGATTAATTAGTTTTGTATTTGTTGGACAAAATTTGATTCGTTTTATATGATTTTTAAATGACGCAGTTGAAGATTTAATGAGATTAACACAACTTCTCTTCCAAGAATCACAAATTTGTCTCAAACTAATTACTTTTAATTAATAGTTGAGAAGAAAAACAGGTGCTTTTAATTAATTAATCAATAAACCACTTTATAAATACAAAAGTGTACATCAAGTTGTCTAATAGTTGATAGTTATTTTAAAGTGTTACGATTATAATTTCATTGACATTATCATCGACCTCAAAACTCAAACAATATCTTTAAAAGATTTGAGTACCTCCAAATCAATCACTTGATTTTATTGAAGCAAATTGCAATTTGCGCTGCAATAGATGGAAGAAGTGATATCCTTGGAATCACGGGATTTGATGCCAAAAACGGCATTATTTATATTTATACTAATAGCTAGTATCCCAAAAATTAACGTTTATAGTGGGAAATTCAAATCAAAAACATTAATATGATTTTTTAAAAAATTAGTTGCACTTTTGTCCTGGTTTAATAAATGCATGTCTAATTTATTATATTTATTAAATATAACATTAATTAATTCTTTTCCAGATTCGCATTGATACATTTCGCGGACTCACTTCCCCACCAGTTGTGTAAAATCGATGAGTATATCCATTTGAGTTCCATCCACCAGAAAATATTCCAACCCCACTGCTCCAGTCGCCAACCCGAAGAATCGTGTGTTCCCAATGATTGGCTTCACCTCTGGTGCATCATGAAAGGCTCCTGATACTTCAGTAACTCTTGGAGCATTTTCAGCTTGTACAGTTCCAAATTGTGCAGCACCTCCACCTTCGGCACGAAAAAACAGTCCCGCATACTCAGAGGTGACATCTTTCCATTGTACAGTTGGCCATAAGGTTAGCGGTTCAGGCTGATTCGATAGTTGAACATAAATGAAGCCGATTGGAACTGGATTCTTTTCTAAATTGCTTAAAAATTAATAATTTGTTTTACCTGGATTTTGTTCCGATTTTTCGGTTTTCATTTTCAAACTTTCAATATTCTTTTCAGAATTTTCAAGTTTGGTTGTAGTTTCTGTCAATTTGGCAATTGTACTTGTCAGTTGATTTTTCGTAACAAGGAGATCTTTAGTAACATTTTCAAGTTTCTGATTTAGAGTCTTTTCATTCAAATCCAAAGCATCTCTGTGCTGCTTTCGTTCATTCAGGAATTCCTCTTGCAAACGAGCAAGTGACCAAGTTTGCATCTTTTGACAAACTACTGCATTCTTTTTTACGCACCGTTCGTCGTTCCATTTTCCAATCACCAGATCATCAGCTTGAATTTGTACACAGTAGTCTGTTTTGTTTTTCGTACCCTTCGGGTCCCAATTAGTGTAGCCCAAGTCCGAATTGTCAATCCATTTGAAAGCATTATTCAAAAATTTGGCTCCAATCCAAAAGTTGTCTGCTTTCTTTTGTGTTTTGAACAGATAAGTCGATAAGAAGTTTTGCTCATCAATAGTTCGGATAATTGGCAAAGTAGGACTTCCTTCAAGGCTTTCACAAATCTTTTCAGCATCAGCAAAAGTCCTCAAAGTGTCATCAACAATTTTGTAACATTTTTCATCCTTGTACTGCAACCAATCAGCACAAGAAGAATCTGCTACTATTGAATTAACTAAAACTATATTTTAAAAATTTATTAAACAAATAAAATCTTATTCACATACCAAAACCAATTAAAATCAAACAAATGAAGATTTTCATTGTCCTAATTTTTAACAGGTTAAAAATAATTAAAAATGTTTTTGTTGGACAAAGTTGATTCACTTTATACAACCGTTTGTTAACGATTTTTTGATTAAATAAGATTGCCTCATCTTCCAAGAATCACAATTGGTCTCAAACTATTAACAGATGTTGCCGAGTTGATGAGAAGTAAAACAGATGTTCTTAATTAATTAATCAATAGATAATTTCATATTGAAATCCTAAATTTACATCGAGATACTTAATAAGTTAATGTTTTATAAGTAGTTAGAATGTAATTAAATAAATGTAAGGTTGTAGTCAATTAACTTTAAAAATATATTTAAAAATTTAATTATTAAAACAATATAAAATTTGATTTACTTAGAGATGACAATTAAAATCAAACATATTTGGTTTTGCATCGATTTAAGACCAGGAAAAAGGTAATTTAAAATTATTTTGTTATATCCACAAATTGATTCACCATATATTTAATTTTCTATTTATTAACTCAAACTTTTGTTCTACCAATAATAATGATAATTAGCATTGATTAATTTTGATGAAATAAAAAAAATGTTTTTAATTAAATATAAATGTTAAATTATCTAAATGAACTAACTTAAAATTGCAATCAAGATTTGTAAGATTGTAATTATAAAAATCATTGTTAACATCAAAAGCTGCCAAATGATTTTTACGGTTACAATCGAAATCATCTTATGTTCACTGAAGCAGAATGCCGCTATCACTGAAATAGATGCCACCAGTAACATTCTTGGCATCATCAGAAGCGAGAAACGAAACCAAATTTGCGATATCCTCAGAAGTGCCAATGTGTTTTATCAGGGACGCTTCGGTTCTTAGCTTTTAGAAACCATCTCGGGATTCTTTTTGTTCCAATCCCATGGATCGAAGAAAAATTGAAACACAAAAGCGAATTTTAAGGGAAATTTTAAAATACAAAATTTGGTTCATTTATTCAATGATACTTAATCAGAAACGATTATTTTAAAAAGCCCTGAAAGTTTATTGTAAAATCCAATATCTTGAATGAAAAATTTTAAATTTTGAATATTTATTGAATGGTTTAAATATTTAAAAATTTTTAAATGTATTTGAGCAGTTTCCTAGTTTGTCCTTGACTGTTTAATAGGTGACTTAACTTTTGTTTTGATTATCAAATCTTTTTAATTATTTTTAAGACTGTATAACAAAAAAGTTGGGTTTATATTCATATAATTAAGCTTATAACTACAAAACCCCTCAAAAATGAATTTATGGTTGCATTATAAAGAATTGACAAAATTTTATGATACTCAAAACATTTTAATTAATTCTCTTCCAGATTCGCATTGCCTGATTTCGAGGACGTACCTCTCCACCTGATGTATGAAATCGATGAGCATAAGACTCTTGCTGGCCATATGCACCTGCAAAAATTCCCACACCAGTACTCAAATCACCAACATTGAGAAGGATGCGTTCCCAGTGGTTTGCATCACCTTCTGCATTATTATGAAAGTCACCAGAAACTTCAGTCACTCTAGGAGCATTTTCTTCTTGTACAGATCCAAATTGTGCAGAACCTCCACCTTCAGCTCGAAAGAACAGTCCTGCATACTCAGAGGTGACATCTTTCCATTGTACAGTTGGCCATAAGGTTTGCGGTTCAGGCTGATTCGACATTTGAACGTAAATGAAATTGATTGGAACTGGATAAATAATTCTAAAATTAACAAATTTTCAGTTTACCTGGATTCTTTTCTGAATTTACGAGCTTATTTTTGGTATCAAGTAGGTCTTTTGTCACATTTCCAAGATTTTGAGTCAGACTTTGAATATTTTTGTTTGCAATATCCAATGCATCTTTTTGTTGTTTTCGTTCATTCAGAAATTCTTTTTGTAAACGCGCAAGTGACCAAGTTTGCATCTTTTGACAAATCAGCTTCTTCAATTTTACGCATGGTTCATCGTTCCATTTTCCAACAACCTGATCATCAGCTTGAATTTGAACACAAAAGTTGTGCTTTATTTTTCGTTCCTATCGGATCCCAATTAGTGTAACTCAAGTCTGAATTGTCAATCCATTTGAAAGCATTATTCAAAAATTTGGCTCCAATCCAAAAGTTATCGGGTTTCTTTTGAGTTTTGAACAGGTAAGTTAACAAAAAATCTTGCTCTTCATTTGACCGAATAATAGGCAAACTTGGACTTCCTTCTAAATTGGCACAAGTTTTTTCAGCATCAGCAAAAGATCCTCACATTGTCATCAATAATTTTGTAACACTTCTCATCTTTGTAAGGCAACCAGTCTGCACAAGAAGAATCGGCCACTATAGATTTTACAAAAAAACTATTTTAAAAATCTATTTAACAAATCAAATCTGATTTACATACCAAAACCAATTAAAAGCAAACAAATATAGAACTTCATTGTCCTAATTTTTAACAGGTTAAAAATATTTCTAAATGTTTTTTTTGGACAAAGTTGATTCGCTTTATACAACCGTTTGTTAACGATTTTTTGATTAAATAAGATTACCATAACCGCTCTTCCAAGAATCACAACTGGTTTCAAACTATTAACAGATGTTTCAGAGTTGATGAGAAGTGAAACAGATATTCTTAATTAATTAATTAATAATTTCATATTGTAATCTTAAATTTACGTCAAGATGTTTAATAAGTTAATGTTTAATAAGTAGTTATTTTGTAATTAAATGAATGTAAGGTTTTTGTCAATTAACTTTAAAAATATCTTTAAAATTTAATTATTGAAACAAAATAAAATTTGATTTAATTAGAGATAAAAATTAACATTAAGCTAATTAGGAATTGTTCGACGTAGTTGTTTGGAAAAAGGTTATTTAAAATTGGGTTTTCTATGTCCACAAATTGATCTTGCATACATTTAATTTTTTATTTATTAACTCAAACTTTTGCTCTAATTAACATTGATTACATTTTGAGAAATAAAACAGATATTTTTAATTAAATATCAATATTAAATTATCTAAATGAACCAACTTACTATTGCAATCAAGATTCGTAAGATTGTTATTGTAAAAACGATCATTGTCAACATCAAAAGCTGCAAATGATTTTTTACAGTTACAATCGAAACCATCTTGTGATCACTGAAGCAGAATGCCACTATCACTGAAATAGAGTGAACCAGTAATATTCTTGGCATCATCAGAAGCGAGAAACGAGACCAAATTCGCGATATCCTCAGAAGTGCCAATGCGTTTCATCAAGGACGCTTCGATACGTTGTTTGTAGAAACCATCTTGAACCTCTTTATTTTCCACTCTTATGGATCGAAGGAAATCGGTAGAAATGTAGCCAGGGCTTTTAAATTTATAGTTAACGCCCAAAATATATCCAAAAAACTTACTTAACCGAATTAACTCGAATTCCCTTGGGACCCAATTCAAGAGCCGATGCCTTAGTAATCATGTCTAATGCCGCTTTAGATGCTGAGTAAATTAGCTGTGACTTTAAGTTTCTAAAAATATTACTCTTGACTTGATCAACATTTTATGGAAACTTACCGGTCTCACCGAAGCAGCACTTGAAATGTTGATAATATTTCCTTTGGATCGCTCCAAATGTGGAACTGCAAGTTGAATCAACGCAATCACAGATCTCACGTTCAAGTTGAAGACATTGTCAAATTCTTCCATCAAATTGGGACTATCGTAATTGCCCTGTGGAGTTCCGCCACCAGCGTTGTTCACAAGAAAATCCAATCGACCAAATTGAGCCAAAGTTTGATCAATCAGCTTCTTGGGAACTGATTCATCACTCTGTAAATCACCGATCACTTGCAAGGGCTGAGTACCACCAGAAGCCATTTCAATCTTTTTAGCAACCAATTCCAGTTTTTGAGCAATACGACCCGTGATCACAACATTTGCACCGTATTTAGCCAGTTGAATGGCGATTGCTTCACCAATGCCTGATGAACTGCCAGTGACCAGAGCGACTTTACCCTTGAAGTCGTATTTTGAGTTGGAAGCCATTTTTATGTTAGAATAATTTGAGAATTTTAATAAAGTAAAATGCAGTACGTTGAATGTACGACTTTATATATGCAAGCACACCTTCACTTATCTTGTTCGGCTTCTAGAAAAAAATCAAAAAATCAAGTTAAATTCAAACGAAATTCGCAACCAAACACAGAGTGTAACGTTAGAAACACGAAGACAGTTGGGTAAAAACACAATTCTGAAAACAATTTATAACAATTCTCCCTAGAAGTGAAAATGATTAATTTATTTTAAAATATTACCTATCAAAACTTATTAAAACTTATAAATTTTTTATGCAATAAATCATTTCAAAAATACTATTATAAAAATGATTAATTATTCCAAAAATTTACTGTATGACAAAATCAAATAATCCAACGGAAAACTACTACATTAATCACAGATTTCTCTTTTGATTTTTCTATGTCCTGGATGAAATTTTTTCGCTTCTGGATCTTTTCAATAATACAGGTTATTTGAATATTATTTAAAAAATGCTTAAATATTGTTTAATATACGGGAAAGCATTTTTCTACCTTTATTAACACATTTTTACTTTTTTAAGCTTAGTCACTCAAATTACCTATTAAAATTTAATTTCTTCCTTAATTACAATATTACAATTGAAAGTGAATACATTGATAGAAGAAAGAAAAAAGTTTCTTCGCCAGAGCGTTGACTTTTACCAATGGTAATTTTTTATTGAAAAAGTATCTTGATTTTTATTATTTGATTGTGTTTCTCCACGTGACATTAGGATGGTCTAACAATTATGTTTTTGGTGAAACTTGAATTATTTGCTTACAGGTAAATATAATTTTTATCATGTACGATAAGTAATTTGTTTAACTTTATTCAATTTTACTTATATAATTCAAATTACAATAATGTCTGTTAAAGATAAATTGATTCATTATTAGTAATTTCTCTTAATTCTCTTTTGATACTCCTCTTGTTGATGCTTTTAATGATAAAGGTTATTTATACTTATACTTACCTTACTTGTATACTTTGTTACGTTCTGTCATTCAAATTACTCATTTAAATATTAATGTTCTTCCTTTATTACAATAGAATAGAAATTAGAATTGGAAGAGGGCACATTGAGATAAGTAAGAAAAAATTTATTTAGCTTGAGCGTTTACTTTTATTTATGATGATTTTGTTATTAAGAAAGTATTATAATTTTTATGTTTTGATTTTATTAATATTTGTTCGAATGTCTTGAGGGTCATAAAAAGGCATTAAAACACAGTATTATTCAGGGGAATTTTAAAATACAAAATATGTTTCATTTATTCAATGATGAAGTACTTATTCAGAAATGATTATTTTAAAAAGTTCTGAAAGTTTATTGTAAAATCCAAGATCATGATCCAACATGCATGAATGAAAAATTCTACAATTTCGAATCTGATATTTATTGAATTGATTTAAATAGATGAAACATTTGAATGTTTGAAGATGATTCTTTCTCTGCTATTTAATAGGTGATTTTATTTTTTAATGATAAAAATCGTTTGAATTATATTTATTTCTGAATACAAAAAACGTTGGTTTTATACTCAAATACCCAAGCTTAAGACTTCAAGAACCTACTGAAAATGAAACAAACTTGTAATTAGCATTAAATTCTCATAAATCTATTTTTTTAATCTAAAATATGTCGGTAATATGTTCTTTTTTATGTAACGTCAATTCTGGTGTTGATGTTCCATTAAATTGAATGAGGACTGCATTCATGTATGCGAAATGTTTTTAGGTAATTTTGGACCTTTGGCCAATTCGTTCGAAACACCTCGTTCCACAATGAAGAAAGTGACTGTGGCAATTGTGGCTGTAACTGCCAAAATAGCCAACTGCACAAAAATATCTGCAACTGCAGCATAGTAAAATGCAACCGCAGCGGCGATCGAATGAAAAAATTTGAACAGTGCAAAGGCGGATGCACTGTTGTCCGAGTAGATGGTGCCCACGATTGAGTAGATTTGAGTGTTGTAGCACGAATCGGCAAAACCCAACAGAAAGCTGCACACTAAAGCAATAGCCATGCTAAACAAAACAAACCAAGCCGAATTAGTCAATCAATTCTTGTTTTTGTATTCCGTTTACCTCGGTTTAATGAAACCATCTTCATTACTTTGACCCAAACCGGCGCCTTTCGGAAAGTTTATAAACACCAACACAAAGGCAATCATGCTCATCGTGTAGCCGAGAATCACAACTTTGTTTCGACCAAACTTTTTTGTCTTTGAGCCAAGAATACCAAAGGCAAAACCACTCACAATTTCTCCCGCACCAATACAAATGCCCGACAGACCAATGTACTTTTTGGGATTGTCTTCGGTGAGTTGCTTGGTGTTGCCAATTACCGTTCCGAAGACACCACTGAAGAATGACAATTCCAGACCTACGAAACAATAATAAGTTAGTGCAATATTAAGCAAATTATATTATAGTATATTGGATCAATTTTTTCTAACAATAAAAATATCGTTTTTATGAAATCGTTTAGTTAGTTAGTTAGTTAGTTAGTTAGTTAGTTAGTTAGTTAGTTAGTTAGTTAGTTAGTTAGTTAGTTGACGACTATTGTCAAATTCGATATATAACTATTTAAAAAAAATACAAGCCATGTATATTATACCTGTGTATATAAAGGTAACGCTGAGTAGAATCATCTTCTTAGTGAGCAATAATTCTACAGATTCTTCTGTTTAAATATAAAATGATTTTGAAATCGATTTAAAAAACAACAATATATTCAATAGGCTTACTTAATGAATCAGTTACCAGCGAAATGAAAGTGATTCCTTCATACGTCTCGTCAGGTCGAGCGGTTGGTTTTCCAAGCAACAAGAAACTGCCCACCCCAACAGCTCCCAACACTGTCAGCACAGTGTAAGTGATTCGAATAGTATCGTCACTAACATTGCCATCATCGTCAGTTTTGAATGAGAAAAACACAAAAATATTGCCCCACAGGAGACTGCACTGAAGCATTGCCCAGAAGATTCCACTGTTTCGGGACATGAGCTCGTCCGTTGAACATCGAGTCAGGTAATTGCCTTGGCCCGTCCAAATGACTAATAAATCAAATTAGAATTGAATTGATAAAATTGAACTGGTAAAATCAAATTCAAAAAAATCAAACTTACTTGCAGCACCAACGCCTACAATACCCGAAACCAAGTACAGAAGCCAAACTTGAGGCCACAGAAAGTTGGCAACGAATATTCTTTTGAAAAATAAATTTAAAAAATTACAATTTTACTAAAAATTGAACTAAAGTTCCTACACGTAGGTAGTGCCCGACACAATCATCGATATCCTGGGTCCAATATATTTGACTATTGCAGCTGCAAACCAATTTGCAATCGCAAACACTCCATAAAGTATTGACAAACTGATTGTGCCATTTGCATTGTAATCATCTCTACGGCTGCTGATGCTTTGCACCACTGTGCTCTAAATAATCCATTTTTTATTAAAATATGAAAATTTTTATACAGTTTTAAGGATATAGCTAAAACTTATTTCTTATACCTGAATCATACTGCCGGTCTGAAAGGAAGTGAACAGAAACATAAACGAAAGTCCCACAAGTAAGACATTGATGAAATTTCGGTCCATCTTGAAATGATTGTTCAACTCGTATTATGCCCTTTATAAGGTAACCCATATATGTTTCTGACTTTGTTACTTAAAAAACAACAATAAATCATTCACAAATTGAGATCCACAATGCTTGACAGAACGGTAGTAACTAATTTTTAGTTGGTTGAGTTTAGTCTTGCCAACTTGTCTTGATTTGAGTGCGAGATGTGGTGTCACGCGATAGTAAAAAACTAAATTTATTAGCTTGTTTATTACTTTGTGTTTATGCCCTGTGCAAATTGTGAATTGACCGTACGATAACCTTTTTTATCAGCATGCGTAATAAAAACTTTGGAGAATTAATGGGAAGACAATATATATTTTTTAATTTGACGCTACAAATATAATTGGTTAAAAATTGTAAAAATTGTGACAAATCACGTATATTGCCACTACATCACAATTTTAACGATTATGATGTCTTATTTATGACTGTATGCGTGTATTTTATGATTTTTATAACAGTGACGATTGAGCTACCGTTTAGCTGTTTTGCTCTGTTTTTTATCATTTCAATGTTAAATTGTATTTTTAATGTACCTAACTAAGTTCATTTTAGCCACAAAAGAAGATCATTTTCTATCGGTAGTTCAAATCATGCAACATGTTTCTATATCAAAGGTAACTAAGTTTAAATAATTTATTAATAATACATTTTACTTACTTTTAGTTTTAAATTTGTAAAATATAAATATTTGAAAATTAATGTGCTATTTCATTTGGTTTAATTTTATTTGAACCAAATACAAAAGCAAACCTAAAATTCAAAACATCTAGCTAATCAATCCATTATTCTAAGCATTATTCTTGATGTCTTTCTGCGCTATATACAGGTCAAATTAAATTTAATGAAAACATTAATGATTGAATTGAATGCGGGGAGATTTTGATAAATTTTTTGGATATTTTTTAAAATATTCTATTGGAAAATGTTTTAAATGTCTGTTATTTTCTCGAAATATTTACAACTTTTAAGTTTATTTCTCAAAATTATATTAATATAAATTGTTTTTTTAAATTTTTAAATTATATTTTTTGTTTTTCGTGTTTTCTTAAAGGTATTATTGTATCGGATTTCAAGGGCATGGGTTTATATAATGGTTAATCTTTGTGTTTTCAAAAGGTTTTCTTTAAATATTTTTGTTTTCAATCGTCGTATAATTACTACAAATCGTAAATATTCACTTTTGCATATTACAATGAAATCAATTTTTTAATGGAACACATATGGAAATGTTTAAAAGCAGTCCTTGACTAAGCATTTATTTTAAAATTAACAAAACTCTAAATTTCAATTTACTTTCTTTTTTTCAAAAGGTTGACATTTTTATTTTAATCTATAAATACACCATTTACTATTTTATCTGGAATTTATCCAAAATAATTTAAAGGTCTATACCTAAAATTGAAATAATTTGGCCCATTTAGCTTTGATATTCGAAAACATTTAGGTTAATTATATTTAATTGGTCCGTAAAATCGAGTCGTTTGATTTTTAGTATAAATGTATGGTTGCATCCTGCAATATTTTTGTAGAAATAACCAACAATTTTAATTCACTATGATTTAATATCTCGATATTTTGAATCAAAAAAAGAACGACATGAAAACTCAAATACAACCAATCTAAATCTGATTAATTTTGTGCAAATTTATGAACAACTTTATGTGAAACCTGAATGCTGAGCACATGAAAGAAGTTTAGTAGACCAAAGCTTCAAATAGATTTGAAATGCCCAAAACAATTTTAAAACTTGATGATTTTCACAAGCAATCATATGATGATTACTGTGATTGATCATGCATATTTGTTGTACTCGAATTGTTTTAGAATGTTTCAAGTGATAGTTGTATTGTCCATTAAACATCATCATTGGATGTCCTGCGAATGGTTTTATGTTTGGCAGTTGTATAAAATTAATTGGTTAAAATAAAAATATGTTTTTGAGTTGAAGGTGTTGAACTTTTGCAAGTAGAATGATTTTTGAAATGATTTGTAAATAATAAAATTAATTTTTACCACTAATTCGCGTTTTTAATTTGAATCAAACCAATTTGTGTTACACATTTTCAATGATCTTTTAACAGGAAATTCCCAACAATCAACCCACTGTCACTAACACAGTTGTTCCTTCCTTGAACTGACCCTTGTCCGGTACCTTATTCTCCTCTCAAAGCATTAAATCCATGAATGAGAAAGCCACTGTCACAGACCATAATAGATCCGGTAATGTTGCGTGCATCATCCGAAGCGAGGAATGAGGCGAGATTAGCAATATCGTCTGGTTGACCAACTCGTTTCAGCAAACCTACTTCGGATAGTTTTCCGAAGATCTGCTTCGCAGTGTCATCGTCAACGTTCACTGAACGAGTGAATCCAGTGACCACTGGTCCCGGACTATTTTAAACAAAAATATTTTTAGAACAATTTATTTTTGATAAAAATTATTTACTTGATCGAATTGACACGAATGCCTTTAGGTCCCAATTCTAGGGCCGAAGTCTTGGTGATCATGTCCAATGCAGCCTTAGATGCACTGTACACCAGAGTATACTGAGAATTTAAATTATCAGAATTTAAATTTAGGAATAATTAACAAACCGGTTGGATAGCAACAATACTCGAAATGTTGATCACATTTCCCTTGGTCTTCTCCAAGTGAGGCACAGCCCGCTGAGTCAAATCCACAATCGATCTCACATTCAACTTGAACACTTGGTCAAACTCTTCCAACAAATTGTCACTCGAAAAAGTTCCATTCGGAGTCGCACCACCCGCATTGTTGATCAGAAAGTCCAATTGACCAAACTTTTCAATCGTTTGATTAATCAACTGTTCGGGCATCGAATCGTCAAGCAGATCACCCACAACTTGGTGTGGATCTTGGTTTGAGAGAATTTTGATTTTCTCCGCAACTTGAGCCAACTTGTCTCCATCGCGTCCAGTGATGGTAACATTGCAACCATACTGGGCAAGTTGTGTGGCAATGGCTTCACCAATTCCTGAAGAACTTCCAGTGACCAGAGCGACCTTGCCCCGAAAATTGTACTTTTGATCGTTGAAAGTCATTTCGTTAGTTTCGTTTGCGTCTGAATTCAGTGAAGCCGTAGAAGAACTGACAATCTTTACCTGGTCGGACTCGGTACTAATTTGATTCGATCGTCGTCTCCCACAGCACGGCATGCTAGTGAAATTAATATTTAATGAATTTAACTTTAATGTTTGTAGAAGAGAAATGTCACTTTATTCTTTCTCTTTCTTTCTTTCGACCATAAATTAGATTACAGTGTTTGTGTTTCGGTTTGAGATTTCTTAGCAACCACACAATTTGAAGAGTGAGTGAATACAAACACAAACTTAATGACTTTCAACTTCTAGAAAGAGCGGTTAAATCGATATGAAATTGCACTTTCTGACATGTTTCGACAAACTTAAAGTGCAAAAATAAGACATTGGAAAGTTGTGGGGATCGATAAGTGTAAGAAGGTTTTGGTACAGGAGAGTGGAAATGAAAGTTAAACATAACCAATAATTTAATCTTTCTTCACAATAGATCGATTATTGGGTGCCTTAATAAAAGTTCCACTATCACTAATCAGCAGTGCCCCGGTAATATTCTTTGCGTCATCCGAAGCGACAAAAGAAGCCAAATTTGCGATATCCTCAGGAGTGCCAAGTCGTTTCATCAGGGAAAGTTCTTCAGCGGAATCAAAGAATTTGTCATGCATTTCTCCGGGAATTCCAATTGAACGTAGAAATGATGTACGGACAGGTCCCGGACTAAAAGAATATTTTTAAAAAATTAAGAAAGCTTTTTAAAAATTATAAAATCAACTTACGCAATAGTATTGACACGGATTCCCTTTGGTCCCAATTCTAGGGCCGAGGTTTGAGTAATCATGTTGATTGCAGCTTTCGAGGAACTGTATACGACCCAGTACTAGTGAAACGAATAGTAAAATAACCAATTATGAAAAATCAAAAATCAAAAATCAAAATCAAC
Source organism: Rhizoglyphus robini (assembly GCA_023373905.1). NCBI lineage: Eukaryota > Metazoa > Arthropoda > Arachnida > Sarcoptiformes > Acaridae > Rhizoglyphus > Rhizoglyphus robini. The sequence goes on along the minus strand of JAKIJQ010000076.1, from coordinate 792,416 downwards.
TTACTGGTCTTAAAGATGTTCCACTCGAAATGTTGATCACATTTCCTTTGGTCTTCTCCAAATGAGGCACAGCAAGTTGAGTCAACGCAACAGGAACTCTAACATTCAACTTGAAAACACTGTCAAACTCTTCCAACAGTTCGGGACTTGCAAAAGTGCCCTTTGGAGTTGCTGCTCCTGCGTTGTTAACCAAAACGTCCAATCTACCAAATTTCTCCACGGTTTCTTTGATTAATCGCTCTGGTAGTGAGTCGTCATTCTGGAGATCTCCAATAATTTGCAAGGGTTTCACTCCGTTTGAGACTTTTTCAATTTCTTGCGCTACTTTATCAAGATTTTCTGCATTCCGTCCTGTGATGGTCACTTGAGCTCCGTATTGGGCAAATTGAATGGACATTGCAGCGCCAATGCCAGAGGAACTGCCGGTTACAAGGACAACCTTGCCTGAGTAGTCGTATTTTGAGTTGTTGAGAGACATTTTCGTAGATATATTAAATATTTTATTACTATTTGACAGCCTTTATATATTAAATTTTGGTTAGTTTATTAAAATGATAATTTTTGTGCAAATGCTTTAGTACAAACGATGTTCAAATTTGAGTACAAATGTTGTTCAGAAATTTATCGCAATTGTTGGGAAATCGAGTTTGGCCTTGTGGATATGTATTTTTGGAGAGTAGCTAATGATCAGGTGAGTGAGAGAGTCTATCATTAAATTTCCTCACTTGCACTTGAGTGCAAAATTGGCAAATTTTCAAACGGATTTACTGATAAACTTTTAAAATTAAGTTATATTTTATGAATTCAATTAAAAATTTATTCTTTGTTCTCTAACCTGCTGTTATTTGTATATTTTCAAATCAATTGACATAAAAATTAGACAATTTTAGATTTTAATAAATCGAAAAAGATGTAAAAATTTTATTCCAGATTAATTTGAATATTTTGTGGATAATTAGGTGGCAAATTAAATTAAAAATATTAAATTCAATAATAATATTGTTTTCAAATTACTTGATTGAATTAAATATATTATTTTTTTGTCGGTATTTTGTAGATTTATCTTTATCTTTATACTATATTCTAGTGACACCTACTAATTCGACTATTCAGAATTATTTAAGAGTACAGTCATCTTTTGAACCTTTAATTTGTTTTCTTTTTCGAATTTTGTTTGTGCGGCGGGGGCGACATTTTTCTTTGTTACGTGTAATACGCGTTCTATTTGTTCCTTTCTAGTTTTCGAAATTGTTGTCGTGTCGTTTATTTGATGTGTTGCTCCATTTCGATTTGGTCATTTGTGTAGTGTGCTCAACTTTTGTTGTGTGTTTTCTATTTCTATTTTGCGATGTCTCAAGATACTCACCGAGACGATGCTACTGGCGATGGACAAGATGGCCGACGGGATGGTGGTGCTCGCGGTGGTTACGGCTATGGCGGTCCAGGTGGTTACGATCGTGGTGGTCGGGAACGTGGCCGTGGTGGTTACGGCGGTCGAGGCCAAGATCGTGGCCGAAGTGGCTCCGGCTGTGGTACTCGAGGTGTTACCCGACGTGGCTTCCCAGGTAGTGGCCAAGATGATACCCGAGGTCGTATCCGAGGTGGCTACGGCGCTGGTCACCGAAACGATAGCCGAGGTAGTGTCCTAGGCCATACTCCACCCCGAGAGGTTCCCACTACTGGCGGACGTGATGCCGTCCGTGATGGTCGCGATGGCTCCGATGCTCCTTTGGCGATTCCTCCTATTGTCGTCACCGAATATGGACCACAATTCACTCCCCTGAAGTACTCCATCCACAAGCGTAACGACTTTGCCAACGCCATTTCCCAGTTATTGTTCCACACCCGTCCGACACGTAACTACTTTTGGAACTTTGTCTCGGTGCGTCAACTGGGTCGCCACCCATGTCTCGATTCGATGGCAAACATATTTGCTCAATTGAGTGAACCTGCTGTTTGCACCCGTAACGCCAAAAGTGTAGATGTCAATATTCTACTCAAGCAATTCTATAACGAATCGATGCCGAACAAGAACGTCAACGAGTCATCTGCCTGGAGCGAACCTTTGCCACCTGGACCAGTGGTGGAAATTCACAGTGTTCAGGACTATTTGAAGCAAATCTTCGCCTGGTCCTGTGATGAATATAAGAAAATATGTCCACCGCGGGATCTTAACTCTTTGAAGATTGCTGCAAGCTCAGCCGATGCTGATTTTATGATTTACCGTGCCATTCTGGACAATTCTCCACTGGCGGAGTACTTTCTGGTCCAGAGTCAGATCGTATACTGCTGTGATGCGTGTGACAAGGTCCAGTTTGTAGAGCGTATTTGGTACTACAACTACATGATCGAAGTGGACCTATTGACCGATGATGGCAACTTTGTGTCAAAGGAGAACATTTCTCTGCAGGAATACCTCAAATTTATATTTTGTGCCGACGTAAGTTACCTTGTTGACTTTTATTTTGATTGACTTTTAACCTTATCTACATTTGATTACCTTAGGGAAAGGTGATGCGTGAATGCAATCGTGGATGCAAAGGACAGATTACCATCCAGCGGAAAAATGCTCAAATCACTCGTTTCCCAGCTTATTTGATCGTCAGTCTCGAACGTGTCAACAAGCTGAATGGACACAAGGTCAATCGTCCCGTCTCGTTGCCACTCACTCTGGGTTTGCCGTGTCGAAGTCAGAGCGATGTGATGTACTCGTTGAACTGTGCTGTCATACACCGTGGCGATCTTCGTCATGGACAGTACTCTACACTCGTTCGAATGGTGCTCAATTCCAAACCCGACCCGAAGGATCTCTGGATCTAATCAAGAACAAGACTATCATAAAGGGAGTGGAGGTGGGAGTTGTGTATGATCTGCTCAACCACCATGGATGTCTTCTAATGTACAAGCAGGTTAGTGTTTGTGTTTTATCTAATTTGAACTAATCCATTTTCCCTTTATTTTCAGATTACTGATCCCAAGAAAAATAATCCACAATTGCCGGTCCAAGAAAAGACTGCTACCAATTCAAATGTTGTCTTCGATGAGGATGATGAAGATGATGGCAAATTGTTTGCACCGGATGGTGAAGATGGTGACGAGGAAGAAGAACTGTTTTATGGTAAACTGAACGCACACCAAGAACGCATGAACCAATTACAAGAGGAGCTGGATGAACTGGACGAGGCAAAGAATAAACGACTGATTGAGCACTTCCGCCAAGAAGAGATTGTAAGTGATTTACTGGGATGAAGTAATTAGTAATTTTTGTTCATTTAGTGTGCGCGTGCAAAGATGCAGCAAAGACTGCGCGAACGAGACGCCCAAAGGAAGAAGGACAATAGTGCTTCTGGCGAACAGTCCCACACTACCGTTTGGCCGAATTCAAGTGTAGATCGTGGAGGTCCTGTGTCTCATGTCTCAACTGCTTCCTCTTGTCCAGACAATTCTACTGCTCAGCCCAATCGGGATGGCCCGAACTTGCAGAATCCGGTACAGATGCCTATGGATCCAGCCGGTGGTCGAAAGGGGACAGGTCGGGGTGTACGAGGAGCAGTGAAGGGAACTGCTCGGGGAGGACGTGGCGGTGGTGAAGTGGCCAGAGCAGCTGCCCCAGTTGGACCATCTACAGGAACTGCAGACAAGACACATTCTACTGGAGAGCCTCAAGTGCAAAAGCAAGATCCCGATTCAAGTGACAACGGAAGTGGTGCTGCCAAACAATAGAAAGAGCCATCGCCGTGTTATTAGTTTATTTTATTATGTTGCTATTCGAATAAAATAAAAGCCTTTCGAAACCGAAGTCTATGTTTTTAAAAGTCTCGTTTAGACAACATTTTGACTTATTTATTAAATGTTATTTAACATATTGCTTGTTTGTGTGATTGGTGGGTTAAAAATAGAAACATTTTTCAAATGTTATTTTATAGACCAGATTTGTTGTTTGAATACTACGCTTTTCATAAACTACTCTATGAAATGTTACATTTAAAACGAATAATTCAAAATAAAAATCACTTTCGTTCAAGAGTTAGGGGTCGTTATTTAAACCAATGATTTTAAAAATAAAATTAACCCCCACACGCATGTGATTATGTTGTCATCAATGGAAAAACCACCTACGTAATATAAAAATAAACAAAATGTTTGTCAGCCTATATTCACCACGTAATAATGACCGAAATGCAAACGTTCGATATGCTGACTAACAGCTTGATATTTAATGTTTATAAATAGTTAGCCTGAAAGCAGTCATGAGTCTCAAACCTAATGAAAAGCCTAACTAGCTTGCAAAACTTTCTTTTATTTATGTGATTAATGACAAGTGTACAACTTTCAATGTACTGACACTTGCGAAAAAACTATCTTTTCTAGAAGTCGATTGCCTTCCGACTACCTGTACCGAGACATACAGCATATTATTACATGTTTATGCTTCGAAAATGCAAAACTGTACCAACTAAACCATTAATATATTTCATTTTATAATTATTATATTCTAATTCTAAATTCTATACAATTTATATATATTAATTATATATAAAAATTTTCATGACAAAATTAATTTTTCCGCTGGACTAAAAGTTAAAGGCGACAATTCTCGGAAGCTATGTAATTAGAGACTGCAATTTATGGTAAATGGTAAATTTACCATTTTTTTACTGGTAAAAATTTATTTTATTATTTATTAGTCTTTTTAATTAAAAGTGTTTCATGTGTGAACTCTAATCCTCAATTGGATCGTTGGATCTTATTCCCAAGTTGGGTCTTTGGATCTTATCCTCAATTGGATCGTTTAATCTTATCCCCAAGTTGGGTCGTTGGTTCTTAAGTTGACAAATTCACTTTAAAAATGCATCACAGTAAATTGTTATTTATTAAAGCAAATATATAAATGTATAAACCAAAATACAAGTTCTATTCGTAATACAAAATAATAATCACGCCAAAAACAAAACTTAACCATTTTTCGACATCAAATTGTACAGTTTGTTAACCCTTTAACGCCCAGGAAACGGATTGAGTTGAAACTTGTTTTATTCGATTCCTATGGCCAAAAAATCGACACGTGTTTTTTCTTTTTGGTCACAAATGACCTTTGACCTAAGATATTCGAGGTCAAAGTGTGAAAAATAGTCGACTTGAGAGCCTTTATCGTGTCATATCTTTTTTGCCTTTGATCCTACCCTACCCAAACCCGGTACTTAATTTTCTCAGAATCGCATGGGCTACAAGATAGGCATATAGCCAATAAGTTAAAATGATCAATATAGAAATTGATTTTGACCACCAAATTCCAAAAACATTTAATTTTGAAAAATGTCAGTTTTGCCGCAAATTAGCGGAGATTTCTCAATTCTGGTCGGATTTTGATGGGATTTGGTTTGACAGCCAGATAGATCTTTTCACAACGAACATTTTAAGCTCTTTAAACATCTAAAAATGTTAAAAAATGACATAGTTATGAGGCTTCAAACATCTGTGCCATAATTGTCCCGGCGGGCGTTAAAGGGTTAATGCGATTGAAATGAGCTTGAAGGAAAATAATTGCATCCAGAGTTGCAAGGTTGGGTCAGACATGTTGCACCGAAACTCAGTCAACGTTCGTCGAAAAATGCTAAAGCATTGTTCACACTCGATTGAAGTGGGTCGAATCAATTCGAGAGCAATTTGAATCGTTTGGAAATTCTCTGATTTTGACCCAGTCAGTTTGTACCGATTAATCTCCCCTTGAAGTATTTCGCGAGTTGGTACATCACTTCGGTTAAGTGAATTTGATTCTGCTTGTTCGAGCAATTCGTTGACCTTTTCGTAGTAATCGGTTTTAATTCGTTTAGATTGAGGCGCCTCCACACTATCCTGAATGTCATCATTGTTGTTGATTCTGTTCTCTGTTTCCAGAACATTCAGCATTGCGTCGAGCATTTTATCATCGGAAAATTGGTCGAAGTGATCAAACTTGAATGTTCGGTTCTTGAGAAAAATAAGTGCATCACCTGTCATACGCTGTTTGACGAACTGAAATTTCATCTACCAATTTGGTGTACAGAGTTTGCGCAAAATCATTCTCTTCCATCGAACGCAACTCGTCCAACATTGGCACAAACAAGTTCAATTGATGCTTTGAAAGAGATGTGATGCAGTGATGAACAGGTTTCAATACTCAAAGCATTTCATCTACATGGATGAAGTCACTTTGAAACAAACTCGGTATTCTAGTGTACCGTTTGCCGTATTTCTTCTTGTTCCGTTTGTTGATTTCACTTGTTGGGTCCTCAATTGGAGTTTAAAGATGATTGAAAATTCTCAACATTTTGTACATACTGTCCCACCTGTTCTTTGAATCAAGTGTCAATGTTCGTTGTTTCTCATCTTCTCCAAGTTCGGCAATCACTTTTTGGGACAATGTTTCACGATTTTCGGGACTAGAATTGATTCGTTTGATAATGTTTCGAACAAGTATTATTATTTCTTTCTTTTGATTGTCAATGAATTCGTACGTATCTGTGATTATATCATTAGGTCGAGAGAAATCATCAAGCTCATCAATGGCGTCATCAATTTTGTCTAGGTTGACAGGATCTGGATTTTTCTTGACATTGTATAGCGTTTTGGTCACAGCAAGATGGATGGCATGTAAAAAGCATAGTTGACTTATTTTGTTCATAAGATTCGCCAAAGCCTTCATCACTCTGGCACCATCACTTGAGAGAGCGTGAACTTGATTAACAGAAAGGGAGAATTCATCTAATCGATCCTCAATAGCTATTTTGCAATTGACCGCATTTGGTGAGCCAGTGATACGAGCTAAACCCAGGTTTACTCGATTTCCTGATAAATTGAGAATTATTTTCAAATATTGTTTCAAATTATTAGATGTCCATTCATCAATTGTGATACCACCATTCAAGATTAGCCTTGCCAACTTTTGTTAAGGGAAAGAAATGCTGTTCGGATAGTACGTGACAAAACGCTAATTTTAAAAGCATGTTTTACTTATTGGTGATGGTTTGTTCGTTGACTGTGAGACAACTGACCGCGATAACTTGTTATCAACATCACGTGATAAGAGCAGTGGAGAGAAATAGGGCAAGCAATATGTTTAACAATTTGGCAATTTTGCGTAAATACAATTGGTTCTTAATCAGCACCTATTCCCAAATACATGATAAATAATTCCCCCATATTTTAGTTGGTATTATTCCACAATTGATATTCGTAGATTTCTCAAATCAATTGTAAAAACTTATTCATTTTCGCTTGAAAATTCTTTCCTCAATTGTTACGAAGAGAAGCTATTCCAGACACTCCAGTACAACTTATTCTACAAATGTAAAGAATAATCCGACAAACTTCAATAAACACAGTGTATCAATCGATCCATCAAACAAATTTAAATAACTTCGAACATCAGGATTGCAAAATTCATAGAAAGATTTCCATTCAGTTGAGATTATTTCAGAAAACCAATATCGGGGAACATTCAATTACCAAATTTGAGGTGTTAGGTGTAGAATCGAAACTTCGTCCTAAAACTACAATTTTTCATGATCCCTAATTATTAGCCCGCGACGATTCTCCAATTGGGCAATTCCTCTGTTGGCGGATCATGAAGATTTCTCAACTAACAAGCATGTGAGCATTGAAGTCTTTTCCCACATTTTCTCGAATTTTGAAGATAGTCCCAGTATTACCGTACTACTAATAGAACATTGTGATTTTTCCAGTGCACAATTTGGAAACAGTTCAATTTCCTTACGTATTGGATTAAGAAATTGCAGAAAAGTTTAAGGAAAACAAGAGAATGTTTGCAATATTCAATTGAATACAGTTGTGTATATATACTGCAACTGCCACAACTCGCTCTTACCTTGGATTCCATTTTTTTCTAAATTTTATTCTCTAGTATTATGCGCTTTGCCAATTGATGGAAACTATCAATTAACACATAAAAATCTCTCCGTCCACGAATTTAAAGTCAAAATCCCCAACTTATTTTTAATTGGGTATATTCAAGACTCCAAATTATGGAATGAAATTCAATGGTGCATTTGGGTTCCATTGTGTTTTGATAAAAACAAATTGAGGTTCTAATTGTTGCCAAATTGTTAAACATATTGCTTGCCCTATTTCTCTCCACTGCTCTTATCACGTGATGTTGATAACAAGTTATCGCGGTCAGTCGTTTCACAGTCAACGAACAAACCATCACCACTAAGTAAAACATGCTTTTAAAATTAGCGTTTTGTCACGTACTATCCGAACAGCATTTCTTTCCCTTAACGAAAGTTGGCAAGGCTATTCAAGATGTAGTCTCGTAGATATTCGGTGTACATTTCTCGAATCTAAATGATGATATTGTAAAAATTATTGATAAATTCATTTTGGCACAACCAAAACTTTTGTTTATAGTTTAACAAGATCGATATGATTATGTTTGCACTGTTTGGCAATCCACCACTGTAAGATTTTGCAAAGATACGACGAAGATCTGAATCTTCAGCGAACACCGCCAAAGTGAACCTTCCACTTGAGACCATTCGAGCAATTGTAGCTTCGCGAGAGTTATCGATTGATGGAAAGTAGCTTGTGATGAGATATTTCTTCCTCTTGGGTGCACTTTCCTCAACAGGATTGTCCAGTTTGAGTTTGTGAACATGAGCCAAGTGGTAATAAAGCCCCGAACGACCATCACCCATAACTTTGCCACATTTCACCAGTTGGCCAGATTCGGCGTCCAACTTGTCAAATTGACACTGTGTTTTAGATAAACGGACGAATCTTCCTGGTACGATGTATTTGCTATTCACCATAATAAATGAGATAATTGACAATAAAGATCAGTAATCACAAACAGCAGTAAACTTCGAGTGCACTTTCTGTGAGCACGTGGACAGAAATGAAATCAAAATGAGGAGAAAATGAGAAGAAAATAAGCAGAAATACAGAAATCAAAATTCATATCATAAGAGAACCGACCCGCCAGTACTTCTAGGGAACTAGCAAACGGATACTGAAATGTGGACAATTGTTCAAAATTCATATCATAAGAGAACCGACCCGCCAGTACTTCTAGGGAACTAGCAAACGGATACTGAAATGTGGACAATTGTTCAAAATTCATATCATAAGAGAACCGACCCGCCAGTACTTCTAGGGAACTTGCAAACGGATACTGAAATGTGGACAATTGTTCAAAATTCATATCATAAGAGAACCGACCCGCCAGTACTTCTAGGGAACTTGCAAACGGATACTGAAATGTGGACATTTGTTCAAAATTCATATCATAAGAGAACCGACCCGCCAGTACTTCTAGGGAACTAGCAAACGGATACTGAAATGTGGACAATTGTTCAAAAATTCATATCATAAGAGAACCGACCCGCCAGTACTTCTAGGGAACTAGCAAACGGATACTGAAATGTGGACAATTGTTCAAAATTCATATCATAAAAGAACCGACCCGCCAGTACTTCTAGGGAACTAGCAAACGGATACTGAAATGTGGACAATTGTTCAAAATTCATATCATAAAAGAACCGACCCGCCAGTACTTCTAGGGAACTAGCAAACGGATACTGAAATGTGGACAATTGTTCAAAATTCATATCATAAGAGAACCGACCCGCCAGTACTTCTAGGGAACTAGCAAACGGATACTGAAATGTGGACAATTATTCAAAATTTACATCATAAGAGAACCGACCCGCCAGTACTTCTAGGGAACTAGCAAACGGATACTGAAATGTGGACAATTGTTCAAAATTCATATCATAAAAGAACCGACCCGCCAGTACTTCTAGGGAACTAGCAAACGGATACTGAAATGTGGACAATTGTTCAAAATTCATATCATAAAAAGAACCGACCCGCCAGTACTTCTAGGGAACTAGCAAACGGATACTGAAATGTGGACAATTGTTCAAAATTCATATCATAAAAGAACCGACCCGCCAGTACTTCTAGGGAACTAGCAAACGGATACTGAAATGTGGACAATTGTTCAAAAATTCATATCATAAAAGAACCGACCCGCCAGTACTTCTAGGGAACTAGCAAACGGATACTGAAATGTGGACAATTGTTCAAAATTCATATCATAAAAGAACCGACCCGCCAGTACTTCTAGGGAACTAGCAAACGGATACTGAAATGTGGACAATTGTTCAAAATTCATATCATAAGAGAACCGACCCGCCAGTACTTCTAGGGAACTAGCAAACGGATACTGAAATGTGGACAATTATTCAAAATTTACATCATAAGAGAACCGACCCGCCAGTACTTCTAGGGAACTAGCAAACGGATACTGAAATGTGGACAATTATTCAAAATTTACATCATAAGAGAACCGACCCGCCAGTACTTCTAGGGAACTAGCAAACGGATACTGAAATGTGGACAATTATTCAAAATTTACATCATAAGAGAACCGACCCGCCAGTACTTCTAGGGAACTTGCAAACGGATACTGAAATGTGGACAATTATTCAAAATTTACATCATAAGAGAACCGACCCGCCAGTACTTCTAGGGAACTAGCAAACGGATACTGAAATGTGGACAATTATTCAAAATTTACATCATAAGAGAACCGACCCGCCAGTACTTCTAGGGAACTAGCAAACGGATACTGAAATGTGGACATTTGTTCAAAATTCATATCATTAGATAACCGAGGCGCCAGGGTGTGTAGGATACTTGCAAACGGATACTGAAATGTGGACAATTGTTCAAAATTCATATCATAAGAGAACCGACCCGCCAGTACTTCTAGGGAACTTGCAAACGGATACTGAAATGTGGACAATTGTTCAAAATTCATATCATAAGAGAACCGACCCGCCAGTACTTCTAGGGAACTTGCAAACGGATACTGAAATGTGGACAATTGTTCAAAATTCATATCATAAGAGAACCGACCCGCCAGTACTTCTAGGGAACTAGCAAACGGATACTGAAATGTGGACAATTATTCAAAATTTACATCATAAGAGAACCGACCCGCCAGTACTTCTAGGGAACTAGCAAACGGATACTGAAATGTGAACAATTATTCAAAATTTACATCATAAGAGAACCGACCCGCCAGTACTTCTAGGGAACTAGCAAACGGATACTGAAATGTGGACAATTATTCAAAATTTACATCATAAGAGAACCGACCCGCCAGTACTTCTAGGGAACTTGCAAACGGATACTGAAATGTGGACAATTATTCAAAATTTACATCATAAGAGAACCGACCCGCCAGTACTTCTAGGGAACTAGCAAACGGATACTGAAATGTGGACAATTATTCAAAATTTACATCATAAGAGAACCGACCCGCCAGTACTTCTAGGGAACTAGCAAACGGATACTGAAATGTGGACAATTGTTCAAAATTCATATCATTAGATAACCGAGGCGCCAGGGTGTGTAGGATACTTGCAAACGGATACTGAAATGTGGACAATTGTTCAAAATTCATATCATAAGAGAACCGACCCGCCAGTACTTCTAGGGAACTTGCAAACGGATACTGAAATGTGGACAATTGTTCAAAATTCATATCATAAGAGAACCGACCCGCCAGTACTTCTAGGGGAACTTGCAAACGGATACTGAAATGTGGACAATTGTTCAAAATTCATATCATAAGAGAACCGACCCGCCAGTACTTCTAGGGAACTAGCAAACGGATACTGAAATGTGGACAATTGTTCAAAATTCATATCATAAAAGAACCGACCCGCCAGTACTTCTAGGGAACTAGCAAACGGATACTGAAATGTGGACAATTGTTCAAAATTCATATCATAAGAGAACCGACCCGCCAGTACTTCTAGGGAACTAGCAAACGGATATTGGAATGTGGACAATTATTCAAAATTCATATCATAAGAGAACCGACCCGCCAGTACTTCTAGGGAACTAGCAAACGGATACTGAAATGTGGACAATTATTCAAAATTTACATCATAAGAGAACCGACCCGCCAGTACTTCTAGGGAACTAGCAAACGGATACTGAAATGTGGACAATTATTCAAAATTCATATCATTAGATAACCGAGGCGCCAGGGTGTGTAGGATACTTGCAAACGGATACTGAAATGTGGACAATTGTTCAAAATTCATATCATAAGAGAACCGACCCGCCAGTACTTCTAGGGAACTTGCAAACGGATACTGAAATGTGGACAATTGTTCAAAATTCATATCATAAGAGAACCGACCCGCCAGTACTTCTAGGGAACTAGCAAACGGATATTGGAATGTGGACAATTGTTCAAAATTCATATCATAAGAGAACCGACCCGCCAGTACTTCTAGGGAACTAGCAAACGGATATTGGAATGTGGACAATTATTCAAAATTCATATCATAAGAGAACCGACCCGCCAGTACTTCTAGGGAACTAGCAAACGGATACTGAAATGTGGACAATTATTCAAAATTCATATCATAAGAGAACCGACCCGCCAGTACTTCTAGGGAACTAGCAAACGGATATTGGAATGTGGACAATTGTTCAAAATTCATATCATAAGAGAACCGACCCGCCAGTACTTCTAGGGAACTAGCAAACGGATATTGGAATGTGGACAATTATTCAAAATTCATATCATAAGAGAACCGACCCGCCAGTACTTCTAGGGAACTAGCAAACGGATATTGAAATGTGGACAATTATTCAAAATTCTAATCTGTTTCTGGAATGTTCACCGTATGTTTCAATAGTCAATCAATTTATTAATTGCATTTAAAAATATTTTATTGAACAGTATGCATTTGTTGTACCTTTTATGTTGTGCCTATGGAATTTTTTATTTAAATAATCATTACGTTGTTTAGAATAATTTTTTTCATAAAATTTTAAATTTAATAATTTTAAGTACAAAGTGTACTAGTTAAGTTAAAGTTAATTGTTTCACTTAAATTTTTTTAGTTTTCTATTTACAGTGTTCATTGAACTGTTCAAATTCTCTGTTATTCATAGCATTCACTAAATTATAAAATTTTTATTTTTAAAAATTTATCATTTAATAATTTAAAATTATTAAATATACTAATCGAATGAGTTAAAACGAATTCTCGATTGGATGATCTAACTTTTATAAGAATTATATTTTCATATTTCACTCACCTCTAGTAAGTAACTATTATCTAAACATATAAATATTTTTTTTTTGTTATTTGCCGCTTAATTTAATAACAAACAAAATTCAAACATTTTATTTTTTTAACAAATCGAAACAGATAGTCAATATTGATTTTAAACTCAATTTAATTTTTTGTAGAGAATTATTTGTGTGACATATTCTCATTCTTTTTCTTTGGAAATTTATTCTCGATTAAAAGTGATAGGTTTCAACATTAGGCCACTGTCACTGACATAGATCGATCCGGTAATGTTGCGTGCATCATCAGAAGCGAGGAACGAGGCGAGATTGGCTATGTCCTCCGGATAGCCAATTCGTTGCATCAATGTTTGTGGAATAATTTGTTCAAAGATTTTTTCTAATGTTGCTGGATCATCACCCATTCCAGCTGAACGTCCAATTGCGGTCACCACTGGTCCAGGACTAAAAAATTTAATTTATATTTAATTTAATAATGATATTATTTATTTTTAAATATTACTTGATTGAGTTGACTCGAATGCCTTTGGGACCCAGTTCTAGGGCTGAAGTTTTGGTCACCATGTCGAGGCCTGCTTTTGAGGCACTGTAAAGTAGCCCGTACTTAATATTTTTAAAAATTTAATTAATAAGTTATTATTTCAATTAATTCATAAATACCGAAACATAAGCAGCAATACTCGAAATGTTGATAATGTTTCCTTTTGTCTTCTCCAAATGAGGCACAGCACGTTGAGTCAACTCCACCACTGATCTCAAGTTCAACTTGAACACATTGTCAAACTCTTCCAACAGATTTGGACTTGTCAGTGTTCCATTGGGCGTTCCACCGCCAGCATTGTTGACCAGAAAATCCAATTGACCAAAAGTGGCAATCGTTTCATCGATCAATCGTTTTGGCAGTGAATCATCGAGTAAATCACCAATCACTTGATGAGGCTTCACTCCACCAGAGACTTGTTCGATTTGATTTGCAAATTTCTGCAAGTTTTCAGCATTTCGTCCAGTGATCACAACTTTAGCTCCGTATTGAGCAAATTGAATTGCAATTCCAGCACCAATTCCTGAAGAGCTTCCAGTTACGAGGGCGACTTTACCCGTGAAATCGTATTTCTTGTTGTTTGGAGACATTTTGTTGGCTTAGCTTTCAATCGTGTGTTAATATTAAATTACTCATTGCAGTATAAATAACGTTTTGTCAATGCCAAATCAATGGAGGCTACTGCCATATCTCATCTTCTTCTGTACTGTTTATGTCCGTTCGTGTAGTTATAAAAGTAAGAAATTATCATCACAAAAATATGTTTGCCTGCCAATTATCACTCAAGAGAGTTCAACTAAGAGACAGACATTTTCGTTACTTTATAATCTATAGCATTCCTTTAGACGTTCAATTGTAGTTCTCTAACAAGTATCACTTTGTGTATGATTTTATCAGTGTACATGTTGTTAATGTTTGTAACGTTTTAGATAGATGTTGGTCATGAAGTCTCTTAAGTAGTGACATCTAGTTTGGGATATTTTAAATGCAAAGATAACTAAAACTTTTGTAGTTGACTTTTAATTTGTTTTTAAATATATTCAAACGGTCATTGAAGGAACAATTAAAGCAGTGTGTATTTGTCCGGTAATCAAACTATTTAAGCTATTAAGTTATTTAATTATATGATTAAATCTTTATAATATTTTTTATTTAAAGAATATCTATTTTGTGTAAATTTTTTAAAAATTAAATTATTTTGCTTACCATCATAAAAGGTCTATATATTTATTTATATTTAGATATATTTTTTCAGAATCGTAACCTCATATGATAACCTATTATTAAACAATTGTTAGGTAAGAAATAATCAAAAATTTTGTTTATGTATTTTAATTCGCAATAAAGTGGCTGAGAAGATTTTTGCAAGTGAATCAATAAATCTTATGTTCAAATTGGTAAAACTAAACAATTCCTAATGAGTTAACGGTAAAACAATTTATAAAATTTATTTTCAAATATTATTTTAAGATTTTTTCTTTAAATGTGAAATTAATATCTCACAATGCATTACAATTTTGCTAATTAAAGAGTTCCGTGACTAATTCAACAAAAATTTCCTCTATTTTGTTATATATTGAACCAAAACTCTAATTTGAAGTATCGATACTCTGTCTGTATATATAATAAAGGTCAAAATATTTGTAAAAATTCACCTAGACTGTTAACGGGAGAATTTTCTCAATCATCTAATTGTTATTTCAGGTATAGCAATTATGAGACAGAATCCAACAAGTCAATTTAGAATTATCTCATTAAACCTTGTTCAATTAAAACTCAAACTTGGGAATTTGTATTCCTACTGTTAATTTTAAATTACTCATATTGTGAAATACAGTTAGCCTATATAAAAATCCTCCATTTGAGCTGATTGTGTTTGACCTTCAAATAAATGGTACAACAAAAATATTGTCTGACAATTGTCGAATATTTATTTAAAGTTAGATTTACTTACTTTTCTAATTTGCAACTTTATTTCTTATTACCAAACTCAATTATTTTCAATTTCAGTGCTCGAACGAGCACGACTTTTCCGATTGTGAGCTTGAACAGGTGAATTGAGTTTTATTCGTTACACGTGTCGATTATGCCTGTAATGGTTTGACGTTAGACTTAAGAAAGAAAAAAGAGAGTAAGAAAGTAAGAAAGTTTTGTAATGAATTTATTTTTAATTTAATTTAATGAAGTTATAAAATTATAATAAAAATTTGTTTTTACAATGACAATTAGGAGTACATACCAAAATAAAACGGTCACTTTGTAAACTCTTTAAGTTGTTTCTCGATTTAATTTCAGTTTATTGGAGAAAGCTTAATCGGCACTCCGTTTTCACTGACATTTCGGAGTTTAACGCTCAATCATTTAATCTAAATATTAATATTAAATTACTATTTGTCTGAAATAGACTTTGTCAAATGGAAATTTCCATTTGTTCTTACCATGTTCGAATGGGAAATAAATGGTACAACTAAAAATATTGTCTGACAATTGTCGTGTATTTAAGTAAATGTCATTTTGGTTACTTTTTTTATTTGTAACTTTATTTCTTAATATACAATGCTTTATGTTCAATTGCAGTACTTAAACGAGCACCACTTGTCCGATTGTGAACTTCAACTGTTGGAATGAGTTTTAACTGTTACATATGTCGATTATGGCTGTAACGTTATGACTACGTTAGATATATTTTTGATTTTATTGAACTGTGTAATGTATTTGTCCCTTAAATACAGTCAAATTATTGTTGAGTAAGATGACTAAATCTGTATATACAAGCCTGATGGTTTAGTACTACTATTTGTGAGTTAAAACGATTTTTATATCAAAATTAAGAAATTTCCCTTTCAACTAACAAGAACAAAAATGTCTCCAACTAACCAGAAGTACAATTTCTCCGGAAAAGTCGCCCTTGTAACCGGAAGTTCCACTGGCCTGGGTGAAGAGATGGCAGTCCAATTCGCTCACAACTGTCAGTACGGTGCCAAAGTGGTCATCACTGGACGAAATGCTGAAAAGTTATCAAAAGTAGCGAAACGAATCGAACAAGTCTCGGGTGGAGTTGCACCGCTGCAAGTGATTGGAGACTTTCTCGCTGATGCTCAATTACCCAAGAAGTTGATCGACCAAACAATTGCAAAGTTTGGTCAATTGGACATTTTGGTTAATAACGCTGGTGGCGCAACTCCAAAGGGAAGTTTTGCAAGTGATAATTTGTTGGAAGAATTTGACAATGTCTTTAATCTCAATGTGAGATCTGTGGTTGCACTGACTCAACTTGCTGTTCCTCATCTCGAGAAGACCAAAGGAAACATTATCAACATTTCGAGTGTCGTTTCAGTTAAACCGGTAATTTTTATTTTAAAGATATTTTAAACGATATTTTCAATAATTTAAATCAATTTATTAATAGTTCCAATTAGTCTACTGTTCCTCAAAATCCGCTCTCGACATGATCACCAAAACCTCTGCCCTTGAACTGGGTCCCAAGGGCATTCGTGTGAACTCAATAAATCCTGGTGTAATCGTTACCGAATTTCTCAGATCCATGGGTTTCGAGGGAAAGGAGACACAAGATAAAATGTATGAAACTATGAAAGGATACACGCTGATGGGCAGAGTTGGCACTCCTGATGATATCGCTAATTTGGCTTCGTTTTTGGCTTCGGATGATGCTAGAAATATTACTGGTTCAATTTATTTTAGTGATGGTGGATCGTTGTTGAAGTAAGATTAGACTATTTTGTTTGTACAATTTATTAAATTTGTGTTTAAAAAATATAATAAATTGATTTTTTATAATGTTTAATTTTTGTGTTTGATGTGATATTTCTATCGGCTGATTAAATGGTTCTAACGATATTTCTAAACATACTCATCACTTAAAATTGTTTTCAGATACTGAATTTTATTAATTAATCTGATAATTTTATAAAAAATATTTTATTTATTGGTTTCAATTTTGTGTAGTTTTTCTTCAATATTACAAATTCTCTTTTCAATGTTCAACTGTTTCTCTTCCACATTCGAAAGTTGAATTTGATTCATGGCCACAAGCTTTATAATGGAATCCAACTTTTCGTGCATTTTATCTTGGTCGGATTTGTCGTTGAGCTTCATTAATTCGCATTCAATCACTTGTTGCATGAGAAGATGATCTGCTGACGTGGAAGATGATGTTTTCTGAATTGTAGGGATCAGATTGTCAAAATTCGATTTGATTAGTTGGTCAATGTTTTCCACAACAAATTTGATGTCTTTTTTATTTATGATCAATTCAGAATTACTTTGTTTGAGAATTAAGTCTTCAATAAAGACGGCAGAATTTTCATCACACTCGAACTCTACATTGTTTTACCTCTTCCGTGCTAGGATTTGGCACATGTGCCCAGACCGAACGGTACAACATAGCGACTTGAAATTTTTGGAGCATACTCCTGTGGTCCGTCGGAGGTGTGCTCACTACTCAAAAGTTCCAATTGGATCGATATCCGGGAGCCCATTTCCGGTATGGATTTTTTGACTGATATTTTGTTTTTGGACAATTCTAAGACTTTTGGCGCAAAAATTAAATTTTTTGGATCACCGGAAGTCGGAGTTCCAAAATGGAACTTCCGGTTCCTAACCAAAAATTGCATTTTTGAGTTCGGATTCGGATTCTCCGTCCTTTTTCATGAAGAATAGCATATCAGAACATAAAAATCCATCAAGTCTAAGTAAAATAAACAGATTTCAAATTTTGCATAAAACTGGCGGAAATTGACTGTTGGATCAATAAACATGTTATTTTTAAATTTAGTTTTCGGTACTTATACTTAACCGGTTTTAATGTTCTTATATGCTATCTTTCATGAAAAAAGACGGAGAATCTGATTCTGAAATAAAAATTAGATTTTGGAACGATAACCGGAAGTTAGATTCTGGAACTTCTACTTCCGGTTCATATAGAGATTTTTAATTAGCCTTAATCAACTCTCTGTATTGTATTTAGTAAGAATGGTAATTTAAAGTAACAAAATCCATCCACTACAAGTGATATAATTAGAGCTTTAAAATTACAATATCAATGTCAATTATGTCTGTCCACTTTCCGGCCTTGTTTATTTGGCCAAAATTAGAAGGGTTTTAATTTTAGTTTATTTCTCTTATACTTGATGGATTTTTATGAACAGATATGCTATTCTTCATGAAAAAGGATGGAGAATCCGAATCCGAACTCAAAAATAAAATTTTTGGCCAGGAACCGAAAGTTCCATTTCGGAACTCCAACTTCCGGTGATCCAAAAAATTTAATTTTTGGGCCAAAAGTCTTAGAATTGTCCAAAAACAAAATATCAGTCAAAAAATCCATACCGGAAATGGGCTCCCGGATATCGATCCAATTGGAACTTTTGAGTAGTGAGCACACCTCCGACGGACCACAGGAGCATGCTCCAAAAATTTCAAGTCTCTATGTTGTACCGTTCGGTCTGGGCACATGTGCCAAATCCTAGCACGGAAGAGGTTAAATCACAATTTTCAGAATTTTCCATCTTCACCAGCAAAAGATTGTTCTCGGTTACTATTGACAGTATTTGCTGAAGTTGAGCTAAATTGGCGCTATTGATTTCGTATTTATAAATTAATTCAATGATGTTTGAATGTTGAGTTAGTGTCTGTATTTGAGATAATTTGTCAGTTTCTAAATGCTCTAAAACATGTAGCTTGTTTTCAGAACTAACTGTTGTTCCAATATCTTGATTTGTTGAATCAAGTTGGGAATTGGTGCGTTTTATAGTTTCGTTTTCAATCACCTGTTTCATGGGCAGGTAGTTTCGAATGACGGGAATCAAATTGTCGAAATTGGATTTTATTAAATGATCCATGTTTTCTATCATAAATTTGATGTCCTTTTCGCTGATTTCCGGATGAATTTCGTTGACAATGAAATCTTTCATTTCGTTTGTTGATTTCCCACAGATGAACACAGCATTGTGCAGTGTTGCATTTCTCAAGTCGCATTTTTCGTTACTCTCGCTTTTTATGTCAACAAGTAGTAATTTATTTTTTGTAACTATTGACAAAATATCCTGCAGATGAACCAAGCTCGATATGTCGGTTTGGTATTTGACAAAATCACATGGACGAAATATGGAGATAGTGATTCGAGGAATTTTAAGTTGGTTTGGTGCTTGAGTTATTTTGGCGATTTGTTTGCTGAAATATGTTCCTGAGTGTTGCAAGCTGGTCAATTCAGCGAATAACTGTTGGAAATCTTCAGTTTCTGAACAGGTGCTAAACTTTTTTTCAAACGATTTTATATTTTCGGAAACTTTTTCCATCTTTTCAAAAAACATGAGTTTACCAGGATAACGACTTTTAAATTTCTCAATCATATTTTTCAAACCGTCAAGAGAAACCTACAAAAAATTGTTTAATTATTTTGCGAATCTTTTTCATCACTTACCACACTCGAGTAGATCACCATTGCCCACAACTGCATACAAATGTCTTCAATTTTTTCATATTCAGTTGGGTTTTGTTTGAGCAAATTTACAATATTTTTTGTTTCAACTGAAAGGGTTGTTTTTTCGTCATAAATTAATAAATCAAAGCATAAATTCTTTATTTGGTGCGATTGCATCATCAAAATTGTATTTTCCATTTTGCAGGATTTTTTCCCAGCAAATAGAGTTTGAATTTGTTTGCTCGCTTCAATCCAGTTACTTCTGTACTCTTCGGTTAGTTCGTCACTGAACGTATGTCCTTGCCGGTGAGCAACTAAATACTCGAATGCACAGTTGTCGATGGAGAGCACATTCTTACCGTAGCTGGGAATTATTTTAGTGTATTCTTCAATATGTAGATTTCCAATTTTATCAGTACCATCTTTGGTACAACAAATCACAAAATTATTGCAAACATGTTTTGGAATCGTTTGCAATAAATTTATTTTTCCTAATGATAAGGAATCCTTACGTGTCACCAACAAAATTCGATGAAACACTTTAAATTGTGCCAAACATTGTGATATCATGTTTAGATATTCATTTTCAATTTCGTATATATATTTCCATTTTAGACCTGGAGTATCGATTAATTTAATCAATTTCCCATTGCAACGAAATTCATATATTATCGGTTTTTGAGTCCTTGGACCAGAACTTGTTTCAAGTTCATTTTCATCATTTCCGGATACAATATTAATAAATTTTTCATTTTCATTTATTCGAATTTTAAATATAGTCGGTATCACATGTTCCAGCTCTCCCTTCATCGCTTCATCCAGACTCTCAAATTTGATATAATTTGCAAAAGAATTTATAAAGGTCGATTTGCCAGTATTCGGATTGCCAATCAACAGAATGTTGTACTCTTCATCACTCGACAGCTTTTCTATGTTGATGCTCATTTTGATGAATTGTGTAGAAAAAGTTAATCCAAAAACAATATAAAAGTAACCGTCAGCACAAACTTTATTTGAGTAAAAGTTGACAACGTTGTAAAATTCAATCACAGACTGTGTGCTCATATTAACATTTCATTCCCGTGGGACTACGTCTTAATTTGCTGTTTACACAACTAACTAAGATAGTTCTCTCATCACACGTGGATAATCTCTGTTTCTATTGGTTATTAGAGCATACAAAGTTTATTATATTAGCTAGTTTGTAATCAAAGTCACTAAGAAACCACAACATTGTTAAAGGATTGACACTTTATCTGTGAAATTATATCGTTCTTAAAAAATGGTTAAAATAATATAAAATGATTTTTTATCATTTGTTTTGGTTTTTGTTAGATTTTAAGAGATTGGTGTTACAAAATGTTACTTTGAAGTCTCGTTCAATTTTTTGTCCAACTCAGCTCTGTCGAAATTCAACGGTTTAATTAGCACTCCACTGTCACTGACATAGATCGATCCGGTAATGTTGCGTGCATCATCAGAAGCAAGGAACGAGGCGAGATTGGCTATGTCAGAGGGCTGACCAAATCGTTTCAACAATAATTCCGGAAGCATACTTTCCCAAAGCTTTTGAAAAGCATTCTCATCAGCAAAACCCATTGAACGTCCAAATGAGGTCACCACTGGTCCAGGATTGATTGAATTTACTCTAATGCCTTTCGGTCCAAGCTCTAAAGCACAAGTTTTTGTCACCATGTCGAGGGCAGCTTTCGAAGTGCAGTAAACTAGGTAAAACTAAAATTTAAATAGCTTTTTTGGTTAATTTTTGAAATTCTCACTGGAGTAATTGCAGCTATACTCGAAATGTTGATCACATTTCCTTGTGTCCTCTCCAAATGAGGCACAGCAAGTTGAGTTAACGCAACCACTGATCTCACATTCAACTTGATCACTTGGTCAAACTCTTCCAACAAGTTGAGACTCGTCAATGTTCCATTTTGGGAAGCACCTCCAGCATTGTTGACCAGAAAATCCAATCGACCAAATTTACCCACAGTTTCATCAATCAACTTCTGAGGTAATGAATCGTCAAGTAAATCTCCGATAATCTGCAATGGTTTCACTCCACCAGAGACTTGTTCGATTTGTTTGGCGATTTTATCCAAATTTGCAGCATTCCGTCCAGTGATCGAAACTCGAGCTCCATATTGAGCAAATTGAATTGCAATTGCAGCACCAATTCCTGATGAGCTTCCAGTTACGAGGGCTACTTTACCCGTGAAATCATATTTCTTGTTGTTTGACATTTTCGAAAAGTTACTTTTTTCGTCGATTTGTAAGCACAAACGATAATCAATCATACTAAAATTTGCTTCTTTACTTTCACTTAAATACTAATCGGCAAGTGAAAACATAATATCAAATTACACTATAATTTACCGCCTACGAATTAATTATCGAATCAAGAAGTAATGTGAAAATAAAAAGAAAACCTACACATTTTTCTCAACAAAATTAGTAGACGTAATCTCCAAAACCAAAAAGGTAATAAATAATTATTAGGTGCAAATATTAACATTTAATTGTGCATTTAGACAAAAACCGTAAACCAATTACCAATTGTTGTCTTTGATTACACCGCTGTCCTTTAATTAGAGTGAGTGATTAATGATTATTTAATTGATTTGTGTTGCATGACACGACACATCTCGTGATGAGTTTGCACAATTTTGTATATGCAATCAAATAGTAATTTTAGTAAATTTTATTAAATTATAATTAATTGTTTTATTGTTGCATTATCTTTATTAAAACAAAAATAAAGTAAAATAAAATCGAAAATTTACTTGGAAGCTTCCTTCAATCGTTTTTCCAATTCTTCATGATTGAAATTCATTGGCTTAATGAGCACTCCACTGTCACTGACATAGATCGATCCGGTAATGTTGCGTGCATCATCAGAAGCGAGGAACGAGGCGAGATTGGCTATGTCCTCAGGCTGTCCAACTCGTTTCAACAACAAATCAGGAACCATACCTTCCATCATTTTTTGAATAGCATTTGGATCATCAAAACCCATTGATCGACCAAAGGCAGTGATGACTGGTCCTGGGTTGATTGAATTTACTCGAATGCCTTTGGGACCCAATTCGAGGGCTGACGTCTTGGTCACCATGTCGAGGGCTGCTTTCGAGGTACTGTAGACAAGAGTAAACTGAAATTGAACAGATTTAATATTTAATTCAATAAAAAAAATTAAACTTACCGGAGCAATTCCAGCAACACTCGAAATGTTGATGATGTTTCCTTTGGTCTTCTCCAAATGAGGCACAGCACGTTGAGTCAATTCCACCACTGATCTCAAGTTCAGTTTCAGCACATTGTCAAACTCTTCCAACAAGTTGGGACTTGACAGATTTCCGATTGGAGTTCCACCACCAGCATTGTTGACCAAAAAGTCCAATCGACCAAATTTGCCCACAGTTTCATCGATCAATCGTTTCGGCAGTGAATCATCGAGCAGATCACCAATCACTTGATGAGGCTTCACTCCACCAGAGACTTGTTCGATTTGGTTAGCAAATTTCTGCAAGTTTTCAGCATTTCGTCCAGTGATCACAACTTTAGCTCCGTATTGAGCAAATTGAATTGCAATTGCAGCACCAATTCCTGAGGAGCTTCCAGTTACGAGGGCGACTTTGCCAGAGAAATCGTATTTCTTGTTTGGAGACATTGTTGAAGTTTTTGGTTGAGGGTTAATTGTAATACAATAAAATTATTTAATAAAATCCTCCGTTAAATAGCCAACCAAATGTACCGTAAAGTGCAAAATACAAAGCATCAATCACAACCCGTTTCCCTTAGTGATCGCCCACATTGATTATACACAAACACGCAAAACGCAATGCAATAGAAATACCATACCTTTGAACAGTCTGAGTCCGATAGTAGAGTTAACAACATAAAAGTGTGATCAAAAAGTCTATGTTAAATTACATTTCATCTTCATACACAAAACTCTACATTTACTTTATAGACACATCACATCACAAAAGCAAATTGTCATCCTCTGTTGAGTTATAACTGTATAGGATTGCGTCCTTGAATGGGAGTTAAGTTGAGTTGTTGTTGATTGACATTACGTTTGACGATTACTCGGCACATTTTTGCAAGTTTTGGCGTTATCAGGACAATTACGTTACATATGTAATTACATAAAGCATTGTATATATAATTTCTATTTTAATAATATTTTAATTCAAATAATTTTATTTTTGCTTTTTCTATTTTAATTATTACCGTAATTATTAGTTTAATTAATTGTTGTCAATAATGACTATTTTAATTCAATTAATTTGAATAAAAATCATTTAGTGTCTGGAAAAGGTTTAATTATCAAATTATTAAATAATTCATTTAACATTTATTTTTAAATGAAATTTTGTAAATTTAATTTATTTAGCACGATTCAAGGTAAACCGATCGAAGCAATTTTTTAATTTTGTAAACTTTGGACGTATTGAAGTTGCACAATCACGATAAAAACGGTTTTTAGTAAACAATATTTTTAAATAATTAATTTTGTTTTAAAAATTTTAGTTGGAGGAGCGACCGCAATCACTCACGCTGAGCGAGCGAAGCGAGCGAGGTGTGAGTGATTGCGGGAGCGACGATATATACCCGAGAAAAATGTAACTTCAGTCATTTGTTGTGTGCGCTACAACTCAAATACGAATGCATGGATCGGTCTGAAAATTTAACACAGTGTTCTGGTTGTGGTCTAGATGTGCTGTATAGTTTTGTGGCCATATAGGTCAAAGGTTAAATGAATAGCGATTTTGAGAAAAATCCGAAATTTTGTATAGAAATGTGAAGAAATCGAGATGTCAACACTGTGTGTGTCCCTCTGTGGCACACGCTTTCTCTGGCACGACCACTGTGCGCAATAGAGATGCGCAGTAGCAAGCACACACAAAGGTGATTCCAGGAGATGGATGCGGACCATTTGACTTGAGTGCTGGTGTGGGTGGGTATTTGTTTACATTTTAGTATATATTGCCGATATATATTTGAGATTCAAATTGAGAATTATCATTTTCTTATTTAATTGGTCTGAAATTTTAAACCTAACAACTCTATTTTAAATAATGCAGTGATGCTCATCTAATCATTGACATATTTAGTATATGTAGCAAAGAAGCATAAAATATTTATATTTCCAATTGTAAAAATTTAATTTTTGCAGAATCGACTATTTTCTAACCAAAATGCCCTGCTGAACTTCTCTGACAACCATTGACATTGTATTAGATCTATAGATAATGTAACATAATCAAAACCACTGGACATACCATTGCAACCTAACATTGATGCAGAACATAAAGAAAAACAAGGACAAGAACAATTTGCACAAATGTGATTTCTAATGAGAGAATCTATCCTCGGATCTTGAAAATAGTTGAATTTCTATTTGGATTTGTGAACCGAACCAATTTTCGATTTTTTGCTTTGTAATTCGTTTTTAAGAATGTTTACTTTTTACTTTTGAAAATTAAATGAATCAGTATATTTAGTATAAGCGACTGTTTCTGGGCATTAAAGCATGGTGGCCAAAACATATGAACGGAGAAAAATAAGAATTTCAGGTTGTGACCATAAAGAAAGCGACGATCATGATCCAAAGTCTATGACGTGTGATGTAAATCTAAAATTATTTTGTGATATGAATTGCTTTTAACTGAATGCGATTATCTGCGTGTTTAGGTACATCGTTTACATGTGTTTGATGAAGAGACAAATTAGATTGATACATTGAATTTTAATTGTCCAATCAAATTTGCCGAAATTGAATTATCGATTTTAATGTGACTGAGTTATTTTAGCGTTTCGCACACTTTCGCTCCGACTTTCATGCCAATGGCATTATCTATTTTTATTGATGATAGCCATAATGTTTCAAAATGCCAGCTGCTGGTTCAAATACTAGTTTTGATCCATTTTACTTGGAGGCATCAATCAATCGCTTCTGCATGTCATCTCGGGTTACTGGAGGAGGCTTTATGAGCACTCCACTGTCACTGACATAGATCGATCCGGTAATGTTGCGTGCATCATCAGAAGCGAGGAACGAGGCGATTGGCTATGTCCACTGGTTGACCGTAGCGTTTCAGCAACAAGTCAGGAAGCATTCCATTAAACATATTTTGGATAACATTTGGATCGCTAAAGCCCATTGATCGTTTGCAAGTCCCGAGACCCAAGACCCGTTGGTGCATCAATCAAATTCCCCTTCAAATGTTGATTATATTCAAACACGAAATACAAATGCAATTCTCCATCCTTTATGGAAATTGTAATGGTAACAACACAAGAAACTGATCAAAAAGTCTATGTACAAGTACAATGTTAATATTCAGCACATAACGCTACTCCTACTTTTTTAGACACGTCATAAATGGGCAAATTCGTTACATATGGTTTCTTACAATTGAAAGTTGAGTCAACATTGTTTTTTGTTTTAGCTACAAATGTACAATTTCGTTACGTTTTGTTTTAGAATATTGTTCTTCTTTGTTGTTCTCTAAAAATGGTAGAATATTTTTTTAATGTTAATAATATAATTTTTTCATATTTAAATCTAATTATTGTTTTCAAAAATTGCCAAAAAATGTAAAGTTCTTTGATACTTTGTTTTTTAAATGGTTAATTCTATCTTTTACTATAATAATAACCTAACCCAAAAATGTTTTCAAAAATTGTTTTGTTCTCGTTTATAGTTCGCCGTCCTTCGTCTAACAAATCATGACAAACTTTATTAGATGATCATTGGTTTTGATTTCAAACAGGTCTAAACTCTTTTAAAGTTTCAAATACTTTCTTTTTCCGACGATAAAATACGAATAGGAGAAATTTTAAAAACATTTATTTTTTGAAACAATGTATAAAATCCAGTTTGAAAATTACGAAAGTAAATTTTTTCTAAATCTAACTTTTTACTGACTTGATTCCTCTGACGCATTTAAAAGTTTCAATATTGTTTCGAAATCCTAGTTCAAATATGGTTTGATTTTATTTTTTAGGTTATCCAAAAATTAACTTAAATTTATTAATACAGATTTCTTTATAAAAATGGTAGATTTAATGTAATTTATATGCTTTTCCCATATTTGATTTTATATAATCATTAATCAAAAAGAAATTGAAAACATTTTTGACATTTGCATAAACTTGTTATTTGATTTTTGCGATAGACCTTTTTAGGTTGAATAAAGGACATTAAATTTACATTATCTTACGAAGAGGACGACATTCAGTGACATTAAAAATTTATTATTGAAGTTTAAAATAGAGAAAATGTTGCTTAAAAAAAGGTCAAGACTTTAATTCGACTTTACTGGTTTGCTTTGTTTTCACATTTAGATGCAGTTCAAGTTTCTCAAGAATTAGTCAACAAACCAGAAAATCTAATCAAAATAAAAATCAAACATCTTTTCGCTTATGGTGCAATCATGTATGCACTTTTTGTATTTGATGGAAATGTTATCCTTTTCTACGAACACACCTCAACCATCAATTCGAGCCTCTTCAGTAGTGCATTCATTGTTTGGCATCAAGCCACTCCTCAGGTGATGTGGTTTGAGACGGATATGATTTTGGGCGGAAACTCTGTTTTGGTCATGCTAATGTTCACAATTTTAGCTTTCAATCAAAATCTTTCGGATAAGGGCAAATTCTACTATGATGGCGATCAGCAGTTGATTATTAATGAAAAAGGTTTGTTTTAATAAAAATGAATTCGAATTTTTAAAAGGTTAAATCAAAAAAATTTACAGTTTTAACTAACGAAGTATCATCTCAAATTGTGACCACAAGTCGTCGTACTCGAAAATTTATTCGAATGTTAATTTTTCAACTAGTCTTACTTTGTGTCTATTTATACTGTTACTATAATTTATTTGTGCTTAATGCGGTTTATCTGGTTTCGGTCAATTCGTTTTGGGTCATTTTTGTGACGTTTCCAATCTTCTTTTTCCATATGATTTATGGTTTGTTTTTATGGATTCTTTTTATAATTATTAATATATAATTTTATTTTTAAATTAGCGGGAATATGTGTAGTCACATTTGTACTCATGTCTAGCAGATACATTCGAATTCGTCAAAAATTCGCCTTGAGCCAGTTCACCAGTATCAACGCAAAACTGTCAAAACTTCTCAATTCTAAACGTTCTAAAGTCGATCATCTAACTTCTCATCTTTACTGGCGTCGTTACATCAAAGCCAACTACGAACTTATGCACATTTGTTGGCACACCCAAGCGTGCAGCACTTTCTGGCTTCCTATCCTGACACTTCTCTTGCCTTACTATGTATTTCTTCAATGTTATCTCTTGTACTTGATCATGTTTCCCCGAGAGGATATTCCATTGAAAATGTATTGGATTTTCGCGCTAATTCTCATGGAAGTTGTTGTGGTATTTTTCCTCTTTATTCATCAATGTGCAGCGGTTGCAAAGAATTTCAGTAGAATTCTGGTGCAGAATCGAATATTCTTTATGCAATTCTATCAATTGCGAACGCGCATGCTCAGTCGTGAAACTACCAATTCGACCAATTGTGCTTTTTTAAAGGTAAATTCTAATAATTTTTTTAATAGTTTTCAATTTATTTTCAATTCAAACAGGCAGAATGCTTTCTAAATTCTCGTCGATTACATTCGTATGCATTTAAACTTCTCAGCAACTATCGAATTACATCGAAAACATTTCATATGGTAAAGTTTTTAAGTAATATGGAAACTTTTCAATTATTTAGTTTTAATTTTTTAAAATTTCTTTAGATTATATTCTACATAAGTGTTTTCTTCATGTACATTTATAAAACTAAATAATTTTCTGAACAACTTCTATGCAACTTTCATTTTAAAAATAGGTTTAGTAAATAAATTTATATTAAATTAAAAAATTTTTTTAGAATTTATTATATGTATCTTTACGGTTTTAAAACAGGTTTTTAATTTAAAAATTACAACTTAGTATCATTCAATTTCCTGTCCAATGCTTTTTTGTCAAAATTAAAAAGGCTTACAGTAGCCGTTCCCAGGTTGAGACTAACGGATCTGTATGAAAGTTACCAAATTTCTTTAGCATAATTATTTAAAATTTTTAAGCATAGTAACTAAGCAAAATGGGTTCAAATGTCGGAGAAACCCGAGGTCAAAGTTTACAGAAATTTAATTAAAAATCGTTATTGCGCATGCGCTATAGATAACTTAGTGACTAGTTTTGAGTGACAGTCACAGCCTGTGACATTTCAGAGAAAATTGATTTGATTTTAATTTGCAAATCGGCCATTGAGCCTTTTGCTGACCCCCAATCCAAAAGAAATATTCCTATATATCAATTAGGAATTTGAAATATTCGTGTCAAGTAGCTGTAAACTCGCTTGTGTTTTCCGATAAATGTCAAATGTACTGTTTTGATAGTTGAAGCTGATTCGGCGATCCTATTGTCATCTTTGACCCAAGTCCAACTGTCAAGTGCCTGTCAAGTAAGTATAAGTAGATTCTTTTCATCAGCAAAATATATAAAAACAATTCTGTAGGTATTTACAAGTTGGTGTGAAAGTTGTTCAATTTTTTAAAAATCACCTTTATTTTCTTGAAAGCACAAAGATAGGTTATAATGGTACACTCAAGGTGATTGTTTACATCCATGTAAATGAATGTCGGCATCGAGAAGACTGATTGACGATTGATGATTTGCACCTTTAAGCTCACAATTCCTCGAAAATATACCATATCAAAACATATTTTGCACACGATTGCAATTCCATTTGCAAATGACCAACAAAATATGACAGGTTGTTGTAGTCACAATCACCATCCCCTTCGTCATAATTGTCAATGTGCTTCATCAGCTGCATCAGCTTCAAGTTCATACATTTCAGTGTTTGAGTCAAGGTCAACAATCAACAAGTCTTTACTATGGATTTATCTTCTATTGACAAATAAAAAATCGTTGGAAATGTAAACCGAACATCATTTCACGTCGAGGTCATGAGCACTTTCAATTTTGTTAAATGTCACTGTGTACTACACAGTGTGTAGTACAGTTGATTATAATGACGAGGCGAGATTGGCTATGTCCTCCGACTGACCAACTCGTTTCAACAACAATTCTGGAGCCATATTGTCCCATAGCTTTTCGAATGCATTCACACCACCACTAAAACCCATTGACCGTCCAAATGCGGTCACCACTGGTCCGGGATTGATGGAGTTAACTCGAATTCTTTTGGGTCCCAGTTGTAGGGCTGAAGTTTTGGTCACCATGTCGAGTGCTTTAAAACTGCTGTAAACAAGTGAAATCTAAAGAAATTAAATTATTTTTTTGTGTAAAATTATTTTGAATATTTACGGGAGTAACTGCAGCAATACTCGAAATGTTGATCACATTTCCTTGTGTCTGCTCCAAATGAGAGTTCAGAATAAATAAATTAAAACGACACTGCGCAAAGCCGGTACTTCTTTTTGGTTTTGGTAAATTTATTCGTACAACAATACCGATCAAATGTCAATTCGATCAAAACAAGGTATAATTTATACACAAAAAATGTATGTTAATTTGAAATGACAGATAATTAATATTAAGTTCCTAGTAATTATTGAATAATTATTGTTTACTTGTAATATAATTGAATCGAGTGCAATTTTTTGTGTGTGCGTGTGTAAGTTTTTTTTGAAGCACTTGTGAAGTGAATTTCATGAGAAAAGTGAGTTCCTATAAAATCTAAATACTGGTCCAAATGTCACTCAAATTGCTTGTCTACTATTTTAGGTTGGTTCTTTGTTTATATATTTTAATTTGTGTGTAACTTAACCTTCTGATTACCACGTGAAAAAACTAACATAGATTACCAGGTGGGGTCAAAATGACCCCAAAAGTAAATTTGAGGTTTATGCCCAAAATTTTAGTGTAATTCATTTAAATTGTGAATACACTAACGAAAACTTGCAAAAGTAACTAAAAACATAATATTTCGGCTTACGTCTGCTGAAATTCCATTCAACCAAATGGGTCCTAGAATATGCTGCCCCGCAATGCATTTTTTAAAAATATTGGAAATCTGGAAAATAAGCAACATTTGGATAATTCTGAGTAAATATTTGGATTTCTTGGTCAAAAATACATAAGAATAAGTATCCCAGGCACCAAAATTTGTTCCGAATGCTCGTACCGGGCATTAATTATATTTTTGCAGCTATGACTTTTGGCCAGAAAGTATTTTTAATTTTTAAACCACTAAATAAAATGCATAGTTATCGATTTAATCTTAAAATAAACATGTTAAAAGTCAGCTAGCCAAAAAATCAGATTTTTTGGGTGCTTAGTTTGCTAGGAAACGAGCATAATGTGGACATTGGGGTCAGAATGACCCCACCTGGTAATCGGAAGGTTAATCTTAATAATTTCATTATCATTAAGATGTTTTGGCTTCTCCTTTTCTGGTGTCAACCTTCAAACAAATCGATCAAAGCTTAATTTACTTGGAAGAATTCTATCGCTCATCGCAAATATGATTGCAATCACATTTCTACTGTACATGTTCAATGGATTTTTCTCTATCGAAAAAATGATCATCCGAATTCACAAATTTGTAAGTGAACACTACAGTCTACTGCTTTTTTAGCGAGACGAAGTTCGAAAAGAACGAAGTCGAAGTCTAATAGTTTCACTCTGTCTGTCCGTCCGTCCGTCCGTCCGTCCGTTGCTTTCTTGCCAGAAGAAACTACACCACCCCCAGCAACCAAACTTGGCACACACACTTCATACCATGTGAAACGGTTACATTCCAAAAATCAGCATCCTAGGTTATCTGGTTGCGGAGATATTACCCAAAAAGATCTTTTTTCTGAACACGTTAGTATGGCGTAAACAAAATATGACAACACAGCTGTTCGCTATTAATTGTGAGACATGGGGTAGCAGTGCCCAAATTATATATCTTTCATACACATTTTATAAGAGTAACGTCATATGTGAATTTTTTTCTAAATGTTTATTGTTTTGTTTTGATGTGTTTTAGAGTTTAGTGGCTTGCGAAACAAAGTTCTAAAGAGTAACGTCATATGTTAAATCTTCCATAATTAAAATTAACACGTATTTCTATTGGTAATGTTCTATATCAATGGGCAATTCGAAATGATTCAGAGTTTATTTACATCTTATGACTAATAATTCTATTTCGAAAATGATTTCGAATTTTGGGCTGTATAAATACAAGTGCTTTGGGTGTTGAAAAGGCCTTACGGCTCTGCGTTCGGTTCTCCTAGTTTACTAGCGAAACCTGCAACCTAAGATCTTAAGTCAATTGACTTATCGCGCAACCCCTTCGAGTGCCACGCGACACTCCTGCTTAACGCGCCATCCCTTCGAGTGCCACGCGTCACTCCCGCTACTCGCGCAACCCCTTCAAGTGCCACGCGACACTTCAGGTACTTATATTTTGTTTATTTATTTATTTATTTTTTTTATTAATTCGTTTTTTATTATTATTTATTTTTTAAAATCTCATTGCTATCCTTTTGTTTTTTTTGACATTCTATTTATCAGTTAGTTTAGCTTATTCTGTTAGGGCTTAGCTTAGTTAGGGATTAGCTTTTCTTATTCTGTTAGGGCTTAGCTTAGTTAGGGATTAGCTTAGTTAGGGCTTAGCTTAGTTAGGGATTAGCTTTTCTTATTCTGTTAGGGCTTAGCTTAGTTAGGGATTAGCTTAGTTAGGGCTTAGCTTTTATTCTTTATTAGGGACACAATGCCACCGAGAAGGAGGCTTACGGTTGCAGAACAGAGGCGAGCAGAAGAGGCTAGGCGAATCTACAACGCAGAACGTAATCGCGTGCTACGTCAGGATCCGGATTATCGAGATGATGAACAAGAAAGAAATACTCAGGCTCGTCAGGTAGCCCGTCAGAATCAAGAATATCGAGATAACGAACAAGCAAGAAATACTCAGGCTCATCAGGTAGTCCGCCAGAATCAAGAATATCGAGACAACGAACAAGTAAGAAATACTCAGGCTCATCAAGTAGTCCGCCAGAATCAAGAATATCGAGACAACGAACAAGTAAGAAATACTCAGGCTCATCAGGTAGTCCGCCAGAATCAAGAATATCGAGACAACGAACAAGTAAGAAATACTCAGGCTCATCAAGTAGTCCGCCAGAATCCTGAATATCGAGAAAGAGAACGGGCAAGGAATACTCCTGCTCATCAAGTAGCCCGCCAGATTCCCGAATTCCGAGATCCCGAAAGAGCAAGAGATGCACAAGCCCACCGAATTGTTCGTGCAGCAAATGCAGAAGAAAAGTATCTAATGACGATTAAAGAAGGCCCCACAAACATTTGCGGTTGTTGTGGTGGCCTCTTCTTTTCTCGTTCAATGTCTAAACTCAAAACTACCAACTTACCGCGTGGGGTAACTTTGGATTTTATTGGTCAAGCATTCCCAACGAGACAACAAGGTCAAGAAGATCATCCTGTGTGCTCGGTCTGTAGAAGCTACATTGTAAAAGGGACCTTACCCAAACTAAACATGGGTGTAGTGGAATTCCCCACTATTCCACCCGAATTGAAAGATCTCTCTACCCTTGAAGCACGAATGGTGTCTCTCAGAATCCCATTCATGAACATTCGCCCACTAGGCGTGGATCGTCAATTTGGAATTAAAGGGAACATCGTAAATGTTCCAATCCAAGTCAGCACGTCAATCGAAATTCTTCCTCGTCAGTTCAATGACACGTTTACTATTCAGGTACACAAATTTTGTTTGCTTGTGATGATAATTTATTAAGTTGCCTTATTAATTTTCAGGTAAAGCTGATGAGGCAGATGCAAAATCAACAAGCATATATATACGAAACAATCCGTCCAAACAAGGTCTTTCAAGCTGCACGTGTCTTAGTAAACACGCCACTCTACGCGGCTGAACAAATCAACCTTGATGACAACTGGATGAGTCAACACAACGGAATAACAGAAAATTTTATTGTTGATGAACAAGATCGAGTGGAACAACCTGTGATCATTGAAGAACCTCAAGCTGAAGATGATTGGGATGAAGCAATCAACGATCAGCCAATTAATCCCGGGATTCACGATACTCTCCTTCTTAACGATGACGATTTCTTCGCACAAGAACAGAGGGCCATCCGCTATGCGCCCGGAGAAGGTCAACGTCCAATTCCATTACTCTTGGATAATGATGCCGAATTCAAATCTTTCCCAAAAACGTACTGCGGGAAAGGATTCCTCATTCCACCAAGAGTAACCTATGGAGCGCTAAGCAAGTTTGAGATTAGGCATCATGACCGAAGAGCTTGCCAACCAGACCAGTTGCTGTACAAAATGGCCAAATTGCAGACGATTCAAGTTTCAAACCAAATTAATATTTGTTTACGCAAACGTACTCAACAAGGACCAGTGACTGCAAGAAACTTGCTCAACAATCAATTTGTTGAAGATTTGGTCATGCATGATGATGGTAAGTAATAATTGTAATAAATACATTTTTTTATATTCAACATTTTCTAGGATACAAGATGCTGAAAAATATCCGATCAAGTCCCGCGTTTTGGGAAGTGAAAAAGAAAGAACTGATGGCTATGTTACGGCAGCTTGGATGTCCTGTATTCTTCCTAACACTATCTGCTGCCGAATCAAAATGGACTGACTTGCTCATAAGTCTGAAGAAAACTGTAGATCAAGAGGACATTACTGAGGCTCAAGTTGCAGCAATGACTTACACCGAAAAAGCGGATCTTATCCAAAAGGACCCAGTAACATGTGCTCGCTATTTTGAACATAGAGCAAAAGCCATGTTTACCCTAATAGGATCTGAAGAATCTCCATTCCGTCCTCATATTCTTAACGATTCCTACATCCGAACCGAATTTCAGCATCGTGGCTCTCCTCACGACCACTGCTTACTTTGGCTGGAAGGGGCACCAAAGTATGACAAGAACAACCCCTTGTCCATACAAGCCTGCGTTGAATTTATTGACAAATTCATCACATGTTCCAAGACAGGAGCTCCTGAAGAACTGGTTGCTATACAAACCCACAAGCACACCTCTTCGTGTCGTCGCATCATTAAGAACAAACTAGGATGTCGTTTTGGAATTCCTCTCCC
Source organism: Rhizoglyphus robini (assembly GCA_023373905.1). Taxonomy (NCBI): domain Eukaryota; kingdom Metazoa; phylum Arthropoda; class Arachnida; order Sarcoptiformes; family Acaridae; genus Rhizoglyphus; species Rhizoglyphus robini. The sequence continues at coordinate 757,178 of JAKIJQ010000076.1, read as the reverse complement.
ACCTATGAGAGCCACAATGATTCTTGAGCCGCTTCCCGAAGAAGAAACTACCCCAGCGATTAAGAAGCGATTCAGCGTCATTTCGGCTCGTCTAATGGATATGTCCAAAAGTCGAGAAGAAATCACACTTTCATTCGACGAGTTTCTTCAAAGTTTAAATATCACTGAAGATGAATACATTTTGGCGATCAGATCAGCACTCAAATCAGCAAAGGTTTACCTAAGGCGTTGCCCAAATGAGATAAGAATCAATGCCTACAACCCCAAGACCATCGGGCTTCATCAAGCCAACATGGACTTGCAATTCATCCTCGACCCATACGCTTGCGTCCAGTACATTGTGAACTACATCAACAAGGCTAACAGAGGTATGTCTAAGTTGTTGCGCCAAGTCACGGAAGAAACTCGAGCCGGAAATAAAAACCACAAAGAACGTCTGCGAACCATTGGTTCCAAGTTCATCAATGCAAGTGAAGTGTCGGCACAAGAAGCTACTTACTTAATCCTCGGCATGGCCGTTTCTAAAGCATCTCGAAAAGTCGAATATATCAACACTGGTCCACCTCAAGAACGAGTAGGAATAGTCCGTCCACAGAGAGAACTTGAGGAGCTCGATCCTGAATCGACTGATGTGCTAGCATCTAACATGCTAGATTATTATAAGGCGCGTCCTGCTGAACTTGAAGATTGTACCCTTGCGGAATTTCATGCGGACTACAACTATTACAAGAGACGAAGAAACGCTCCACAAGTTCCCAACAATAACGCCGATGATGATAACGATGATGGCGATGGCGATAATGAAAGAGAAGATGATCAAGAAGATCAAGGCGAAGGTGAATTTACTTTGGGGAGGCGCCTAGGATACTTACGAAGAAGGACTGTATCAAAAGTTATCCGTTGGCGTTATTATAATGAAGAACAGGATCCGGTCAACTATTATCGAGAGCAGCTTATGCTATTTCATCCGTGGAGGAATGAAGAAACTGAATTAGTAAACGTTAACGCACAAGAATTATTTCAAGAATTTCAACTACAAATTCAAGATATAAAAGACCGTTTCTGTCCAGGGAACATCGAGCAAGTGATAGAGGAGGCATTCGAAGATATACAAGAACAAAATCGACAAGAAGAAGAAGAAGAGGAAGAGGAAGAACGAAACATTGTTGTCCGAGGTGGCGAAGATGAAGAACCAGAATTAGAAAACGAATATGCGGTTTTTCATCCTCCAACGTCTCAAAATCATGTTGATATATTTCACCAGATGGGAATTGAACTCCAGAGAGAAAATGCTGGAGAAAGGTTTGTTTCACCTGGCTTTGTGGATTACAACGAATACCTACAGAATCTTGCAAGTCTCAATCTCGAGCAAAGACGAATTCTTTTGGAAGTCCTTCACCGCGCTAAAACTTTAACCGATCCTTTTAACCTTTATGTCGGTGGTAGCGCGGGAGTTGGCAAATCACGTTTAATCCAAACTTTGTCCCAGGCATTGCATCACTACTATAATCGTAAGAGAAATGTCAATGCAGAAACTATGAAGATTCTTCTTTGTGCTCCCACTGGAACTGCCGCATTCAACATTCATGGCATGACAATACATGGTGCGTTTTCTTTGCCATTCATGCAAGCTAGAGGTCCCATGCCTCAACTTAGTAGCGACGTGGCAACCACCATGCGTTCAAAACTACGCGACTTGAAGCTCATCATCACGGATGAGGTAAGTATGGTTGGATGTAAAATGCTTTCAAGAATAGATACCCGTCTGAGACAAGTTTTCATCACAACCCGCCCATTTGGAGGTGTACCGTATATTGTTTTGGGCGATATCAACCAATTGAAACCGGTCGGGGACGATTTCGTTTTTGGTGACATAGACATATTGGCTGGAAATCCTCTTTGGCTCTCTTTCGGTTTCTATGAACTCACCGAAATAATGCGTCAACGAGACGATGCTACGTTCGCCCGTGCATTGAGCGCTATACCTGATGGCGTAATGACACAAGACCAAGTTCAAATTTTCAGGGACAGACAAGTCGTAAACCTCAATGAAATTCCAGATGATGCGCTGCACCTATTCCGAACCAATGCTGAAGCAAGTAACCACAATACTATGGTATGTAACTCCCGCCGAGGTCAGTTTGTCGAACATAGAGCAAAAGATCGTTGTCATGGTTCTGCTCCGCGAAATACGATGGAACAAGGTCTTGCTCAAGTTGGGGCAGAACAGAATCATACCAAGACATACGGACTACCAACCAATGTGCGACTTCAAGTGGGAATTCGTTACATGATATCCGTAAACGTTGATACTGAAGATGGTTTGGTCAATAGTGGCACCGGCTACTTAAGAAAAATTGACTTCGACAGAAACAGAACTATTCCAAAAATAATCTGGATGGAATTTAGAGATTCGATTGTCGGTGCAAAGGCACGCGCCAAGTACATTGATCATATGCGACGACTTCAAATCAATGAACGATGGACGCCAATAATTCCGATAACAAGAGCAATCCTACAAAGAGTACAAAGAGGCGCATACCAAATATTTCGCACTCAATTTCCTTTGGTATGCGCAGAAGGAGTGACCATTTACAAGTCTCAAGGAATCACTTGCCAATCAGTGGCCTTTCATATACCAAACCGTTGTCAACGTGCTGAAATGTATGTGGCTTGTAGCAGAGTAACGAACGCTGCTGGTTTATATCTTATTGGCCCGTTTCAAGCACCAGGTCCTCGAGCAGTAACCGACCGAGTTGGACCTGAACTTCAACGATTGAGAGAGGAAGCTAAAATTAGTTTCCATCTCAAATTTTGGGAAGATTTTGATTTATCGCTTACCCCTCTGAAAGTTATCTATCATAACGTCGAAAATTTGAGAAGCCATTCTACAAGTACTTTTTCTGACCCGACATTTTCCGAGTCGGATATTGTATTGTTAGTAGAGACTTGGAGTATTCCTGGAGAAACAGTCACGCCCCCAGGTATTTTTTGACTTATTTTCACCCTAATTATGAGTATTAAATATTATTATATTGCTCTTATAGGATTTGCAACACTCCAACGTATAGATGGCCAATCTCACCAAGCTGGAAGAGGCAGCCTGGTCCTCGTCAAAGAAGATCTTGCTCGACGGCGCACTACTATATCCGAGATTGTCAAGGAGGGAAGATCAGGAGCACATAGTTGGCGTATTGAAATGTGCATATTTGAAATTGATGGTACAAAGATCGTGTCTCTGTATTCTTCGCCTCGTGTACCTGACACAAGACTGTACCAAGAAATCGAGGATACAATTCAACTTTTACCTCAAGGACCGCTGATATTCGTAGGTGATTTCAATGTTAATGTGAAAGACAAACCATCGCACAGGCTTCATGCTGTAATGGCACTACATGGTCTTAACTGTAGGCTGGAATCAGCATGTTCAACCACAAATGAAGACACTCAAATCGACTTGATGTTCAGTAGTTTTCCCACTCAAGTCCATGTTTACGAGAGTGCAACTTCATATCATAAGCCAATTATGTTTACTATTTAATGATTTTTTAACATTTTCAGCATTCTATTAACATTTAATATATTTTATTATTAATTTTATATTTTAAATAATAAACATTAATTTTTAAATTTTTTCAGTCATTGTAATTTATACACTTAAACTTCGTCTCGCTACTTTCCCGGCTTGCCGGAATTTTTAGAAATAATTTGAATACTCAAAATCAAACAGTTTCAACAAAACAACTTGAAATGTTTATTGAAATTGAGACAATGGATTTTATGCTCAAATTAAAGCCAATTCTGCGATATCTCTTTTTCGGAATGAGATACATTTTCCTGCTAGATCAAATTCAGTGCTACCTTTGGAATGGACTGTTAGGGGGCAGGCTTGTGAGACAATTGAGTGCACTCAAAGGTTCCATCAAAATATCACATTCAATTATTATTTGGCAATTGATTGCAATTTTTGTATCAATCACTGTAGGACTTTTGATGTACAACCAACAAAATCTTATCAATATGTTTCTGCTCGTAACTGCTAAATCGAATGTGTTGAAAAATTTGGAAAAAGATATAAGAGACTTGAAAGTCTTAGGGATCATTGTTGTGGGTAACGCTTTGAGCTTCATTGCCCTTTCAAGCAATACAGCACTGTTTGTCTATTCGATGGTTTTTTTTTTTGGTAATTGCTTAAAGCAAATACAAGAAGAAGCAAATTCAGATGTTCGGTTACTGAAGACAAAGTTGACCTCTCTTAAGACAAAATTTGATTCAATCATTTGGATTTTCTCATATCCTTTAGCATGCAACATGATTACAAATATTTTTTGTTTGATTGGAGCGCCCTGTTTCTTGATTCTCACCAAAACTGCTCCAGGCTTGATGTCCACAGTGCTGAGTGCTATACTGTTTTTTGCAGCTCGTCAAGTTATTACATGCTGGGCAGCCAATATAGTGACGGCTCAATTTCAACTTATGTTAGTGAACACTTTTGAGACACAGCGCAGCTGGGATTTGAATCAATGGATGGACTTTTTAGAGCTTGAAAGAATGAAACACCATTTCACCGTATGTCTGTTTGCAAAAGCTTTCTCAATTCAACAGTCGTCCATTCTGTCTGTGTTGGCCTTTGTGGTCAATTATATTGTAGTTTTGTTGCAGACGGAAAATTATTTATCATCAAATTGAAACACTTATCACCTTGTAATCTATAAAATGTTACTAATAATTAAAGTGTAAATTTCAATTTAAAATCTAATTAACTATTTATTATCTATAATTAATATATCAATTATTATTATTAACGGCAAAATGCACTGAACAAATAATCTGAAAACAAGAAAATAATTTGAATTAAAAATTATGATGCAAAACCTAATGTAACGAAATTGTCCTCTTGTAGATAAAAGATAATACGTACAATATTGATTCAAAATGCAATTGTATAAAACCATATGTAACGAATTTGTCTTCAATAAGATGTGTCTACAAAGTATATGTTGCGTTATGCGGAGAATATTAACATTTTACTTGTATATAGATTTTTTGATCATGTTATCCTGTTATTGGCATTATTATCTATCTAGGTGGGGCAATTTCATTTGTATTTGTACATAATCATCATTTTAAGCAGTATTTGGTACAACTGACAAAGCATTTGTTTTCTATTTAAATGAGAATTTTAATGAATACATTTACAGTTTGATTTTCTACTATCAACCATCAACCAAGAAAAAAAGTTCAAAAATGTCTCCAAGCAACAAGAAATACGATTTCTCGGGCAAGGTTGCTCTCGTAACTGGAAGCTCCTCAGGAATTGGTGCTGCAATTGCAATTCAATTTGCTCAATATGGAGCTCAAGTTGTGATCACTGGACGGAACAAAGAAAATTTGGGTAAAATTGCCCAACAAATAGAACAAGTCTCTGGCGGAGTGAAGCCACATCAAGTCATTGGTGATTTACTTGATGATTCATTACCGAAACGATTGATCGATGAAACGATTAGCAAGTTTGGTCGTTTGGATTTTCTGGTCAACAATGCTGGTGGTGGAACTCCGATTGGAACATTGGCGAGTCCAAATCTGTTGGAAGAGTTTGACAATGTGATGAAGCTGAACTTGAGATCAGTGGTTGACTTGACTCAACGTGCTGTGCCTCATTTGGAGAAGACACAAGGAAACATTATCAACATTTCGAGTGTTGGTTCGCTTGGTCCGGTAAGTTTTATTTTCAAAATCTAAAATACAACAATTTATTCTTCCTATTTAGTTTATTCTAGCGTACAGCACTTCGAAAGCAGCACTCGATATGGTTACCAAAACTTCTGCTTTAGAATTGGGATCCAAAGGAATTCGAGTCAACTCAATCAAGTATGTACTATTACGTTAATTTAGGAAAATCATTTTTGTTTTTTAACAGTCCCGGACCAGTTGTATCCAACTTTGGACGATCACTTGGCTTTAATGATCCAGATGCGTTGAAGAATATGTTTGAAGGAATGCTTCCAGAATTGTTGTTGAAACGATATGCTCAACCGGAGGACATAGCCAATCTCGCCTCGTTTCTCGCTTCTGATGATGCACGCAACATTACCGGATCGATCTGTGTCAGTGACAGTGGAGTGTTGCTTAAACCTCCTAATATTAACCGAGATGCTCACGGTGCGCATAAATATGAATGAAGTCATGGTCATAAATTTGAATCAATTTGAATAATTAAAACTTTTGAATTTATTTTTTATATTTTTTATATTCATATTTTGTGCAAAATACTATACTACTTTCTAGACAGGTTTTATTAATGTTAACGTCCAAAAGCAAAATTTGTCATTCTGTGGTTTGTTTAGGCAAATCAAGGAAAATTTCTTTAAATTTCCTAGGCAGTCTAAGTAATGAAAAGGCATTCGTTTAAAAATTCTCATTTTAGATTTAAAAAAAGTGCAATTTGAATGCTGAGTTTGTTACTAAAAAGGTTTACAATTAATTTTATTTTAGATTGGTATTTTATTTTTTATTATATTTTTTTCACTAACGAACAACTCATATTTACTTATACAAATTTTGCATAAAATGTTTATTTTATTAATGAAAACTTATTCACGAAGAACATTTTTAGGATCAAAGCAACTACTGAATATTAAAACGGTCTACTATTTTATTTGAAATTTTTGTTAAAAATTTTGTTTACTAATTGTTTTTTTGTTAATTTTCATTCGACTTTAAATTAAATTTGTTTTCCTAAGATTGTCTGTTGTTTATTTTATCGGTTAAACCATTTTTATTAAAAGTTTGAATGCAATATTGAGTTTAGTCAAAATATTCAGTTAAATGATTCACTTTATAAAATTTAGAGTTTTTCAAAGGAAAGTTTTAATCTATAATTCATAGCATTTTTAGCTTCTAAAATATCATAAATGACTAATGTTGACATATTTATAAAATTGTTTAAAATTGTTTTAAAAATTACAATTTACTCTATTTTGGTAATCCAACATATTAGCTTCTAGTTATGTAAATCTAAGTCTTAGTGGGAAATATATTACAAAAAATTGGTTGATGGTTGCATTTAGCTGTTATCTGGAAAACGGTGAAATGTTTCTAAACAATTCTTAAATTATTGACTATAATTTTTTGGAGTTTGCATTAAATCTCACAGTGAACCAAAATGTGCAATTATCGTAATTCAGAGTAACGTTTTAAAAACTACGATTTATTGATTATCAATTTTATAAAATTTTCAAATTTAATATAAAAGCATTTATTTTGCAAATTCATTAAGTGTTTTAAGTATTTCATTTTTGAATCAATGTTTTTGTAAAATTTTAAAGCAATATTCAGTTTGTACAGCTTAAAGGTTTCGACTTTTTAATGGTATATTTTATTTATATTTTACATAGAGTCTTACGTTTAATTAATTTCTTTCAAAAACGTCCAATTTGACAAACTTTTATATTTTACTTAAATCTCGATCATCAATCTTGTAAATTAGAAGTATATTCTCGTAGTGTTTATAAAACAGGTCAACTTAGCTGTAAAACATAGTTTAATTTAACCGAGTTTAGAATTGTAAAATTTTTGTTAGATTTTGTCGATTCTTTTATGTTGCGTGCATTATTCAAAGCGAAGAACAAAACTATACTTTATTTTCAGGACATTAATTCGTATCTTCATTGTATGCGGAATCACTTTAGCAAGCTGTTTTTAAAATGCTACCCATTCTTTAATTCTTAATCTTTCATTTGCAGTTACAACTCTTCAAAAGCTAAATTGAAATAAAAATACAACGTTTAATTATGAATATTACTCGAATGATTTCAATCTAATTCCTTTACTCGAATTTCCTTTAAATCACGATGCTAAATCAGAAGTGTTGGAGATTATGTCCAGTACTGCCTTGGAAGCACAGTAGACCAGTAAGATATTCTTTTTACCAGATTTTGTCAATTAATCAATTTCAACGGTTTAACTCACAATCATACATGTATTTATAAACTCTTTAATAACTTTATTTGGACAAACTTTCGGCTTGTGATCTCTCCTGTTCTCCATGCCAAAAAAGTTTTGTTTGTTATTAATATTTAATTAATTTTTTAGAAAGTTTAAATTAAATATTTGAATAATAGTTGGTTTAAAATAAACGTTTCTTTTATAAATTATATTAATCGGTATTACCATTTCATAATTCATTAAGGTTTTATATTTTTCTGGCATAAGTAAAAACTATTTTTTTTAAATAAATACAATTACAATTGTTATTCAACTTTTTCAAACACATTTTATGATTCGGACTTTGTGTGGTCAATCTCTTCGAGTTAAACTTTGAAACTACTGTCGCTGCAATTGACGAACCCAGAAGTTGTTGAGAGATTCATCTGAATTGTTCTGAAATTTTATTGGTAAATCAATTAAAATAAAAATATTTTTAAAATTATTTAATTCTAAAAATTATTTTCAATTGTAAAACTTTTAATCATAATGAATTTTAAAATTTCACTCATATTCTCAAGTTTTATTAATTTCTTCACAATGTGACCAACTTTGTGCAACTTTGACACTTCAACTTGAATCGAGGTTATTCACCCTGATTAATTGGAAAAAATTGCTTTGGAATTTTATAAAGGGTAAAAAGGATAAAACATAATTTTTTAAATTTTTTTATTTTTTTCAACTCAAGTAACAAAATTTATTATATATTAGTAATAAAGTTTTGGTCACTATGTCGAGTGCTGCCTTGGAATACCAACATGTATCTTCAAACCACCAACCATGTCAGTTTATTGTACTTTGATTTTTCCGGTTAAACTCACTATTAGTCACTTATTCTTAACTTTTTAAATAATGGCATTTATACAATAATTTAGTTGAAACTTGCCTTATTCAAATTTTTATATACAATTTTTTTTGTATTTAAACAAAATTTGTTGTTTTTATTTCTTCTCTGTTTATTTTAGGTTATTTGAGGACCATCCATCCCACTGTCACTTTTGATAAATCGATCTGATAATGTTGCGTGTATCGTTAGAAAATAGGAACGAGGCGTTATTTGCCATATCTTATGGTTACCAGCCCCTTTTCGTAAGTGTATCCAGAATCATTTTATCAAAAGTTTTTTTAATGTCGCCGGTTCACCAATGCCCAAATATCGTCCAATTGCAGTTACGACTGGACAAATGAAAAATTTAAATAAACGATTTTAATGCTATCTTTGCAGTACAAGTAAAGTTTATAAAAGGTTAAGTTTTAAATATACTTTCTATTTACATGAAATAATAGTCTAATTTAGATTTTAAGTTTTTTTTCTAAATATACGAAAATGCTAGCTTTACTTTTTTGATTTGAAACTAAAAATAAGTAAAAGGTTAAGAAAACTAGATGGTAAGTGTTTTTAATCGGTAAACAAACTCTAATTTAATCTACCATTTAATTTTAATCTAACATTTACAACCAGACTACTTTTATGCGGACTCTCAGATCATTATGAAAATTTTACAGGATGTTTTTGACTACGTGTAGAGTATTGAATTTAATTTTCATGAATGAATGCCCATAGGTTCTCGAGTTATAAAATTCTAAATTTCACGATATGTGCGTTATTTGGCCCGATTGTGACAAACCTGCAGTGAGTGACTCTGGGGAAGCTGTAAGTGTGGGCGCCAAAGCGAACACACGCCTAATTTTTTCGTTAATTTGGTCACACGATATCATCGAATACTTTTTTAAACTTCTTCAAGTTGTTTTACAAATTTGATTATCTACATTTTAAAAGTTTCTTTATAATTTCTATCAAATGAATCCAATTTGGTAAATTTAATTTTTTTTTATTTAAACCTCGATCGTCAATTCTGTGAGAATAATTTGTAATTTATAAAACAGGTCAACTAAACTGTCAAACATAGTTTGATTTAATCAAGTTTAGAACAGTGATTTTTTTTGTTAGAAGATCCTCAATCATCATTACAATGGCATAGGTCGATTCGGTAATGTTGGGTGCATCATCCGGAGCGGGGAACAAAACTATACTTTAATTTCAGAACATTAACTCATTTAATCATTGTATGCGGTATCAATTTACCTAACTGTTTTTCAAATGTTACTCAATCTTCAATGCTTATTCTTTCAGTTACAACTCGTCAAAAGCTAAATTGAAATACAAAATAAAATTTTTGAATACAAATATAACTCGATTGATTTAACTTGAATTTCTTTTACTCGAATTTCTTTTTATGTCTTAATTCTAAATCAGAAGTGTTGATGAGCATGTCGAGTGCTGCCTTGGAAGTACTGTAGACCAGTGTAATATTATTTTACCAGCATTCGTCTATTAATTTAAACGGTTTAACTCACAATTAGTTATTTATAAACTTTTAAAAAATTTATTTAGACAAACTCTTCGGTTTATGATCTCTTCTGTTCTCCATGCTATAAAAAGTTTTGTTTTTATTAACATTTTATTAATTTTATTTCAGAAAGTTTCAATTAAATATTTGGAATAATGTTGTGTTAAAAATAAAGGTTTATTTTATAAATAATATTAATCTGTAATGTTAAATCATTATAATTTTATGTCTTTGTTGGCATATTAACCATCACTTTTTGTTATTCAACTTTTTTCAAACACTCTCCAAGATTTGGGGGATTCAATGCTGCCTAGAGTAGATTCAATCACACTCGATTAAACTTTTGAAGTCACTGTCACAGTAATAGAACAATAATTAGTTAGTAATTTTCGAAGTTCGATAATTTTATCGGTAAATTTATCTAATTTTAATATTTTCATTTATTTTATTGTTGTAATACTTGTTTTGAATAGTAAACCTTCAAATCAAAATAATTTTAGAAATGATAATCCAATTCTCAAGTTTGATTTCTTAACACTGTGTAAAACATTATGAAATTTTTTGCCCTTCAATCTGTTTCATGGTAATTCACTATAGTAAATTAGTATGTTTAACTTTCGATTTTATAAACGGTCAACATAACTTAAACTTGAACTATTTTGCCCAAATTCAATTGATGAAGTTTTGGTTAACATTTCGAGTATTACCTCTGTAGATTCACATGTATCATCCATCTTAGTTTATTGTATTTAGATTTCACTAATCTTTTTAAAAAAATTACAATTTAATCAGAAATTTTATAATTATACCTAAAAGCCTGTATATGATATTTTGAATAGCCATGATCGGATTGCAAATAAAAAGGTTTTACTATAACTTTTAACTTTAAAGTTTTAAGTGTGTTTAACATTTTGTGAAGCATTTTGAAATCAAATAATATTATAAGCGTTTTTTGTTGACATACGTTTACAATTAATCATTGGGTAAACAATTTAACAAATTATAATGTACACAAGTGTTCAATTATTAAGACATTTTCAAATATACTCACAACCACCAAAGTACGTATTATTAATTTTTAATGTTTACTCAACTGTCTTGAAATGAAAAATGGTGTTTATAAAAAGGTAACCTCAAATAAGTTTTAGTTTACAATTTAATTTTTTCTTTTCTCTGACAATTATTGTAGAGTATCGTTATTGAAGGCCGAATAAATATTAAATTAATCAAATGAAAGCTTGGACAGATTTCTTTATTCAAATGTGAATTATCATGATCGATTTTCAATCACAGTTTAGCTTAATGTGCAATCAAAGTAATTCAGGGTTTCATTTTTAAAAATAACATTTTATTAACAACCCATTTGCTTATCAAATTGTTGTCAACAGCGATGTGCTTGTCCGGTAAGTTAGGAATATCATCTCTCCATGCTTTTATCGGTAAATCCATTTATTCATAATGTTTTTCAAATCACTTTGTTTTAAAAATTGTTTTCAATAGTAAACTTTTAATTTATTTCTAATTGAAGTACCGTAAAATCTATAAATTGAAAATTGAAAATTATTTTAAGATATTTAGATGATATACGAAAATTCTCTATCATTTTGAATGAACTTAATTCTTTACAAAATTTTTAATTTTTGAAACAGTGTACAACTCTGTGCAACTTTGACATTTAATTTTCTGCTTGTATTTTGCATTTTAAAAAGGTCAATAAAATTTTAAACAATAAATTCTTTTATTTCACAATTCAGGTGAGTTTTGGAGACAATGTCGAATGCTATCGAAGAAGAACTGCAAACCAACATGTTTCATAGGACCACTATCCATATTAATTTATCGTTTTTTGGTTTTACACGTTAAATTTATTTCGATTGAAATTGAAATTTAAATTCGATTTCCAATTACAATTTGTTATTTCTTTTCATTAGAACAAGTCCGTTTCATTCAATATTACAGGTGAAAATTTTAAAATATAATATTTTATTTCTATTTAAATTTTACAAGGTGACTCAAATCTCAAAGCTTCGCTTTTCGATTTGTCGCTTTGCGAACGTCACCTTGTAAAAACGCGCCTACGGCGCGTTGTTGGATAAATCAGTTTTAAATTATGGAATTATGGCATAAATTGAATATTATTTTAAAGTTACCTGTAATTATATTTGTCTGTCCAATTTTGTGAGCTACAATTGTAAAAGAAGAGTTATTGAGATAAGAATAGCTTTAATTGCTTTTACTACTTTATATATTTACACAAATACGTGCGCGATTGACATACAATTCTGTGAGTGCTAATTCTGAGTATGTGTGAATGTTATTGTTTGTCTTATTCAATTCTTATTGCAAATGTACTTATATTGTGATAGTACAAATGAGTGATATAGTTCTGTTCAAAAGAAAAGAATAAAAAAAGATTCTTCAACCTGTCATGTGACCATTCCATCATGCCTCAACGTTTCAAGAATGGAAAGCAAAAAACATTGTATTCACCTCGCTTGAAGTAAAACCGCTATTGGTAGTGATTAGATTTGGGATAAGCGACCACTCTACGCTTCGGTTTTCCATAACAACAACTTCCCGAACAGTAGGTAAATCATAGTTTCGGTATTTGAAGTTTGGTAACTCATAATCGTGCTTCTTTAACTGCTTCTTTCCCATCACCTGAGAACTTTCGGTAAACGAAGTGTCCATTTGGTCTGTATTGAGTATAGAGACGATTGTTGGCTTGTTCCAACTCACGTTTAAGAGTGACCAGAATGTCTTCTTGAAGTACAGGAATTCGTTCAATTAGTTGTTGATTAGACACTTGAAACCAAAGCTGATTGCTCTTGCCTATGTCACTGTTGCGATTCGACCGACAATCGTTGTACAACCGTAAACGGCTCCTTGAACTTTAAAAAACCTAGCGCCAGGAATTGGATCTTTGACAGATGTGTAGCCGATTGAGCCCAATTCGATAGAGTTGTTGAACAGTTTAATGTTGTCCACAAATTCTGGTTTTGGCCTGAAAACCTTCTGGGTAAGCGAGAAAAAGCGTCGGATCCATTTGCAAAAAGTCACAACATTCCGAATAAATGCCATTACGGTCAGCTCTCCTCTTCCTTTTATTCTCAAAATGAGAGCACGGCATTTGATATATTCTCGGTGAAATAATTCTGGACCCAAATAATCAATCTCAGGTTGGCCATTCCTGCCAAATACAAATTCTACCTACTTGGCCTGATTCTTGGTGGAGCAGCATCAACTGGACTTGAATTACATTATTGGGATTCCAAAAGAGCACTAATCTAGCTTTAAACTACCTTAGCTATTTGTCGATAATGTAGAGAATTGAGACAATTTGTCCTCTGATATGATATGTGATATCTGATATCACGTTAAGCTGTTCCATTTTAAATGTTGTTACGTGGTATACCATGGTATCACTGATTAAGTTATTATTCGCATTTAAGGAGCACTCTATTCGAGAGGCAAGCTTTCATTATACGTTGAACCGCAAGTCGATTCTTTTCTCATCGTACAGTGACGATTGCGCTACAGTTCATTTATTCTTAATCCAATTCACCCGGAGTAAAATGCAAACTGGAACAACCCATTAAAAAACTTCGTTGATAAAGTGGTCATTGAAAACTGATGAGGTACTTGAGGTACAGATGCAACACAGGCGATAGCAATTAGGATGATAAAAATGAAAGTTCGTTATACCAATGAAATGTATTAATCTTTCTCTTGCCACTATTGCATAATGTAAACACAATACACACGAACTCGACTATTTTAACCTAACTGACCAAAATATGCCGTATTCAGAAAAATTTGTACTTTAAATTTAGGTGCTGTGCCACCCCCCTTGCCCATTTATTGTATAACAAACCAGTTTCAAAGTTTACTGACCGTGGGCAGCAGACCCCCTTAACGCCACTGCATAAAACCAATGTTGTTGTAAACTAATGCTCTATTTTGTTATATGAATGGGGGATCCGCTTGAAATTAAGAGCAATTATTTTATATCAGAAGTCAATAGAGAATTTTTCTTACAATTGTAATGCAGTGTAGCATTTTAAGAAAAACATTTTATTGATAATCATTTTGAGAATCAAATTGCAGTCAATGCAAAATAAAAGCATTTAATTTCATAATTCATCAAGTTGTTTGATCATTCCATTACGGTTTACTGGAGGAGCCTTAATCATCATGCCACTGTCACTGACATAGATCGATCCGGTAATGTTCCGTGCATCATCAGAAGCGAGAAACGAGGCGAGATTGGCTATGTCCTCTGGGTATCCGACTCGTTTGAGCAGCATATCCGAGATCCAATTTTCAAAAATTTTCACAAATGCTGCCGGATAATCAAATCCCAATGATCGTCCACCTGCAGTTACCACTGGTCCAGGACTATGAGAATTGATTGAAATGAATTAATATAATAATTTACTTTACTTATAAATTTGAACTTACCTGATTGAATTAACCCGAATTCTTTTTTGAGCCCAATTCTAAAGACGAAGTTTTGGTCACCATGTCGAGTGCAGCCTTAGAGGCACTGTAGATCAACATGTTCTAAAATAAATTAAGTTTTTAATCAATTTGTAATTTATTTTAATATTACCGGTATTATTGCAGCAATACTCGAGATGTTTATGATATTTCCTTGTGTCTTCTCCAAATGAGGCACAGCAAGTGGAGTCTCCACCACTGAACTCCACCACTGATCTCACATTTAATTCAACTTCATCATTCAACTTGATCACTTGGTCAAACTTTTCCAACAAGTTGGGTCCCAACCGGAGTTCCACCGCCAGCATTGTTGACCTGAAAATCCAATCTCCCAAACTTGCCAATGGTTTTGTTGATCAATTTTTGAAGAATCGAATCATCGAGTAAATCGCCAATGCAGCGGCTTCACTCCACCAGAGACTTGTTCGATTTGTTGAGCGATTTTATCAAGGTTTGCAGCATTTCGTCCAGTAATTGCAACTTTCGCTCAATATTGAGCAGATTGAATTGCAATTCCACCACCAATTCTTAAAGAACTTCCAGTTACTATAGGAACTTTTCCAGAGAAATCGTATTTCTTGTTGTTTGGAGACATTTTTAAACTTTTTTCTCAGTTGAATAATAATTTTAAACTTTAAGAATTGCTTAGAAATTGTTAACAATATTCTGACTTATATATTAGTCCAAATGGAACTCATTCAACGGTACATTTTCAAATTATACATTCAATGTATTCGTATGCAATAAGAAATATCACCCTTGTACAGTTAGCGTACTAGAGTATAGTTTATGTACTAAAATGTGATCAAGAAGTTTACGCAAACAACTCGTTTTCATGCATAGTACAAAACACAACATTTACTTTGTAGACAAGTCTTGCTCAAACCAACTGTTTATTGTACTGTCCTTGTACGGCAGTGTTGAGTTGTTGATTGGCGCTCAACGTTTGATGATTATTCGGCATTTTTGGAAAGTTTGACGATAATTTCAGAACATTTTCATTACACGTAATTACTTAAAACAATGATGAATATCAAAATGGCTTTATATTATTTTTTGTTTAATTATTTGGGTAATTATTTTTATTAGCTGAGCGAAGTGAACGAACGAACGAAGGAGCGAGCGATAGCGAGCGACTGAGTGAGTGAGTGAACGTAGCGAAGCACTTCTGCATCAACTTGAGAAAACCGTTTCGACTTTTCAATGGGAGAAAATGTCAGCATTGTAACAGAGGGGGAAATGTCACGCTGTTTTTTAGTTTTCGCTATCTCTGGAACGAAGGCACTAAAATTCATAATTAAGGCCACAAACGATTCAGCTGCTAAACATAAGGTGCTGTTTAGTTTTGTTAGAAAATCCATGATTGTTTAGGTAACTTCTGGGCAGGTAATGCAAGTTTGTAATGTATTCTCTATGGGAAATAGCGATTATCACCTCGACTTTACAGGGTCTGTATAGAATTGATTATACTTAGCATTGACATGTGTGACAAATCAAATTCATCTTTGGAATCTGTAGAATAATTTCCGCCATTCAAAAATGCGAAACAATTTGTATTTTAATCGTAAATTCATATTCAACCACGGGCAATTTATGGTCAGTTGATTTACATATTAAGGGGCGGTAGTACCCATATAATGTGCGGCAGTACCCATTTTCATTTGAAAATAATACACGGCAGTGTCAAAGTGATTATTATTATCCCAATAGTTCGGGCGTTACCACCCATTGGTCAGTATCGCTACAGGGCGATATTTTTTCATGTGTGAGAGAGAGCCGAACACAAACAACAACCACATTGTAGGTAGCAGCATTGCTCGGAGAGTGACAGTACACACTACTGCACTATACTTGGTACGTACCACTAGTCTGTGTGTGTGCAGACAAAGTCAAAACAAACTGTCTCTCCTGTCAGTGTTTTGTTGTATTTATACCAACAGTTGACATTTACGTTTTTACTTATTATTTGTTCTATGTCCTATCTCTCTCAATTGAATTATTATTATCAGATTAGTTAATTGTCCCGACAAACTGAAAATCACAATATCGTTGCACCAATTCATCCAAATATGTGTCAACATGAATTATTCATCTTGAATTGATTATTCGCCTAATATATTTTCCTCCTCTAAATAGAAACAACACGAATGAAATGTATGAAAATATCTTTCTAAGTGCTAAATCATCACCACAAATTAACCGAGAAACAGGTGACTTTTGCGAAATGTTACCAAATGTGATTTGTGTGTGTACCCAGTCACTGATAATTGATTTTTACTATTAATTTTAATAAAAAGGTAAAAATATACATTTATTGCGTCCAAAATGCCACTAAATTATTACAATAGGTTTCGGTTTACCTTAATTCAAGTTAACAAAATTTATCTGTATTCACGTGTACACGTGATTACACACCGGATAATAAAATTGCCTTAAATGGAAATGTATACGATTATGAACGTACGTACATGATTTATTAAATCACATACGGAAATTAATTTTATAGATTTTATAGATTTTATTCAAAATTTACACAAGTTACAAAAATCAACCAACAGTACTACCGCAACAGATTCATCTCATAGAAATGTGTCATGTATTTATCTATTTTTGTTGTCAAATATGTCCCAATCAAGAATAAAATCCAGTACTGTTACAAAACTCTATCGAAATCTATTTTATTCTATTTGATGATATTTTTAAATTAATTAAACGTATATTTTGTTAAATGTAAGATTATCTACTTCATTGTAAACCTATTGCTTATTTACAAGATTTTCAAATATCCCTCTTAGATTAATTTTAGGGGGGTGTTTGGTCGTGTGTGTGTGTGATTTCGTCTGTCATCAAATCGAAATATGTACCGATTATTGAAAAACTCGAATAACTCAAAAACTATTGAACATAGAGAAATGAGATTAAAGACACAAAGATTGTAATTTTTTTTCGATCGAATGGTGTAAGACATGGACTGGTGAAAACTAAAAAAATAACTAAAAAAATGCAAAAACAGATAAATGATTGTTGTGGAATGAAATGCAACAATAAATTCAAGGAGTATATTTACGATTATATAAGTTACGGTTATTAGTGAATTTCACCTTGACTTTTTAGTGACTGTAGAGAATTTATTAAACTGAGCATCGAAATGTGTGAGACACCAAATTAATCTTTGGGATTCATAGATTAATTCCCGTCATTCAAAATTGAGACATAACTCTTATTAGTTTGCTTTTCGTACTTGTGAATCTTCGCTCAGCTATACTGCTCGCAGTAAATTCTAGTTTTACTTTATAATTTCGAAAGTATTTTATGTTGCGTGGTGAATTGTTAGTTGTTAGTATATAGGTTAAACAAATTATTTATCTTATTTAAGCTTTTTAAAATTCTAAAATATTTCATTTTAACAATATTTTTGAAAAATAATTAGCTTTCTTATTTCTACATAAATTTTTAAATTATTATTATATTTTGACTAAATATTTTTATTGAGAGTTTTTATTCAATATCATATGAGAATGCTTAATTAAACATTTGCAAAAACTTTCATTTCAAGATTTTCTTAGTTTTAAAATCTGTCTCGTATCTCAAAGTATTCACTGTATTGAACATTGTTTTAAATTATTATATGAAGTACTGTTACGTAACGTTACGTAATACGAGTGTAACATTGAAAAGGATTGTTTATTATTTGTCCGCTTTAGTACACAATTACAAAATTCACGACAAAACAAAACATTTACTTTGAAAGTTCTTTAAGTTGTTTCTCCATTTCATCACGGTTTATTGGTGGAGGCTTGAGCAACATTCCACTGTCACTGACATAGATCGATCCGGTAATGTTGCGTGCATCATCAGAAGCGAGAAACGAGGCGAGATTGGCCATATCCTCGGGGTAACCGACTCGCTTCATCAATGTATCCGGAATCATTTTATCCAACATTTTTTCAAATGCAGCCGGATCTTCAATTCCCATCGATCGTCCAATCGCAGTTACCACTGGCCCAGGACTAAATTTAAATAAAAAATGTTAATTCAAATTTAAAATTTTTTAAATTACTTGATTGAATTGACTCGAATTCCTTTTGGTCCCAATTCTAGAGCCGATGTCTTGGTCACCATGTCGAGTGCTGCCTTTGAAGCACTGTAGATCAACATGTACTGAAATTTAAGTTAAAATGTTTATTCAGTTTTCATCGTATTTTAGTCTTACCGGCATAATTGCAGCAACACTCGAAACGTTGATAATGTTGCCCTTGGTCTTCTCCAAATGAGGCACAGCACGTTGAGTCAACTCCACCACTGATCTCAAGTTCAACTTGAACACTTGGTCAAACTCTTCCAACAAGTTTGGACTCGTTAATGTTCCATTTTTTGAAGCACCACCAGCATTATTGACGAGGAAATCCAATCGACCAAACTTGCCAACAGTTTCATCGATCAACTTTTGAGGAAACGAATCATCGAGTAAATTACCAATGATCTGCAGTGGTTTCACTCCACCAGAGACTTGTTCGATTTGTTTTGCGATTTTATCCAAATTTGCAGCATCCCGTCCAGTGATCGCAACTCGAGCTCCATATTGAGCAAATTGAATTGCAATTCCAGCACCAATTCCTGATGAGCTTCCAGTCACGAGGGCGACTTTACCAGAGAAATCGTATTTCTTGTTGTTTGGAGACATTTTAGTTGTAGTTGTGTGAGTGTTTGAAGCAAACTAATATGGTGTTTTACTCAACTGCTCACTTAAATAGCATTTCACAAGTGCAACCTAAAGTGCAAATATCATAAAAACTACCGATTCACTCTGACAGCCCTCATGTGATTACCTAACGAGCTGTAAATGCAAATAGGTACACTTAATTGCGATACCAAAACAATAAATTTGCCAAAGAAGTGTTCAAAAAGTAAGTAAATATTTTATTATTACAATTTACACTGTTCAAATCATCGTACAATTAATTTATTAAATTCATCATGCATTGATTAAGTGTACTGTCCTTGAACGTAAACGTCAGTATTGTTGATGAGTGGGATGAAATTGCTTGATTACAAAACACGATTTGGCGATAATAAGTCGTTTTTGTTACAAATGTAATTCGATTTATTTGTCTTTAATTGAATTTTTGAAAGTTAATTTGGTTTAAATTTCAATTTGCTGTGTTTAATTATGTAACAAATTGTGTGAGTTTTTTTAAAAAGGTTAAAAACTGTTGTGTGCATATTCTTTATATTTTTGAAGCTTATAAAAATCGTATATCAGTTTTTGGGCACTCTTTTGCTGTTTTTATAGATTAGTTTAACGTCATTTAACAATTAATTTCTGGACCTTTTAATAAAAAGGTTAAAACAAAAATTTATTTTATTTGTAGATTTATTTACCGACTTCTTCTTCTCATTTATTTATTGAATCTGTCGTGTTCATTGTTACCTATACTTTTTTTAGAACAATTAAGACTCGTTTCTTGTTAATTATTTCTTAAAACAGGATTTATATAAAGCCGATTAATTAACAATACTAAATTAGTTCACTTTCTTTTACTGAAATTAAAAGTTAAAATAAATGTTTTTATGATATCACATAATGGAAAAAGCTTCTAGAAGAATTCTGGCAAAACACATTCTACTTATCTCTAAAATAATACAGTGGTTTTCTCTATGATAATATTTGTATTTTTAAGATATGTATAAACTGTTAAAATATGTAATAATTGAATTTTATAACGAAAATTTTTCACAATCAGCTTTCCACTGTCGCTGACATATAATCCAGTAATGTTGTAAACATTGTCAGTGTTGTGGAACAAAGCCAGATTTGTGGTTCCAGACTTTTTTCATCAGTGAGTCATGGATTTTTTAAAAACTAGTTTTCAAATTGAATATGCCAATTCATTACAAAAATTGTGTTTCCACTATTCCAGAGCTTAATTGAATTTAAAAGCTCAATTTAATCTGTTCCTAAATGTTACTTGATTGAAATGATTCGAATTCATTTAGATACTCTATACACCATTTTCCCATATAATTCCAAACATTTGATGTGGCTTTATAACTTTTTTAAGTAAAAAAAATATATAATATTCAATTTGCAATTTGCCATCAGAACCTTTCCAGAATCATTACAGGTCAAATAAACTAAGTTATAAGTATGTTTGATTATTAATATATTTAATTAAAACTAAAGTCACGTTAAAATAGTAACAATTTATTTTTTGCTCAGTAATTAAAAGGTTTTACACATACAAAACCAAACATTTACTTTGCAAGTTCGTTGAGTTGTCTCTCCATTTCACCTGGTTCTATAGGAGGAGCCTTAAGCATAATGGCACTGTCAGTGACATAGATCGATCCGGTAATGTTGCGTGCATCATCAGAAGCGGGGAACGAGGCGAGATTGGCTATGTCCTCTGGGTACCCTACTCGTTTCATCAGCATATCTGGGATCCATTTGTCAAATATTTTTTCGAATGCCGCCGGATCTCAATGCCCATTGAGCGTGCAATTGCAGTTACAACTGGTCCGGGGCTCCGAGGTTTCTTGACCGATTTCGATGAAATTTGGCACAGGTGCTTAAAAATATGTAAACCAGTGCATGACGTGCTCAGAAATTCAAAAAGTTGTTTTTTACGTATAGCTGCTATTCAAATTTCACCTAAGTAATTTTTCTGTTTGAGGGTCAAGCCATTTTCCAGTGTTCCCAACAATGAGTGCCATAATGTGAAAATTAGTTGGTTGCATGTAAATAAGATGTCGTTTAGGATTAGGTTTGGGTTAGAGGTTAGGTTGGTTAGGTGCCGTGTAGGATTGGGTTTTGGTGAGGTGTTAGGTAGGTTAGGTGCCGTGTAGGAGTGGGTTTTGGTGAGGTGTTAGGTTGGTTAGGTGCCGTGTAGGATTGGGTTTAGGTTAGGTGTTAGGTTGGTTAGGTGCCGTGTAGGATTGGGTTTTGGTGAGGTGTTAGGGTTGGTTAGGTGCCGTGTAGGATTGGGTTTTTGGGTGAGGTGTTAGGTTGGTTAGGTGCCGAGTAGGATTGGGTTTAGGTTAGGTGTTAGGTTGGTTAGGTGCCGTGTAGGATTGGGTTTTGGTGAGGTGTTAGATTGGTTAGGTGCCGTGTAGGATTGGGTTTTGGTGAGGTGTTAGGTTGGTTAGGTGCCGTGAAGGATTGGGTTTTGGTGAGGTGTTAGGTTGGTTAGGTGCCGTGTAGGATTGGGTTTAGGTTAGGTGTTAGGTTGGTTAGGTGCCTTGTAGGATTGGGTTTTGGTGATAAGATTTTACTTATAGGAATTATTGACTTAGGATATTGTAAAGGTATTTACAGTCGCATCTCCTGATGCTCCCTTTTACTCGTTTACGCTGTATATCCTTTTCTCTCTCATGAGTTGCATTGCATGTCTGCTACTGCACCTCCTTCAATGTAACACATACGTTCTGTCTCTCTTCTTCACTTTCCGATGAGACTCGATACCGAGCGGTCGACTCTCATTAAACTCTTCTACATTCTTGCCCGACTATCTTATTCCATCTAATTACATCGTTGGACCAATTGGATCATCACCCGATGTCCCAATTAAGTCTACAATATAATACAAAGAGTAGGGAAAATATAATACAGCAAGGGATAGGAAAGGTTAGGATAAAGTCTCGGTAGCAACACGCAGAGGGTACCAGCGCAAGGTGGTAAGGCAAAGGTAAAGTACAATAGGACCTACAAGGAGAACAGAAGGCAAGTTAGATCGAGCACGAAGGCACACAACTTCCTGAGAACTTACTAGGGCACAGTAAGCCTCCAACTTAACTGACGAGGCATTGGCAGACGACGACTTATATAGCCAGGAGAGGGTGAACACCAGGGCGACACCACCATACGATGACCAAGCACAAAACAGTCACCAGGCACGAGGTTAGTCGGACCGTCATCACCAAGCCATGAGTAGACCGATGAGTACAATCGATCGTCATAGTCATCATTGACACTGACCAGACAGTGTGAGTCAATGCTAACTTTCATCATTTGGTGAGGTGTTAGGTTGGTTAGGTGCCGTGTAGGATTGGGTTTAGGTTAGGTGTTAGGTTGGTTAGGTGCCGTGTAGGATTGGGTTTTGGTGAGGTGTTAGGTTGATTAGGTGCCGTGTAGGATTGGGTTTAGGTTAGAGGTTATGTTGGTTAGGTGCCGTGTATGATTTGGTTTAGGTTGAAAATGCTTGGTTGGTGTGGAAATTGTGATTTAAGTGGTCTCACGTTCAAACTAAACACCACGGATATAATCCTTGGTCTTACTTATTACACTTTATAAGTTCAAATTTTAGCCCCCGCCGGGCCTACTAGTATTAAATGTTTTTTACGTTGGTCTGTATAAAATACTCTGTTATTCGCTATAATTAAAGTTTTATTATATTTTTATGTTAATTTTTTCACATTTCACTTTTGTCAAGCAGAGAGCTGATTTTGTTAAGATTTCAATTTGCTGTTTCTAATTGTGCAACGAATTGTATCTTCAATTGAAAGGTTAATTAATGTTGTTTGAATATCTTTAACATTTTCAAACTGACAAAAATTTGTTGTTTTTTAGTGATTCGTTTAACAATATTTAATATTTAAATTTCAACTTGTTTTATTTTGTATACAAGTTTAAAACTAAAAAATTAACTAAATTTATTGAATAATTTTACTCATTAATTAATTGAATCTAAAGGTTTCATTGTAATCGATGCATTTTAGTACAATCAACATTCATTACCCATTGATTATTTCTTAATATAAAACCGTTTATCAAATTTATACAAAATTAGTTCACTTGAGACTTTTATCATGTAATTAAAAGGTAAAATAAGTATTTTCATGATATCACAGAGAAAAAACAAAACTTTATTAAGCCTTGTTGACTGTTCACTGAATAGTGAATTGCCCTGAGACACAGTGAGTAGGTGTAATCCGAGGACAATAGTGTAGATAGAGTTGTTTGGGTGTACTGGGTGAGTCATTGTGTGAGTCTGTCTGTGTAGAAGTTGGGTATAGGTTGTAGTTGACGGGTTATGACATCGAGTGATCTTGGTTGTCGGAGATTATTTAGGACCATAGATATGGTTGTGCACCATATGTATGGAGTCAGTCAGCACTTCTTCTGCAATGTCGGGCAGTAACTTGCGGTTCAGTCCGAAACGGTCGAAGAAGGCCAACATCCTGGTGCTGATGGTACCACGAGCTCCTACCCATAGCCCGATGACTTCGATCGCCTTGTTGCCAATCATCGGGTATTTGTTCCGCAGGTCGTCGGCACAGCTTGCATAGATCTGGGTCTTCTCATCCTGCACGAGTGTTCCTATGTCATCGTTAATTTCCCAGCGAACGGTTGGATCGATAATGAAAGCGTTCCTCGAGCCGGCTTTGACCGCCAGTATGTCGACAAATCTATTACGACCGTCCCCGTCTATGCATTGAGCTTCTATTACACATTGGAAACCTTTGTCACGGAGGAGGTCGGCAATCTTGTACTTTTAGCTTGTGGTGGCGTGCATTTCGGAGTCGTTCGGTGAAGGTACAAGTGCCAAGGACATGTGATGGAGTTTCTTTCTCTCGGCCGCAGCGACGGCAGAGGTTGGCAGCTTGTCCTCCTAACGTCTGTACTCCTGGTACGCCCACCAGATTTGCGTATCCTGTGTTGAGCTTTATAGCGGCTGTCCATTCGGAGTCGGATAAAGTGTTTTTTGCATACGTGAAACGGTTGGCTTTTGGGTAATCACGGAAGTGCATTATTCCGACACCTTGATATGAAAGCTGGGACCACCTATTGAATTCAGCTTCGCGTAGTGCGGCACGTAGTTGCCGGGTGGTTTGCTCGTGTAGTCCGAGCTGGTCTTGGCATAGATTGATTTCTGCTTGACAATCTTTGATCTCGTGGAACAGTGGGTCAGGGACTGCTGATAACTTAATGGCCATTGAATGGTGTTGTAAATACGCTTCCCATTCACAGCGGACAAGGCCAATTCCACGGAATTTGCGTGGCGCGTAGAACATTGTTGTAGCTGTCGAGGTTGGGAGTCCAATGATTGCTTTTGCACTGTTTCGGATAGTGAGATCCATTGCTTGGAGGCTTTCTTTGGGAATCTTTCGGAGAGGTGCTGCTTGTAAAGGGTAGATCAAACGTGGAAAGAGGAATTCGTTGAGGATGTTTAGCTTTTGAGCTGGTTTAAGCAAAATTGACTTGAGTAGGTTGTTTACATTGGTGGTCATATTGTCGATCAGCATATCGTCGAAGACGAGTTCACTATTGAACGAGCAACCGAGATAACGAATTCGTTCGTTTTCGCCTATGCAGGAGATCTTTTCATCGTTACTTGTGATAAGTTCAATAGGAACGAGTTTGCCCTTCGATATGTTGATTGCCGAACTCTTCCGCGGGTTCACTTGCAGGCCAACCTTCTGGAAGAGGTAAGTGACCAATTCAATGACACGGAGGGCGTTGCTTGGCGATTTTGCGGTGATGGTTTGGTCGTCGGCAAAGCCAGTCAACAGAAGAGCGTCCTTGTTGGATGAAATCTCGTAACCGTGCTTGTTTGCGAAGTCAGTGTCACACGTTTCTTGATATATGTGATCAATTGCTATGTTGAATAGCATCGGCGAAAGTGGACCACCTTGCGGGACAGATTTCCGAATTTGTATAGGATGTGACTTGACCAGACCTGTGTCTATGCGGATTCTGTTGTCAGCGAGTAGAGCCATGATGAGGCGGGTTAGGTTGGTGGAAACACCTTTGCTCATGAGACACTGCTTAATGTGCAGGTGTCCGATTCGGTCGAAAGCTTTGGTGATGTCGAGGAAAACCACGGTACAATCTTTGCGGTCTCGTTTGGCTCGGGTTAGGCATGCGTTGACCAAAGCGGAGTTTACGTGGCAACCTGGCATTCCCATAACAAAGCCTCGCTGGTTGCGGTCTAGACAGACTTGCTCTCTGAGGCACTTGTCGAGAATTCTTTCTATGATTCTCCTTAGGATTGAGTACATCGTTATGGGTCTCCAGTTTCCAACCTCCCTTGGGTCGCCTCCCTTGTGAATAAGGATTGTTTTGCCTTCTTGGAACCCCGGAGGAACGGCTCCAGTCTCGAGCATGATAATGACGATTCGCTGTATGATGCTTGCGATGTTCAGATCTTTCACTGTGCGCATGAGGACACGGTCATATCCGGGAGAAGAATCGATCTTCATCTTTGCTATGGTTTGTTGGACTTCATCTACTGATATAGATATGTCAGGCTTAGATAGAGCGTCATTGGTGTAGTTGTCCAAGATATCGTTATTGGGACTTTCGAATAGACTTGAGAAGTGATGGTAAAGCTCGGTCATCGGAATTTGACAATGTTTACTGTTCTCGCCGTCGAGAACTTTCCGAGCAATTTTTCGCCTCCGGTAGTAGTATTCGAACTGGGCGAGATCGTATTCGTATCTTGCTCTTCTTCTGGCCCTTGCGTTACGGTCCCTACGCTCGGGGTTAGTACACTTTGAGGCTTGACCTCCTATGATTGCGTCTTTTCGCTTCCGTCTTTGTCGAAAGTAAACGGTGGCGGGATGGATGGGGCCAGGGGTGTACTCAGTTGATTCGTGAAGGAATTTTTGAAAGTCCGTGACCTGAGAAAAGAAGGTCTCACGGTCGAAGTGGTCGAGGCAATTTGCTATTCGGTCAAACGTGGAATACCACTTGTCGACTTGACCTTGGAGGTTAGCTTCTCGGTGTCCAGTTACGTCCTGGGTGGTTCTGTCCAGACTTGGGGCTTGGTTTCTACGCAGGTTGTTCGCACGAGCTTGGTTAGCTTCGATAGGGTGCGATATGAAGTGAGATTGCAAAGCTCGGTGGCTTCGGAATTTTTGCTTGCATACGTGACACTCGACGGATATGTCGCTGTTGGTTGTTGCCGGAGTGTCCTCGGAGATGCTGGAGTCGTCGGGTGGGTCTGGAGGTGGACGGTCTGTGGCCACCAGTGGCAAACTCGCTTGAGGGGCTTGAGTACTACTTGTAGATGGTGTCATCGCGGTCTTGTGCATGCGGCCGACGTGAATACCCAGCCCACGGTCAGAGCCAAAAAATGTCTTGCAAGTAGAACAGATAGGCATTAAGAAAAGTCGAAAGAAAGAAATTTCGAACACAACCTCTCCAAATGGAGATCACAACTTTCGGGTTAAAAACTTTCTACATAATTACTTACTTTTAAAAAAAATTATACAGTAGTTTTCTCTGTTAAACTTTTAGTATTCTTTGCGAACAGTTCTAATCTGTAATATATAAATTTTCTAATGAAATTTTTAACAATTAGCATCTCACTGTCGATTGAATAGAACCCTGTATTGTTGCGAGCATTGTCCCAATTATAGATCTGAAGTTTTTGTGATAATGTCGAGACCTGCTTTGAAAGCACTTATTAAGACCAACAGATATAATCAGATCACCATCAGTTTTAATATTAGCTGGAAATTGAAATTCCTGAAATTGTGCCCATAAAGTTAATTTATATCTTAATAAATTTTTCTGCTTTAAACACTAATAGTAAAACTTTTTAAATGCTGTCTTAATGAAACAATTGCTTTATTAAAATGGCCTTGGAGGAGTGACGGTGCACTGAGTGAGTATGACGAAGAGATTACAATGTACAATTTGGTGATGTAAAAGACATTTTCGTTACAAATGTAATTTTAATTTGAATTTTAATTTATTTTATATGAATTTTGTTATTTATTTATTCAATAAATTATCTAATTGATTTTAGGCTTTATCAGACACAACTTTAAAAAATTAATCTAATTTATTAATAGTTTAAATATAACTGTAATTAGCTGAGCGAAGTGAACGAACGAACGAACGCACGAGCGATAGCGAGTGCGTGAGTGAGTGAGTGAACGTAGCGAAGCACTCTGTCAGCTCTCGAGAAAACCGTTTCGACTTTTCAATGGGAGAAAACGGAAGCATTGTAACAGAGGGGGAAATGCTTGTAAACAAAAAGGCTTTTTAACGGATACAACAAACTTGCTAAATGAAGCCTCGGATGATTCACCTACTAATGAAGATG
This sequence comes from Rhizoglyphus robini, assembly GCA_023373905.1. Lineage (NCBI taxonomy): Eukaryota > Metazoa > Arthropoda > Arachnida > Sarcoptiformes > Acaridae > Rhizoglyphus > Rhizoglyphus robini. The sequence continues at coordinate 729,289 of JAKIJQ010000076.1, read as the reverse complement.
CTAAATTGAGTTTAGTTGAGAAAATCCATGAATGTTTAGTTAACTTCCGGTGAGGTAATGTCGTGTTTTAATGTATTCTCTATGGGAAATAGCAATTATTACCTCGTCTTTCCGGGGGCTGTAGGGGATTGATTATAGTGAGCATTGACATGTGAGACACACCAAATTAATCGTTGGACTATGTAGATTATTTCCCGCCATTTAAAAATTAGAAATAATTCTTATCTTGATGGCAATCTACAATCAAACACAAACATTGTGAACAAATGTCGATAATGCAATGTATTTCCTATGGAAGTTTTGTCCATAGGAAATGTACATGAACAATATGTACACAAATTGCACTTGTGCACTGAAAGAAGAGAGCAAAAGAAGTCAATTGAACAGTGTCCACTATACGACACTGTCCACTATACGAGTGATGCTATTGATAGGGGACCATTGGTGGTGTAATCGATCCAAATGGATCAAATAAGGTCGTTTCATAAGTTTGTCAACACTATTTCCCAAACAACATACAATTAGGTCCTATTGCTATTGACGGCAATGTAATCGATCCAAATGGATCAAATAAGGTCGTTTCATAAGTTTGTCAACACTATTTCCCAAACAACATACAATTAGGTCCTATTGCAATTGATGGCAATGTAATCGATCCAAATGGATCAAATAAGGTCGTTTCATAAGTTTGTCAACACTATTTCCCAAACAACATACAATTAGGTCCTATTGCTATTGATGGCAATGTAATCGATCCAAATGGATCAAATAAGGTCGTTTCATAAGTTTGTCAACACTATTTCCCAAACAACATACAATTAGGTCCTATTGCAATTGATGGCAATGTAATCGATCCAAATGGATCAAATAAGGTCGTTTCATAAGTTTGTCAACACTATTTCCCAAACAACATACAATTAGGTCCTATTGCTATTGATGGCAATGTAATCGATCCAAATGGATCAAATAAGGTCGTTTCATAAGTTTGTCAACACTATTTCCCAAACAACATACAATTAGGTCCCTATTGCTATTGATGGCAATGTAATCGATCCAAATGGATCAAATAAGGTCGTTTCATAAGTTTCACAACACGCATCTCAAATCGCTCAGCTATACTGCTCGCAGTAAATTCTAGTCTTATTATCTCAAAAGGGTACTGTTAATTTATTCCCACTAATTTCTAATTGTAAATCTATAAATGTTAAAATTATTTGATTTACCCACATTCCCCTCTTTTTACTGGTTTCTAAAACTTTAAATCTTTATTTCTATTTTTCATAATTTCTTTTACTCTTTGTTTTATCATTGTAATTGATTAACTATAGATTTTTGTATTCATTTTTAGCAATTATCAAAGTTTCATTCATTAATCTTAATAATCTCAGCATTTACACTTTTCGATGTACCCTATCTTATTAAAAGGTTAAGACAAATGAAATTTTTATATACAAAATATAAAAATTATTAATTTACTCTCTTTAATTTACAATTTTACAAGTTTCAATTAAACATTTTTTCAAAAACTTTAAATGCACCAGCACTACAAGACTCTCACTGGGTGTTTAAAGCTGTTTGGTTTGGAAAATTTAGTTTGGCTCTACACGAATCTTGAGAGTAAAAACTCAGAGAAAAAGTGAACTTTTGACTTTCAACATTTATTTATTTTTCTTGGGCTTGTATTTGCTGCTATCTTTAAGCAAAGGTTAGACTATTAATTAATTAATTAATTTAATACTTGATTTTACAACTACTTAAGAAGATAAAATCTAATCTTATTGACATAATATTCCAATTCAATTTACAATTCTTAATATTCTGGAATATTAGCTTTACCTTATCTAATTTTTAGCGATTTGTTAAAATCTTTTTAAATAGGTATACAAAATAGTAAAATTTAATTTAATTTGATCATTTTAAAAAGTAACATTTAAGCACTAGATTTAATCAATAAAAATGCAAAACATTCACTTTGCAACTTCATTAAGTTGTCTCTCCATTTCACCTGGTTCTATTGGAGGAGCCTTAATCATCATTCCACTGTCACTGACATAGATCGATCCGGTAATGTTGCGTGCGTCATCAGAAGCGAGGAACGAGGCGAGATTGGCTATGTCTGAGGGTTGGCCAACTCGTTTCATCAGCATATCTGGGATCCATTTATCCAACATTTTATCGAATGCCGCCGGGTCTTCAATGCCCATTGATCGCCCAACTGCAGTAACGACTGGTCCGGGACTAAATATTTTGTTTAAATTAATGCGTAAAATATTTTGAATATTACTTGATTGAATTGACACGAATTCCTTTGGGTCCCAATTCTAGGGCTGAAGTTTTTGTCTCCATGTCGAGTGCTGCTTTAGAGGCACTGTAGACCAACATGTACTGAAATTAAAATTTATGAAAAATATTTATTTGATTAGAAATTGATTCTAAACTTACCGGAATATATGCAGCAACACTCGAAATGTTGATCACATTTCCTTGTGTCTTCTCCAAATGAGAGACTGCGCGTTGGGTCAACTCCACCACTGATCTCACATTCAACTTGAACACTTTGTCAAACTCTTCAACTAAATTTGGACTTGTGAGTGATCCATTAGGAGTTCCACCGCCAGCATTGTTGACCCGAAAGTCCAATCGACCAAACTTGCTAAGAGTTTCAACTTTCAACAATCAACTTGAAAAAGGTTTATGATTATATTTTAGATTTTATATAAAATACTATTATTTAGAATATAAAATAATCTTATTGAATTGGTTACTAAATATCATAATCTATATGTACATCATGTGTACATCAACGCCGAAACTACTGTATGGATCGGTCTGAAAATTTAACACAATGTTCGGGTGGTGGTGTAGATGTGCACTATTGATTTTGGGTCATATAGGTCAAAGGTCAAAGGAGTAATAATTTTTCAAAATTTTGTATTGAAATGTATAGAGACCGAGTGTCAACACAGTTTGTAAGTCCTCCTGTGACACAGCTAAGCACATACTCTTCCCGATGCGCCCGCTGTGCGCAATAGAGATGCGCAGTAGCAAACACATTCAAATGTGAATCGGGGACAATTTGAATAGAATGCACGTTTGTCCGAGTGTTTGTTTACGTTTTCCAAAATATTCTGCTCACCGATGATTTGAAACTAAACGTCAGTGACCATTTAAGGGTATTAACCAACGATTAAATTTTTAATAACCATACGACACTGAACAACAAATAATTAAGTGCAACCTCAAGGATTTTTAATGATTGAAAGTTTATTGAGTATGTTAAGATGCGAATTATTCCGAAAGCAATTATGAAAACACACATTTGTTTATTTATTTCAAAGTTTTTTTTCATTTTTCCTTCAAAAAATTATTCTGCCCTTCTATACAAATTTGGTGGATCCTACACTATGGATTTGTGTGATGACAATAAGGAAAATTTGATTACAGACATTTATCCGATCAATCAGATCATGAAGTGCTATCTCGAAGATTGTTGTCAATAATTTGTTGAATGGTGGATTTGTATTTGTGACCCGAACAAATATTTAGTATTTGTTTGAATTTAGTTCTTTTTACTATTTGCATCATGTGATAGGATTTATTTGGGTTTAGAAAATGAATCGAAAAATTTACAGGGAGTATATATCTAAAAATTTTAAAATGTAAAAATATGACAACCCAACCACAATTAAACTAAATTTAGAGTACATTGCCCATAGTGAATTTAGAGAGAATTAGTTGTTGATCGATTATTCGATGTTATTTAATAATATTTAATAATAATAATTATATTTTTTAATGGATCTGATGTAGGCTACAAATGGCTACATGACACGACTTCCAAAACTCAAATGCCAATTGGCTATTAAAATATTTCCTAATGATGCAGTACAAACATTTATTTTATATTGAACATGTTTTAGGCACAATTTCACAATCCCACAATTAGCGCAAAAATATCTCGGCTTTTATCTTTTTTAACCGGATTTTTAAAAATCCCAGTTACAACAGGTCCGGGACTAAATTGAAATTTAATTATATAAATTATCACTTAACATTTTTTAAAATTGTAAATTACTTGATCGAATTAACTCGAATTCCTTTTGGACCCAATTCTAGGGCTGAAGTCTTGGTGACCATGTCGAGTGCTGCCTTTGAGGCACTGTAAACCAACATGTACTGAAATTTAAGAAAAATTGTTTATTCAATTTTCATTTTATTTTAGCCTTACCGGCATAATAGCAGCAACACTCGAAATGTTGATCACATTTCCTTGTGTCTTCTCCAAATAAGGCACAGCACGCTGAGTCAACTCCACCACTGATCTCAAGTTCAACTTGAACACATTGTCAAACTCTTCGAGCAGGTTAGGACTCGTAAGTGTTCCATTGCGTGTTACATCGCCTGCATTGTTGACCAGAAAATCCAAACGACCAAACTTGCCAATAGTTTCATCGATCAATTTCTTGGGCAGTGAATCATCGAGCAGATCACCAATCACTTGATGGGGCTTCTCTCCACTAGAGACTTGTTCGATTTGGGTTGCAATTTTTTGCAAGTTTCCAGCATTTCGTCCAGTAATCACAACTTTAACTCCATATTGTGCAAATTGAATTGCAATTGCAGCACCAATTCCTGAAGAACTTCCAGTTACGAGAGCAACTTTGCCGGAGAAATCGTATTTCTTGTTGTTTGGAGTCATTTTCTTGGTTTTATTGTCAATAGAAAAGTTGTGTTAATATAATAAATTATTTGGGGTTTAAATAGTGTAAACCATTAATGAACAGCCAAATGTCTCATTAATCTCATCTTGTACTGTTCCCGCACGAAAACTAAATTAAGGCTAAATAGTTATCGTCACAAAATATATTGTCTCACAATTATCTCTCAAGTGAGTTCATATTTGAGACAGTCATATTCGTTACATTATAATTTGTTACGTTCCTTAAGACGTTTAATTTTAGTGCTCAAACAAACATCACACTTTTCATATTATTACAGTCGGAATCAGATTTATCATTTTACGTGTTAAATACTGTATATTGGTGGGATATGTTAAAGGTTTATTATTTTATTTAAATTTTTTTCTGAACCCAATATTTAATAATTAATATTTTGGTGGGCATTGCGAAATTCTTTTCACACTGGTGATAATAATAAATCCGCCAAGCAATCATTGATTGCACTGTCCTTGAACGAAAGTGTCTGAAATCTTGAAGATTGGAATGAAAATGTGTGATTGCTTCGTGAGTCAACTTTCGAAAAGGTCATTTTTTGTTACATTGTCGTGTAATTTTATTTACTTGTTTTAATTTTAGTTTTATTTGTTTTTAATAGAATATTTATTTAATAGTTTATACGTTGGGTTGAAACTTTGGATCTACAACAAGACCACAAAGGCTTTTGATAATATACCGCATGAAATTACATTGTTTAATTGAACTTTTATCTTTTACCTTTAATTAATTACAAATTAAATAACTATTGTAGAAGTCTAATATTATAATATAAAAAATTAATTTAATATCAGCGATTTACTATAAGTTAAACGAATTATTTTTCGAATATATTCAATTTAGATAATAGTTCATTTATAAATATTCTGTCTTTGTTGTGGACAGTTATAATCAGTGGTAATGGGCACTCGTTAATTTTTTGTATGGAATTATTGAAAATATTGAGTTCAAGTACATAGAAATAATCTTTTATAAACTCAACTCTTCAGATTTGCATCTTTATGACAATTGTTTATTAAGTTTCACAAGAATAATAATAATTATTATTCAAGAAATTTGAACAAATTATAATTTAATTTAATCAGTTTAGTTGTAACATTCAAGCACCTTAAGGTTCGTTGAGTTGTCTCTCCATTTCACCTGGTTCTATTGGAGGAGCCTTAAGCATCATTCCACTGTCACTGACATAGATCGATCCGGTAATGTTGCGTGCATCATCAGAAGCGAGGAACGAGGCGAGATTGGCTATGTCCTCTGGGTACCCCACTCGTTTCATCAACATATCTGGAATCCATTTGTCAAATATTTTTTCGAAAGCCGCCGGGTCTTCAATGCCCATTGATCGTCCAATCGCAGTTACCACTTGTCCAGGGCTAGATTGTAATAAATAATTTAAATTAAAACTTAATGTTCTTTTAAATTGTAATTACTTAATTGAATTGATTCGAATTCCTTTAGGTCTCAATTCTAGTGTAAAGTTACTTTGTTCAGTGAGTACAGTTCTTTAAAACAGGTCTACCAAACTAATTTAATATCATAAATTTAATTAGTCAAGAAATAATTTAGGATAAGTATTTCATCTTCACTGGGTTTCTATGTAGACAAATGAGCAAATGTGCGCAATTCAAATCGTGTAAAATTCAACATCTCAACAGACATGTCTTTTTTGAATTTCAGGAACGCCAAATGAACAAGTTGACAACATTATTTTTAGGTAAACTCATCTTTTCATATTTATTTTTTATGTCTATGGCTCTATGGCTTCTTAATGATGGCTTGTTGTTCTAAAATCTTTAAATCTTTTATATTTCATTCGAATGTTTTATAATTTTATCAAAATTTATTCAACCATTTGATTCAGGGGATATTAAGGTGTATTTTTCTGTATTCTAAACAAACGGTGACAACAAATAACTAGTTACTTATATAATTAATTGATATTGCAAATTGTTTCTCAGTTCTATCTAGGTTTATTGTAGAATCACAAATCTTGTAGCCACTATAGTTTAAAGTCACTGACAAAAATTGACCCAACAATGAATTGCACTTTTTTTAATCGTTCATTTGTTTAAGTAATTGGGCTATGATTCCACATGGATTTATTTCAAAATGGATGAACTACTATTTGTCTTTTTAACATTTAAAAAATCACAATTTAATTGTATTAAAAATAAACTTAATTCAAAAATATATTTCAATCTCATTGACATAATATTCAATTTACCATTCTCTTGAAATTCTAGAATGCTAGCTTTGCCATTTCACTGACCCGAATGGTAAAAAGTAAAAAAAAAGTTTAGCTGTTTATTTAAATCTTCTAAATAAGTTGAGAAAATATTAAAATTTAATTTAATTTAATCAAGTTAAAAAATTACATATTAAGCACCATATTTTCTTAATAAAATACCAACCATTTACTTTGAAACTTCATTAAGTTGTCTCTCCATTTCACCACGATCAATTGGAGGAGACTTAATCATTATTCCACTGTCACTGACATAGATCGATCCGGTAATGTTGCGTGCATCATCAGAAGCGAGGAACGAGGCGAGATTGGCTATGTCCTCTGGCTGGCCAACTCGTTTCATCAGCATGTTTGGGATCCATTGGTCTAACATTTTTTCGAATGCCGCCGGGTCTTCAATGCCCATTGATCGTGCAACTGCAGTTACTACTGGTCCGGGACTAAATTAATTTTTTCACTTAAATCTTTGAAACGTTTAAATTTTAAATATTACTTAATTGAATTGACTCGAATTCCTTTTGGACCCAATTCTAGCGCTGAAGTTTTGGTCACCATGTCGAGTGCGGCTTTCGATGCACTGTAGATCAACATGTGCTGTAATGATCATTTATTAGATAATTTGTAAAACAATTACAATTCAAACTTACCGGAATATATGCGGCAACACTCGAAATGTTGATGATCTTTCCTTTGGTCTTCTCCAAATGAGGCACAGCACGTTGAGTCAACTCCACCACTGATCTCACATTCAACTTGAACACATTGTCAAACTCTTCCAAAAGATTTGGACTTGTGAGTGATCCATTTGGAGTTGCACCGCCAGCATTGTTAACTAGAAAGTCCAATCGACCGAACTTGACAATGGTTTCGTCAATCAACTTTTTCGGGAACGAATCATCGAGTAGATTACCAATGATCTGAAGTGGTTTCACTCCACCAGAGACTTGTTCGATTTGTTTGGCAATTTTTTCAAGATTTGCAGCATTTCGTCCGGTGATTGCAACTTTAGCTCCATATTGAGCAAATTGAATTGCAATTGCAGCACCAATTCCTGAGGAGCTTCCACTCACGAGGGCGACTTTGCCGGAGAAATTGTATTTCTTGTTGTTTGGGGACATTTTACTTGTAGTTGTTTTGTTGGGTGTTTGAAGTAAACTAAAATTGGGCTTCAATCAACTGCTCGCTTAAATACCATTGTATAACTGTGCAAGTGCAACCTCAAGTGCAAATATCATAAAAATACCGCTTCACTCAAAGGCCCACTTGTGATTATCAAAACGAACGACAAACGTTTGCTTAAAAGTGTGTTCATAAAGTTAATTTACATTTTACAAAAGTTATTTCCCCTCTTAAACATTAATATTGAAACTTTTTATTCGCCCTAATAAAGAAACAATTGCTATATTAAAATGGCATTGGAAGTGAGTGAAGGTGCAGTTGATGAGTGGGAAGGAAGTCACGAGAGATTACAATGCACAATTTTGGTGATGTAAAAGACATTTTCGTTACAAATGTAATTTGATTTATGATTTATTGGATTTTAATTTTGTTAATTAATTTATTGTCTAATTGATTTTACGTTGACCGCAAACAGTTCACTTCATTTAATGGTAAAAAATAAAATACTATCTTTATGTTTTAATTCATTATTCTGCCGTGCTTATTAAGATATATGAAAACATTATCATGAAATTTAGATCGTATAATTTTCTACTTACTACACTTTTTATTATGTTTTTTAATTAAACGTTTATTAAAATTTTAATTAGAAGATTTAAACTCGTATCCTAATTTAAACGTTTTTTAAAGTATGTATGTTAGCTATGAACAATCGATATCGATAATATGTAAATTTTGAAATTTTTAGTAAAGTTGAATATTAAATTTTTGTGGTATAAATAGTGTTTGATACCTTATCTCAACTTATACAGTTCATGTTCGAAAATGAAATTAAGGGTAAAAAATTATCTTCATAATTAAAATTATCATAATTATCTAGTGAGTTCATATTTGAGACAGTCTTTTTCGTTTCGATCTTAAGACGTTCAGTGCTCAAACAATCAGTCTACTTTATATGTTTAAGCAGTTGGTATCAGTTTTATCAGTGTACATGTTTTCATGTGTTTTCAAGTCTACGAGTATGAAAAGGTTTATAATTTTTTAAAAAATCAATTTGATAATTTTCATTTTGCTTTTTAATTTTTTGGAATCCATTTAATTATATCTCAAATTCATATAGATTCTTTTTAAGTTTACAAATAAAATAATTACTACAATTTAAATTCTCTGACAATGGTCGACCTAGAAATGTTGATTAACTGTTCGATTCAGCAATTTTCATGGTTTGCTATCTGAGTTATAAATGGTTAAACTATTTATTTGTTAACATTTTTAATTTTTCAAATTTAAAAATAAATAAATAAAAATAAACTTTTAGATGCCAGGTAATCTTCTATGCAAAATGAAAAATTTGCACTGAATATTTCATTATTATCATTTTCGTGCGCATTACGGAATTCTTCAAGCAATTAAACTTAATTTTTTTTCTTTAATTACTGATTGTACTGTCCTTGAACGAAAGCCTCTTCAATCTTGATGAGTGGCATGAAAATGTGTGATTACATCGCTCTGATTTTGTGATAAAAAGTCAGTTTTGTTACAAATGTAATTTGATTTATTTGATTTTAATTTGGTGGTTTAAATATTTTCTTGTTTGCTTTTTGTATATTTACTTAACGGTTTATATGTTTATGTGAAACTTTAGATCAACGACAAGTGTTCTTGATTATGTACAGACAGATTTTGTATCTCTGTCACATTTCTTTCTTCATATTTACAAGATTAATCATTGTTTTTAGTATCAAATAACATGAAAAGTAAAACTACAATTTTAAATTCAACAATATATATCTCATTGATATAATATTCCAATTAAATTTCCAATACTTTTAATATTCTAGAATGTTAATTTCACCTTTTCATTAACCTGTATGGTAAAAAATAAAAAAGTCTATCGGTTTAATCAAAGCTTCTAAATTGGTAGACAAAAATATAAAAAACTTAATTTAATTTATTCAAGTTAAAAAGTAACATTTATGCACCAGATTTTCTTGATAAAATACATAACAATTACTTTGCAACTTCATTAAGTTGTCTCTCCATTTCACCACGATCAACTGGGGGAGCCTTAATCAGCATTCCACTGTCACTGACATTGATCGATCCGGTAATGTTGCGTGCATCATCAGAAGCGAGGAACGAGGCGAGATTGGCTATGTCCTCTGGCTGGCCAACTCGTTTCATCAGCATATCTGGGATCCATTTATCGAACATTTTTTTCATAGCCTCAGGGTCTTCAATGCCCATTGATCGTGCACCTGCAGTTACAACTGGTCCGGGGCTAAATATTTTGTTTAAATTAAATCATAAAATATTTTAGATATTACTTAATTGAATTGACACGAATTCCTTTGGGTCCCAATTCTAGGGCTGAAGTCTTGGTCACCATGTCGAGTGCTGCTTTAGAGGCACTGTAGACTAACATGAACTGAAATTAAAAAATTATGAAAGATATTTATCTAATTAGAAATTGACTCCAAACTTACAGGAATATATGCAGCAACACTGGAAATGTTGATGATGTTTCCTTGTGTCTTCTCCAAATGAGGCACAGCACGTTGAGTCAACTCCACCACTGATCTCACATTCAATTTGAACACATTGTCAAACTCATCAACCAAATTTGGGCTAGTGAGTGTTCCATTGGGAGTTCCACCGCCAGCATTGTTGACCAAAAAGTCCAATCGACCAAACTTTCCCAACGTTTCATCTATCAACTTTTTCGGGAACGAATCATCGAGTAAATTACCAATGATCTGCAGCGGTTTCACTCCACCCGAGACTTGTTCGATTTGTTTGGCTATTTTTTCAAGATTTGCAGCATCTCTTCCAGTGATCGCAACTTTGGCTCCATATTGAGCAAATTGAATTGCAATTCCAGCACCAATTCCTGATGAGCTTCCACTCACGAGGGCGACTTTGCCAGAGAAATCGTATTTCTTGTTGTTTGGAGACATTTTACTTGTGTGAAGCAAACTAATATTGCGCTTTAAGCAACTGTTCACTTAAATACCAATGTACGATTGCAAGCTCAAGTGCAAATATCATTAAAATACCGATTCACTCAAAAGCCCACTTGTGATTATCAATGAAACGACAAACGTTTGCTTAAAAGTGTGTTCATAAAGTTAATTTATATCTTATAATTATTAATATTTTTTCCTTTCTTAAACACTAATAGTAAAACTTTTTAAACGTCAAACAAAAGCGACAATTGTTTTATTAAAATGGCCTTGGAGGTGAATGATGGTGCACTTGTTGATTGGTAAAGTAATTGTTTGTGTGATTATGATGGACAATTTTGTGATGTAAAAGACATTTTCGTTACAAATGTAATTTGATTTACGATTTATTAGACGTTAATTTTGTCAATTAATCATGTAATAATTTAATTGTTTCTTTTCGTTTAAAAATAATTTAATTTGTTCATTTAATGGTAACTAATGCCTAATCAAACAAAAATCTGTTTTAGCTTATTTTTCTGATTGTGCCCATAAGAATACTTGCAGTAAACATAATACTTGCACTATATGAATTTACACACAATAATTTTATGTTAGTTATATTTTTCTTTTTCTTTTAGTTTTATCTTAAAATTCTGGAATAACTAATTTGGGTTGTACCTAAATATTTAAATGTTTCATAGAATCTACTGTGAGTTTTTAAAGGTTAAACTATATAACTTTAATTTTCCAATTTCAATTTAATCAAATGAAAGTTAGAATTGAGAGTATTTTTTGCATCCAGTCAATCCAGTGAATCACGTCTGCTAATATTTACCTCACAGGGTTACATGAATGTTAAAAGGTTAAAATTTAATCAATCATGTTCCTTAAAATGAAAATAATAATATTTTATTTATTATTTACAATTGTATACTTCCAAATACGAAAAATATTTGTTTGTTTAACTCATTCTGTTTTAACTGGTAAGAAATCTATGATTATTATGTTTGATTCGTGTCTAAATGGTTCATCCAGTTTTTTGGGTGAATTGTTTAAGTTGACAAAATGATGAAAACTTCATCTAAAAACTAGTACCAATCCTTAGTTAAAGCCACGCCTTGAATCCTTGAATTCATTTCCACTTCTTCCAAGCTGACTGTAAGTTCTTTATTCGAGTTACCACAGTAACTGTTATCGATTGAACAAATAATATTGCGTGCAACGTTTGACCAACTGAGTTAACTATTTCCACTAGAAAGCGTACATTAGATCGAATATTAAATGAAGTTTGAAAATTGAATAGAGAAATTTACTTTATGAATTGAAATTACACCATAGACTCTCCAATGAATTATCGTTTGTTTTTGAGGGCTACACTAAGAAATAAAAATATAAAACAGCTTTAACCCACCATCTACGGAATAAAATTAAACACCACCATATTTAGATATTTAGTTTATACATTATTTTTCTTGTAATTCACAAATATTGTTCAATTTTGTTGTTTGAACACAATAAAGCTATTCTCCATTTTATATTTGCCGTATATTAGTTTAGATAAATCGTAGTTTTTCTTCGGCTTTTGACTTTTGCGATTTAATTAAAATTCTTAAAATTTTGAATTCCGAAATATTCTAAACATTCTTCTAAAACATTTATTCACATTTTAATTTGGAACTTTCCATTTTGATGTTTTTAAAAGGTCAATTAAAATTATTTTTAAAAAATTAGTTTAAATCTTATAAATCTGTTGTTTTGTATCAAAACACAGTATTAAAACACTATTTTTCCATTTCATTTATTTTCTCAATCCAGAATTAATAAACCGACTCAACAAATGTTATATGTTCCAGTCTCGAGTCTCCCTGAGTTCATCATTCATCCTCAAATTTAAACGATATGATGATTTCTTTAAAAGGCATTCAATGTTGCGCAACTTTGTTGCTATTAGTTCTTAACAAATATTCTTTTATACAATTGAAATTATTCCTTTATTAAGTTATGTAAGCTGTCGATGTTCGGCTTTCAAAACGGTCTTAGCTTTACAATAATGCCTTTAGGCTACATTTAATTCATATACTATTTAGCATAACAATTGAGAATTTTTTTTATTACAGGTCAACAAAAACTTATCATGAGTTAGTTTCATTTTTTGTGATTTCTCCAATGATCTACGTGAAAAGTTTATACTAATTTAAAATGGTTTTGGAAAATCATAGATTTTTACTGAAACTTAGTTTTTAATTAGCGCTCAGAAATGACAGAAACTTGAATTAAACATTTGTTTTGGTTTGTCTTTAATTAAAAACTCAGAGAGCTCGCAATTCGACATAATGTCAAAGTTGAATATTCAAAATGACAATTCACTTGATAGTTTGCTCGATTTGCTTGTCTAGATCTGTCTTCTTTGTTTTATTACTGGTCAACAATACTTGTTTCATTTATGATTTTATTTAACTTTAAGTGAGTTATAAAATCAAGGATTTCATGCCTCCAATCAATCTGTTTCTATAATTACTTATAAATTATTTCGAACACTTTCTCGCATATTTTATTAAAATTTGAACAAAAAACTTGTTGATTAATTGATTGATTCATGTCTTTAATTAAAGGATTATGAGCTGATACTTAGTATGCTTATGTTGATATGTTTGTATTTAATTTTAAATACTGTTATAATTACAGTACTCAGTTTGAAAGTTGTAAAATGCGAAAACCAATAAATTGCTTTAAAATACGATCATATTACTTTAGTTTGGGCTATCGTTTTTGTAATCGGTCACTAAAATATTTAATATTCAACATAATATTTGTACAGTTTCATTATTTTATTTTCAAAACAAATAATCATCTTGTATTTTTTTTAAAGTTAAATCTTTCCTTTTCTTATCAAATTAATATTTTCTATAACATTTTTATAAGTTTTCCATGTTAAAATGTCGAAAAATGTTAAAATTGCAAACAATGCATATTGGCATGTAAAAAGACCACAATTTCAAAGCAAGATCAATTCAAAATGTTAGTGTTTTCAGTTTTCAATTTATATTCCATTATCTGTTTACATAAATTTTTCATAGTTGAGACCATGCTCAAGGGATTGTCTAAATGGCGCGACTAATCTGACGGAAAAATACAGCAGTTTCTCTGGTTTCCTGCTCTTTACTAAGGGTCATCAATACTGGTTAAAATCCTAAATTTAAACACAAACACAAACAAGATATTTAATTAAATGCCCTTATTTCCAAATTTAAGCATTAAAACCACTAACAATAATATCAATAATTATACCCACTTATTTCTTCTTGAACTTTCCTTTTACAGCTTCAAAAAGGTCTTCAAGTAATAGTAGATAGCAACGATTCCAATTTCAATGTTTTACTTGCAAACTGTCAAATAATTCTTACATGTTTTAGATTTAGATTTTTATATCAGAATAGTTTGCAGAAGTTAATAGAATAATATGTTATCGAAATTTTATTGCAATGATTTTAATAAAAGTTCAACAAAAACTAATTAATTTTGTCTAACATCACTGAATCAATTTAATGTTCAAATTTAATTTTGGAATCGTACACCAAATTTGATACCATTTATAGTATCCTTTAATAGGTTAAATTGTTTATTGTTTTTAAATTTCTTGAAATAAAAAACGGAGTTTAAAAAGATTTAGTTTATTTAAATCTTAAACTTTTTTAACAGTAAAACTTTTTTATTAAAAAAATAATTGTAAAACAGTTGTACATGTTATATTTTTGACTCATCTTCAAGCTAAAAAGGTTTATACTTAAAAATTTTATTTCATTTTTTTTAATTTGTGAGTTTAAAGTATTGAGAATTTATCCTATAACGAAAGCAGTAGTTTAAAAAACGTTAGCAAAGTATATTTTTTGTGGTTTCCAGATTTTTCAAGGAAAAGTTGTTTATTTCAGCTTTATTATTACATGATGGATTCTAATCAAAATATTTGACAGAGTTTTGCTTTTTTAGATTTAAATTCGGGTCATCAAACAAACAATCGGACTCAGAATATAGTAAATGAAAGCAATTATCCAATAATAAAATGATTTTATCAGGGTTTTCGCAAAAGTCTTTCTGCAGCGCCATCTCGTTGGTGCAAAGACAACTGTAGGATGTCTGTCCGTCTGCAGGATTAACTTATGTCTTTGTCTTATATCAATCCCTCTCCAATCTTGAATACAGGTCAACAGAACTAATTAAAACTTGATTTCATAATAGAATTTATATTGAATAAAATAATTTATTTTTTTATAAACTCGATTCCAATTGCGATTATATTGTCTTTCAGTAATGAAAGTATTCTGGACAGTGAGTTAACTTAAAAATGTTACATGAATTTGTTAGTATTCATGTATCCAGAATAGACGCATTTTTCAGGGAAGATTCAACAAGTTCTCCAAACTCAAATCTGTTGAAAGTCATTTGGATCAGTTCGGCCACTGATAAGAAAACTTCTATAAGTGCACAGCTCCTACAACTTCGGTATTAAAAGGTTAAAATGTATCAATAAATAAAATATATTAAATAGTCTTATTTTATTAATTAATTTTTTTAATAATTAAAATTTGTGCTCTTTGCCATCCCACTATATATGAAGAGTCCCATTTGTTTATAATAAATTCTTTCTCTTCAAAAGATTGCTTCTTTGATTTTAACTTATTCCTAATTAAATTCATGTTTAATTATTTTGTATTAATATCAATAAATTAATTTAAAATAACTAACTCTTGTTTAATTCAATTACATTATCCAAGACTAAAATATTATGTTCTGACAATCTCCTAGATTCGACTAGGTAACCGTAACACTACTACTGTGTGTTATCATGATGATGGTTTGTGTTGCGATCCGTGTTTGTATGCAGAAATCGATTTGTTCAGTATGTCTTGTGACTCTTCTGATAGTATGATATCTAATGAGCATGAGGTTTGAGTTCGAGCTAGTCCGAGCGACAATTTTCCCAAATTTTTTCTTCCCTAATGCAAAAATTGTACAATATATACAACTCTTCAATTAACAGCATCATGACTTTTAATCAAATTCCATATTTAAGCATTCAAACCAGTAACAATGGTGTTATTAATATTTATCCTTAATTATTTTTTTCGCACATTCGAAACTTATCGTCCCGATTCTGCATCAAAAATGGTTTCAAAAAGTTAAAATTACAAAATCTATAAAAAGTCTGTTTGTCTCCGAGAAAAATCAATCTAACCAAGAACTAATTTGCGTTATTCTGTCCTTCTTTAGTATAAATGGTTATAACTATTAACGACCAGATGGTTTATACGCGGACTCTCGAATCTCAATGAAAAAAATACAGGAGGTTTAGGACTATGTGAATAGTTTACCTTTCAATTTTTATGAAAGAATGGCCATAGGTTCTCGAGTTATAAAATTCCAAAGTTTATTACGCGCGCTTCTGGTAGTGACGCACTCTTGGTCTCTTTTCAGATGTGTGCGACCGCGTTGCTCGGAAGCACACACGCCCGCGCATGTCTCCCAATTATGTTTATAATTAACATTCATATCCCACACATGCTAACTTTTGCTCGATATTAATTTATTTATTGAAAATATTGCATCGTGAGAAATGGTAATCATCTGAATGAAAGAATTGCGAAAAACAAAATACAATTTGACACTATGAACATCGAATAAAGATATCCTTGTCGCAATCACCTTCATCACAATTGGCTAGTTCACTTTTATGAATTCCAAATGCAAATTCAACCGTATGTTTATTAAAGCGAATTATTTCTTCGGTTTGGTTCGTTCATTCTAAACCCGAAATCAAATCGTCAAGCATCTCCTCCTCATTACCATCATCTTCAGACATCGAATCACATTGGTAAAGTACTTCGATGTAATCACCGTTGAAGAAGTCAAGACATGTGACAAATATAACCACAGTTTGTAATTCTTCAGCAGTTGCCTCCCCCGATGACCGACGTGTTGTACTCTTCAATGAGTCGCAGAAGCAGTTCAACAGTTCGGATAACTCGATTCTTGTCCATATTGGTTGATTGATTCAAAACACCAAAGTAGATAATTCAAATCAAGCCGAGAGCACGTTTGTTTACAAACAAACAGAACGAGGCAGCCACTTTGTGAAAACATGTGTATTGCTAACCTGCTCACCAACGACGATACTTTACAAAATATCACAATTGTCCAAAGAATAATAAAAATTTGTATATGATTTGTTCTTTGTTTCAAAGCTGGCTCGGTGTGCATTCTTTCATTGTACCAGCCCCAATTCCGAGTGTGCACTCTGTGCAGCTCTGTGCTGGAGGACAGCGGAGGTGTGAGCTGCGAGCTCGGCGCGCTTTGTGTCACTAAAAGTGTGCCGAGATTAGAGCGATTCAAGAACTTTGGAATTTTATAACTCGAATACCTATGGCCATTCTTTCATAAAAATTGAAAGGTAACCTATTTACGTAGTCCTAAACCTCCTGTAATTTTTTCATTGAGATCCGAGAGTCCGCGTATAAACCATCTGGTCGTAAATTGAAATGTTTTGAAATTATTTGTTTAAGCTCAACTGACTATTGTTTCTTTTATAGAATCTGTTTGATAAACAATCGACAATGTTGTCAGTGTTTAATATATTCTTTGTTATGAGTTGACACTTGCGGTTAGGTATATTTTATTTAATTATGTTTAGCGGTGTAATTCTTAAATGGTTTATATATTTTTTTATTACTAAAACTTTAGTTTTCAAACAAAATTCATAATAATTTTAAGAATAAGTTAAAACAATACAATTTTCCAATAATAAATTAAATTTTAGAAATATAATTTAATGACTGATAGAATTAGCGTTGTAGTATATTTTAATGGTAAAACTAATAATATCCTATTCAAACTTTGTTAATAAATTTTGTGTACATTTACATGTTTTCAAAATTGTGAACCCAATTCTGCATTACAAACTTGTAATAAAACTTGGCATACTTTATACTTCAATATTTAATACTTGTATCTATTTTTTAACTGTTTTAAATGCTGCCCTAATTTCAATGTCCAACGATCGCTCAATACCAATGCGATTATAAATATTACTTGTTTGAATTTAAAATAAATTAAAATTTAAATCCTATATGTACCAATTCCAAAGATGAAGTTTTTTTTGTAACCACACAGAGCAATGCCTCAATAAAATCCATTCTAAAAAATCCTATTGGTCCATCAATAGATTTTTCTTTATTGCAACTGGTTTCAAAATTATCTTTTTTAGCGAGACTCTTTTAGAGTCGTAAGCTTATGCTATTGCCATCGTGTCTGTCTGTCTGTCTGACCGTCCGTCCGTCTGTCTGTAAACCTTTGGTCCATATTCTGAGAGAACCGTAGACCCTAAAATTACTAAATTTGGCATACATACACTAGGGAGTATATGTAATCGATTAGTCAGAGCAAAACTGGGCGTCATGGATCATGACGCCCATTCTGGTGACAAATGTATTCTGAGAGAACCGTAGACCCTAAAATTACTAAATTTGGCATACATACACTAGGGAGTATATGTAATCGATTAGTCAGACCAAAACTGGGCGCCATGGATCATGACGCCCATTCTGGTGACAAATGTATTCTGAGAGAACCGTAGACCCTAAAATTACTAAATTTGGCATACATACACTAGGGAGTATATGTAATAGAATAGTTAAACCAAAACTGGGCGTCATGGATCATGACGCCCATTCTGGTGACAAATGTATTCTGAGAGAACCGTAGACCCTAAAATTACTAAATTTGGCATACATACACTAGGGAGTATATGTAATCGATTAGTCAGAGCAAAACTGGGCGTCATGGATCATGACGCCCATTCTGGTGACAAATGTATTCTGAGAGAACCGTAGACCCTAAAATTACTAAATTTGGCATACATACACTAGGGAGTATATGTAATCGATTAGTCAAACCAAAACTGGGCGCCATGGATCATGACGCCCATTCTGGTGACAAATGTATTCTGAGAGAACCGTAGACCCTAAAATTACTAAATTTGGCATACATACACTAGGGAGTATATGTAATCGATTAGTCAGAGCAAAACTGGGCGTCATGGATCATGACGCCCATTCTGGTGACAAATGTATTCTGAGAGAACCATAGACCCTAAAATTACTAAATTTGGCATACATACACCAGGGAGTATATGTAATCGAATAGTTAGACCAAAACTGGGCGCCATGGATCATGACGCCCATTCTGGTGACAAATGTATTCTGAGAGAACCGTAGACCCTAAAATTACTAAATTTGGCATACATACACTAGGGAGTATATGTAATCGATTAGTCAGAGCAAAACTGGGCGTCATGGATCATGACGCCCATTCTGGTGACAAATGTATTCTGAGAGAACCGTAGACCCTAAAATTACTAAATTTGGCATACATACACTAGGGAGTATATGTAATCGACTAGTCAGACCAAAACTGGGCGCCATGGATCACGACGCCCAATTTTGGTAGCGCCAAGTTTTACAAAAGATTTTTGTGGTCACTATGTTGAAAATGATGAACAAATGTGTTGCACATTTTAAATAAAAATATTGGTCCCAATACACCTCTTTAGTGATCCAAATGAATCAAATAAAGTAGTTTTAAAAGTTTCTCAGTTGATAGTTCAAGTTTCTATTTTTTAAGAGTCTCGCACTTTGCCTGGCTAGCCAGACAATCTTATTTTTTACTTACAGTTTCTTTTCCAAGGCAAACTTTTTACTGTCAAGTTAATTAACTGGTAAAGTTAAAGTCAATATCGCATTATTTCTCCCGAGTTTAAGATTTATAGAAAGTTTTGTGAATAATTACATTTTTGATTCTAATCAAGATAAAACATGATTTTACTTTTATTGACAGATATGTTCCATCATTATTTAACGGGTTTCATTGAGAACAAAAGCGCAAGTCTATTCGTGTGTGTTATTTAAGTAATTAATACTCAAGCAAGCATAGTTATGAAAAATTTTTTTATAAAAAAATATCAAAACAATCAAAAGTACATAGAGTTTTCATGTTTTTTGTAACACTTTTCGAAATTAAATTCTTACAATTTTATGTAAGGAATACCTAGGATGTGTTAAAACGGTAATTTGTATTATGTTAATTTTTCAGAATATGCAAATAAAGATTTTTAACAATTAAATGATTAATAAATATATTTTTTATCAGTTAGAAGCGAACCTAAATATTATTAGTATTGATGTATGATGAATTAGACAAACTTGTTCAGTTCAAGAGACACTTTGTTTTCAAAAGTGCGTTTAGAATTTTGTGTTTTTTATATTTTCATTTTTTAAACAATTTTTTTTAATATGAATGATGGATATTTACAAAGGTATACTACAGTCCTGGACATAATGATAGGTATTTTTGAAAAAGTGTGATATTTCCCAGAGGTCATCACCAAATATTCTGAAATTTTTATATGTTAGAGATGGTCTGTATACTATACTTGATCAGGCGACAAAGTCTTATCTTATCTTTAATCTTGAGAGAAATAAATATTTTTGCAAAAAAATGCATTTTTAGCTGGTCATAAAGATAGGTATTTTCAAAATATAATCTATTTATTATCAAAATTATCAAACACTGTCAGGTTATTATTACGGATTATATTTAGACATACCTCGTGCGTTACGAATTACCCAAAAAATCCGACCTTTTACATTATCAAATATTTTTTGGATCTACTTTTGATCCAATTTGGTAAAATCGAGTTTAATCCGACTGTTCCAGCTGCCTCACATTAGCAAACTGCTCTAAATTTTTATAAACAGAGCTTGAAAGTATTTCTCAGCCATTTTCAATGCTATTCAGGCCAGGAATCGAGTTGATCATTCAAAAATCTAAACATTATGTTCGTCCAACCTGGAAGTTTTTTCATGAAAATAGCGAATCGAGGAGCTATGTAGTACGAATATCCATTTTGGACTGATGATTTTGCTTGCATTTGAAAGTAGAGCAACACTAAGACTTAATTTGTAATATGCACTATTCTGTTTGTCCACACAAACAATGATTCTCAACTTTCCGTACAAACCGTTCGAGAACCAGATCATCAATGAACCATCACCATTTTGCTATTTGAAAATGATCATGGGATTCTTCTTTATATCGTTCCAGTACGAGTGCCATCTATAGATATCCCCTAATTTTCGCATTTTATAGTTCAAAAATAACACTTTGCACCATTCAAGGTTCCAAGTCTAGTGAATGTGGAAAAACTCAATTTTGGCTATTTCGAGTCAAACACGAGTTTTGTTTCATTTCCATGTTAAACGCTTATTGAGCTTCTTTTGGACTTGGTTGGCAGTTCGAGCAGTTACTTCAGTGTTGTTTATGTCATTAATTCGTCTAGATGATAATTTTAAGTTGTTGGAAATATTCAATATGGGGCGTTGGTCTAGTAGAGTCAACTTCTGCTTCCAATCTAAACTTTTTCTGATGCCATAATTGTTGAAATCTTCTAGGAATTGACAAATAAAGTTGGCCATCAAACTCAATTTAGTTAAAATATTATAAAATGTATCTTTAATTCCATGAAAGAAGCTGTTTCGGGTTCGATCTGGGACTTTCAAACTTTTTACTGGTATCATTCTGGAGTTTTGTTGGAAGTTCGCTAACAACAACAAAATAAAGTGCAAGTAAGCAAATAAAAAAACACGTGGATAGAGGGAAATGAGAGAAATAATCATAAATTAAGTTTTCAATAAATAAATAACGTTGAAAATATTGAAAAAACATCCAAATTCCGCGAAATTCGAAAAAATACCTATCATTTTGTCCAGCCAAAAAATGTGTTTTTTGGCAAAAATATTTATCTCCCTCAAGATTAAAGTTAAGATAAGAAATTTTTTACTGATAAAGTACTGTATATAGGCCACCTCTAATATATAAAAATTTCAGAATATTTGGTGATGACCACTGGAAAATATCACACTTTTTCAAAAATACCTATCTTTATGTCCAGGACTGTATGTCTTTTACTTTAAATGATTAAGCTTGCAAAATTTCCAAAACTTCTGTGTGACATTGTTACACTCTCAATGATCTAAGTTCGTTGTTTTGATTAATTGACTAATTAATCTTCAAATTGTTGTTAGCACTAAGAATTCTCCAGTGTGGAGTTATACGTCAGTAAGTAAGTCTGTGATTTTATTATTATTGTTTATTGATACTGACTCATCTGCATTCTGTTGAGTTCTCCTAGTAGAACCAAACTTGATCTGTTTCGGTCTTCTGCTTTTCCCGTTGTCAATTTCAGTCAATCCACGCGTGTCACCCACGATCGCCTTGAAGTGCAGTATTGCCTCCTTGACACTTGTTTTGATTATACTGCCAAAATGATTTATCTTATTGGCTTCACCTTCAAGCTCCTCTTGCTGTCAATCATTTTCATCAATTCAATCTCAGCAGCTCCTGGACATTTGGGCATGCCTGATCCAACTACTTCCAACTTCAATCAAGTCCATAACATCAACGACTTCTTTTACATTTATATACATGTCTTTGGATTGGTTTTCACAGGTGGCATCGTGATCTATATCATTTGGCGAATCTACTTGGCATGTACAGATTCCCAAGTTCAATTAGAAGAAAGAAATGGTTGAGCCATTGGTGCGAATAACTATGATCAAAACAATAATGGCTTTGAACTTCACCGATTCCGCATTTAATAACTTGATTAAAGCTTGGCTTCTCCATGAATGGCATCAAAGAATTTATACGATTTATTATTATTGGGTTTAGGCATTAGCTCAACATTTCACATATAATTTTCTTAATTTATGATTTTTAATTGAATAGAGCAATGTTTTTGCAATAAATTTTACGTAACATTTTAATTTGTATTTCTTTTGCTTATTGGCATTTAAAAATGCGAACAATTTAGATGAATTATCAAATGACTTATGTGCAAGCTGGCAGTTTTAGTAAATTTTGTGCCTGACTTGCCAGACAATCTTATTTAGCTTAATTTAGACACTAGTTCGTATAGCGCGTTTCAGCGTTTAAATCCAATTTTCAATAATTAATCTTATTGAAAAGAAAAACAAACTTTAATAAAGTCTTTAAAGACTGCTAATGTTCTGTTAATCTCACTCATAATATAGTGTTGTGGTGGCTCGGTACGAGCCACACTTGGCTCGGCCGGATACAAACCAAACACAACATCCGAAGCTATTGCATCGCGCGACCGTGAGAACTCGCGCTTGTTGATACATAGCATCACGTACACACACATCACATACCGATCTGTTCTGATTCACATTCAGAGAGAACTCGACCGCCGATCACGGCGGTCGCAATAGACCACTCTCTCTCCGATGTATTCAATCACTTTGCCAATAAACTCAATCTAGTCAAGTGTTGCGTTCGATCATTCTTTAATCATTGGTTTAGCTTGACCATCAGTCAAGCGACCTCCACACTGGTGACCCGGCTACGAACACGTGGAAGACCTTCAAAAATTGGCACCAGTTCTACACTGGTGACCCGAACAACGAACATGTGAAATACCTTCAAAATGGGCACCGTTCTACACTGGTGACCCAAACTACCAACATTTGGAACATCATCAAATGGGCATCATTCTACACAGGTGACCCGCAATTCAATCACGCAAAAATCCATCAAATTTCACCACTTCTACACTGGTAACATGTTCCACTCACGAATGATCAAGGCACCGACCACACTGGTGACCAACAACCATCATGCGAATCAAATATCCATTCATCTCACCGTCAACATTGGTGATCAGATGAACAAACACGAGAAAACTCATCAAAATTGTGCTACAATCCACATAGATGAGCCATTCAACCAAGGCGCGACATCATTTAGCCATCTTCAACACAGGTGACTCCAACAACCAAACGCGCAAGCACCAGAAGGCATCATTTACATCATGACCATGGCAACGAACACCATTCCAACTGCCGTAATCGTCATCTGCAACAATGATGACACAACCATCGCAAATCTCAACAGAAGGCCGCAAATTCCGCAAAAATCGTGTTGACTTTCACTACGAACATCGTAGATTCAATCATCAGTCAACAGCATTGGGTGATTCACATCATCATCACCAAATTGTGCAGTACAATGAACAGTGAGTGCATTACGAGTCGTTTTTCAATGACTCGACAACAAAATCCACTCACAATCAACACCACTTCCTCGCATTCGAGTACAACTTTACTCGATTCTTGAGAAGCAATCACAATTCTTCTTCAATCAATTCAGGAGAAAATCCAACACCAAACAACAAATTCACCTGCAATCTTGGTGACTGCACACAAGTCATTTACCTTCTGCATCCTTCTGTGTCCAACACATCTCAATTATCTCGTGCAATCCCATCAATTTCGATGTCAAAATGAACCGCTGTCGACAAATGACAAGTTAGACATCGAAATCATCTGCCAGAACACACACTTGGTCTCGAACCAACATCAAACTACAGTCCACGCCTAAATATCCCGAGGAATGATCGCATTTCAACAATTCTCAACATGAATTGACAACCAATGCCTCGAGAATGAATCCTCAAGCATTCTGCACATCTCGAGAATCGATCAGCAATCGCCAAACACAACAAATCAGTGATTTCAAACAGTGAACTCATCAAAAATGACTTTCACGCACCCAACTCAACTGCTCTCATACCAAACATCACTCCAACACACGCCAACACACACACAAAGCGAATTAGAGCAAATATTCTTGCTCAAATTACAATTCGACTTTCCCAATGTTCTCACACATTATTCAATATGTTCACCACGAACACACAACAACTGGCGCGTTTCTGGAGATGATCCAACACACATAAATTGTAAATTCAAATTAATTCACATTTAGCAAACAACAAACTTCAAATTTTCACTAAAATCAAGCAACTACAACATTCAATCAACATTCGGACATCAATAAATCTCACAAAGTGTTATCAACTCATGATTTGGATTTGTGTTCTTCAACGTGAACAACACCAATGTCAATCCAAAGCAACCCAACGAGCAAATCAACTAATGCAATTAGCGAACCTTTGGAAAGTTCGTTATTAGCAATCACCTGGAAACACTCTTCCAGCAACTCAAGGAACTCATCGTCTCAAATTCTTGATCATCTCGCAACATGAGATGAAGTCGCGTACTCCCTTCAGGTCGAGCATACGCGCGATTATGCACCAAAAGTCATCCAAGAAACCATTTCGACGATTCCTTATCATGTCTTACTTCCATCTAATGGTTCCAACGAGGAGTAATTAACCTCATTCACAACCATTGCTCGACATACACAACCAAATGCTCACAATCATCACTTATGAGTCAATCCGAATCTTCACACTCAAATACAGCAATCGCAAACCAATCTTTCAACCCAATTACTTCAAATAACCCAAATCAACCAAAAAAAAATTCAATAAATCAATCGTTTCCACTCAAAAACAAGCAAACATCCTGAACTACAAATTAGTCGCATTTCAAATTCAATCTCAACCAAATAGCAAGAGCATCTAAACCAAAAACAATCACTGTATTCAACAACATCCTACAAGCCAACTCATCGGCAAACATTCAACTCAACAATTGGCACACAACCTCGAAGGAAGCAAATCTACAAACAAATCGATCCAGCAAGCCGATTCACTGGCATTACAGCGAACGGAACCTTAGAAACGTTCATTTTTCGCACACAAAAGCACAATTGGCAAATCTTTGGAAAGTTTGTCGATTGCAATCATTTCCTGATCATGTATCTCGTAAGTCGTTGATCACTAATCCGCAGATAACAGCAATGCACATTCTCACATTGCATCAGCAACGATCAAGGGAAGCAACAACAACAAATGGATCGCAAAGTGGACCAGCAACAACCAAATTCAGCAATCACATCCTGGCAAACAAATTTCTAAAATGGGACATGAACGCATATCGCATATGAACGCACAATAGCAACTTGACAGCATAAAACGTCAACTCATCGACGATCAGCCAAACATTTGGCTCAAGCATCAACATCAACAATTACATCGTAAACCAACAACATTGGCAAACAGCAACGCATCTAGTCAATTGGCAACAGCAGCTAAACATCGAATCACAATCAGCATCAATCGGTCTCTATCATGTCGTTCCAACACGGAAACGAATCACACAACTAGGCTTCGTCCAGCTCAATGCCATCGTGACAGCCATATATGGCTTAGTCACTGGAAGGGAGGCATGTGGTGGCTCGGTACGAGCCACACTTGGCTCGGCCGGATACAACCAAACACAACATCCGAAGCTATTGCTTCGCGCGATCGTGAGACTCGCGCTTGTTGATACATAGCATCACGTACACACACATCACATACCGATCTGTTCTGATTCACATTCAGAGAAAACTCGACCGCCGATCACGGCGGTCGCATCAGACCACTCTCTCTCCGATGTATTCAATCACATTGCCAATAAACTCAATCTAGTCAAGTGTTGCGTTCGATCATTCATAATCATTGGTTTAGCTTGACCATCAGTCAAGCGACCTCCACAGTGTAACATTAACTAAATGAGCCAAGATAATGTAGATTTCCAAAAGGTAATTTTTATGCATATCGAATGCAGTTTTGTTTTAACTGTTAAACTAATTTTATTATTTTTTTATTAAAATTTTTAAATCAATTGTTTATATTTAATATTTTTAAAATAACACTCCTATTATATACTGATAGAAAACATTTTATTAAAGAAAACTACGTTTTTCTATTGGTTTTCTTAGTTATAAATGGTCAATTAAGCTACCTAAAAATGTGATCTCATTAGTAAAGTTTATCCTAATACACAACCAAAACCAAATTTAAGACTATAAATCGCTTGTTTTTTTCGCTTTTCCTGACGACTTGTAGGTTAAATTATTTTTAAAGGCTAATTCTCCTGGTTAGTGCACAGGTGTACTAACTCATTCCAATGACACCAACTTTGATACTTTAAGAAATTAATTTTTTAATAAATTTTATAATTATAATCAATTTCGTCACTCCATTTGTTGATTTCTAAGGTTAAAATATAAATTATAAATTCAATAATATTTTTTTGTAATATGAGTTTGACAATGCTGCCCCCATCTTGATTACAGGTCAACAAAACTAATTAAAACTTCATTTCATAATAGAATTTTTATAGTCTAGAAGAATTTAAATTTATAAACTCGATCCCAATTACGATTGCATTGACTTACAGTAATGAAAGTGTTCTGGATAGTAAGTTAATATTTTTTATTTTTAGATATGTAAATATGTGACTAAAAAACTTGTCCTTTGCTATTGTCATCAATACATTAAAACTTAATATTTTATCAATTCATGGTCTCAACTACCCTCTCGGATGAAAGTAGAATACTATTACAACACAGATAGAATCATGTCAATCCTATTCGAATAAAAAGACAGACTAATAGTGACCGTTATAACAGTGAGATGGCGCTAGTAGTAACCGTCCCCCAACTCGCTCTTGTAGTACTTTGATTTGCTTTCCGAATTTACTTTTGCTACTGCAGTTTGCATACACAAAAGATTTTACCCGCCAAATTTTTATTTATTTTTACCATATTTTATTTATAAATATAAAGGAAAATAGGTTAGCCAGAATCAAAGATAAACGGATGCATGGTATTCTGTTTACCGACGAAGACAAAGTATTCGATCGGATCAATTCGTCAATGTGGCTCTCAAAAGGCAACATCTCTCCACAACAAGAGGGAATGTTGACCAAGCTGCAAGATAGAAACCTGCACTTTACTGGCTCGTCTAGGTGTCCCCACTGTGGCAAGGGATCTAAAAGGGTTGACCATCTCGCTTAGCATTCAACGGATTTAGATTCCAACTTTCCAAAATAGGTAATTTCTAAATTCTTCGAAGATAAAATCCTTTAACTTTTCCATTTCGCACAAAAAACTTGTCAAAAAATCAAATACTGTATTTTCATTTGTAAGCACATTACCCTCCACTTTTAAAACAAGCTGGAGAAAGAAATGATAGCTTTCAGAGTCTGTTATATATTTTTTAGAAATCAAAGAAACATTTGTTTTGTAAAAGGTTATAAAATTTTCTAAATTTTTGTTTTTGTTTAAGTTAATCAGTTTTATTTACCAGACAGATTAACAGGGTAATTCTATTCAATAGTTGGACGAGACAATCAATTAGACGAACAGTGGTACAGAAATGAAATATGTTTGAAATGGATTTTAGACACTTGAAAAACTGCAATTTCCTTAAATTTATTTTCAAAAAACTTGTTGATTGGTTGACTAACAATTGATTTACAATCGTTGTCATGTGCATTTCCAAATGGTTTTTAAGATCAAAAATTATGTTCTATTGAAAATAAATAGACGATTTCCTTTCTTTTTTTAGAATTTTTTAAATTAACACATAAGAAGATGTTGTAGCCAATTTTGCAACCTTAATTGATGTTAACAATAGCGACATTGATCTCCGCCGTTTTAAATAGAAAAATTTATTAATGTTTGTTCACTTTGATTTAATAATAAGTTAAACTAATTTTTTAAAGGGTATTTCCCTTGATTTTCCCTCCACTGTGCTACCAGCTCCCACATTGCCTATCAACTAGTTTTCCCCTTCTCATTCAATTCTGAATCACTTCTATTAACTGTGCACATGGTCACTACATTCATACACTCATTTTTCATTATCCTCTATAAATCATGTTCTATCACATTGGAGTTTTGC
This sequence comes from Rhizoglyphus robini, assembly GCA_023373905.1. Lineage (NCBI taxonomy): Eukaryota > Metazoa > Arthropoda > Arachnida > Sarcoptiformes > Acaridae > Rhizoglyphus > Rhizoglyphus robini. Next base: position 700,480 of record JAKIJQ010000076.1, on the reverse strand, counting down.
CTTAGATTGTAATTGGAATTTCAATTGAATTGTACCAACAGAACTTGAAAGTGAATATTGCTCTGTTTTTTTCAGAATGCTTGAAAAGACATGTGAGATATGAAATTTCCGTTTTTTATTTCATTCATTATTCTCTATATTTTTTACCCTCTATCTCGTTTGTCAATTCCCATCAACTGTGTTTAAAGCAATTAATTCAGAAATATATAAAATAAATAGAATACTATGACAAAATTAAATTTTTTTCTTTTGAATAACTATATTATACCTAAGTTGTTTCGAAAATTTTATCGGTTACATAATTTTAACTTTTTTTAAAATTAATAGTAATAACATTACCAAAGTCCGATCATATCAATTTCAGGTCCGGTTTGGTTTTCATATGGCATAAATGCTTTCTTTTTTTCATTATTAGAATTCTTTTTGCAGTTCTTTATTTTAACTGGTTTCCAAAGTAATGTTTTTTAGACACAGTTTCATTTTCAAGTCCAAATTTTCAAAAATTTTTTCTTCGATAATGCAAACTCGTACAATATATACAACTCTTCAATTAATACCATCAATACATAATCTAATTCCATATTTCAGCTTTCAAATAATCAACAATAATGTTATTAATATTTATCCCCAATTATTTCTTCGCACATTCGTTAATTATCTTCTAATAATTAATAATTAATTGACTCAGATTCAAAAACGGTTTAAAAAAAGATAAAAAGCAAATCCTAAAAGTCTGTACTTCTCCAAAAACACACGTATTTGTATGTCTGTATATGCATATAGCTAATTTAACATTCAATATACTTCAATAATTCAACTCTATAATCTATTATCTTTAATTTAGTTTTCAGTTTAATTTGAGTTCATGAAATATAGTTTATGATGCTAAAAGTTACTAATTCGACTGGTGAATTGAACTGTGGTTTGGTCATGTTTATTCATGCTGATAACTGGACATTGAACGTTATGTGTCGCTGTCTGCTGCGTTCGTGTCAACGACAGACAATCTCAGACAGTATAAAGTCTCACACCCTCGCATTACAGACCTCATTGTACAAGTAAAGTTGGACTGTTGTGAGACTTGCTGTCTTTAGTAAGTTCTCTGAAGTTGTGTCTGACCTATCGAACACTAACTTGCCTCTTTCAGTTCTCTTTTAGTATAAATGTTTATAATAACTATTAAATTGAAATGTTTTGAAATTATTTGTATAAGCTATACTAACTATTGTTTATTTATGGAATCTGGTTGATGAACAATCGACAATGTTGTCAGTGTAATATATCCTTTATTATGAGTTGTCACTTGCGCCTAGGTATATTTAATTTAATTTAGTAGTTACGAATTTTATCGGTCTGTTCTTAAATGGTTTATATAAATTTTTAAATTACTAAAACGTTATTTTGCAAACATAGTACATAATAATTTTAAGAATACGTCAAAAGAATACTATTATCCAATAATAAATTGAATTAAAAAAATATTATTTAATAACTAATCGTATTAGCTTTGTAATATATTTTAATGGTAAAACTAATAAAATCTAATTCAAATTTTACTAATAAATCTTGTTTAATTGTATATGTTACCGTCCAAACGCGAAATTCGTCATTCCGTCTTTTGCCTAGGCAATTCACGGAATGACGAATTTCTGCGTTTGGACGGTAACATATACATTTACATGTTTTCAAAATAGTAAACCCAATTCATTATTACTAACTTGTTATAAAACTTGGCATATTTTAACTTGAATATTTCATCCGTGTATTCTAATTTTGTCTAACAGTTTTAAATGTTGCTCCAATTTCAATGCACAACGATTGCTCAAAACCAATAGGTTTATAAATATTACTTGTTTCATTATAAAATAAATGTAAACTGAAATCCTATATGGACCAATTCTAGAGCTGAAGTTTTTGGAACCACACCGAGTAATGCCTTGGAAGTACTGCACACCAATATTTATCATCAGACTACCGAAAATTACTTTGTCGTTCTCACAGTTTCAATTTGCAGGTAAAACTCATTTATTCATTAGTTTTTTTAATAATTCTATTTGGGCACTCGTTTTGATTAGCAATCACTTGCTTTATGCTTTTCTTTACGAATTTTTATAACTAACATTTTCTTAAAGATTACGATTGAAGGATTCGGATTATTATACTTTCTTTTAAATGCTTCTTTTATATTTACTTTCTTATGATTAGTTTGAATCTGTTACATTTTGTGTTTTCAAATACCCGCCTCAAACTGATACCGGGTTTCGGGAACTTGGATGATCTTGTACTCCGGGTATACCCGTGTAATACGGGTAATTCAAAATCGTGGATTTTTAGGGTTTATCGCTACATGAAAATTGATTTAAAGCAATTAGTTTGAAATTTACATTAATTAATGTTGAGTGTCTTGTATGTCAAATATGTAAAAGGTGTATTATTTTCTTAATTTTTTTCTTATAATTTTAATTTTACTAGGAAAGTTTATTTCTGAAAACTTTTAATTGTTTCCCAGTTTCATCTCAGGTTATTTCAAAATAACAAATAAAATAGTCATTCAAGATTGAAGTCATTGAGATAGATTGCTTCAATAATATTAATTGAATCACATTATTTTCATTTAATAGTTAAACTATTTATTTGTTTATATTTGTAATTTCCTAATTTAATAAGGTCAAAAATAAACAAAATCTTAATAAATTGTTACATTTAAGTACCAAATTAAAGCCTCTGCAATCTTGATGCGTTGAATGAAAGTGTGTGATTACAAAAAATTTATTTGACAGTTAGAAGACATTTTTCTAAAAGGTGTAATTGGATATTTTATTTTTAATAGGAGTTTTCCTACTTTATCTTACTTCGTATATTTATGAACAAATTAAATGCTCGTTTAAAATGATATTTCAACAACTAAAGCATGATTGATATTGATTATACACTGACTCAGATTAACTTGTCCATTTTAACATATACCTATTAGTAATTAATTAAAAATTGAATACAGATTAATATAGTCTTGTGGAGGTCGCTTGACCGATGGTCAAGCTAAACCAATGATTTAGAATGATCGAACGCAACACTTGACTAGATGGAGTTTATTGGCAATGTGATTGGAATACATCGGAGAGAGAGTGGTCTAATGCGACCGCCATGATCGGCGGTCGAGTTCTCTCTGAATGTGAATCAGAACAGATCGGTATGTGATGTGTGTGTACGTGATGCTATGTATCAACAAGCGCGAGTCTCACGATCGCGCGAAGCAATAGCTTCGGATGTTGTGTTTGGTTTGTATCCGGCCGAGCCAAGTGTGGCTCGTACCGAGCCACCACATGCCTCCCTACCAGTGACTGAGCCATATATGGCTGTCACGATGACATTGAGCTGGACGGAGCCTAGCTGTGTGATTCGTTTCCGTGTTGGAACGACATGATAGAGACCGATTGATGCTGATTGTGATTCGATGTTTAGCTGCTGTTGCCAATTGACTAGATGCGTTGCTGTTTGCCAATGTTGTTGGTTTTACGATGTAATTTCGGATGTTTATAGTTGATGCTCGAGCCATACGTTTGGCTGATCGTCGATGAGTTGACGTTTTATGCTGTCAAGTTGCCATTGTGCGTTCATATGCGATATGCGTTCATGTCCCATTTTAGAAATTTGTTTGCCAGGATGTGATTGCTGAATTTGGTTGTTGCTGGTCCACTTTGCGATCCATTTTTTTGTTGTTGCTTCCCTTGATCGTTGCTGATGCAATGTGAGAATGTGCATTGCTGTTATCTGCGGATTAGTGATCAACGACTTACTAAAGTGCCTGGTATGGTCGTAAATTAGTTAATTTTTGTCGAGGTTACGTCAGTTTTTGGTCTGACGGAATTGACTTCTTCGCGATACATGATCAGGAAATGATTGCAATCGACAAACTTTCCAAAGGTTTGCCAATTGTGCTTTTGTGTGCGAAAAATGAACGTTTCTAAGGTTCCGTTCGCTGCAATGCCAGTGAATCGGCTTGCTGGATCGATTTGTTTGTAGATTTGCTTCCTTCGAGGTTGCGTGCCAATTGTTGAGTTGAATGTTTGCCTATGAGTTGGCTTGTAGGATGTTGTTGAATACAGTGATTGTTTTGGTTTAGATGCTCTTGCTGTTTGGTTGAGATTGAATTTGAAATGCGACTAATTTGTAGTTCAGGATGTTTGCTTGTTTTGAGTGGAAACGATTGATTTGTTGAATTTTTTTTGGTTGATTTGAGTTATTTGAAGTATTTGGGTTGAAAGATTGGTTTTGGATTGCTGATTTTGAGTTGAAACGATTGATTTGTTAAATTGTTTTGGGTTGATTTGAGTGATTTGAAGTATTTGAGTTGAAAGATTGGTTTGCGATTGCTGTATTTGAGTGTGAAGATTCGGATTGACTCATAAGTGATGATTGTGAGCGTTTGGTTGTGTATGTCGTGCAATGGTTGTGAATGAGGTTAATTACTCCTCGTTGGAACCATTAGATGGAAGTTAGACATGATAAGGAATCGTCGAAATGGCTTCTTGAATGACTTTGCTCGTCAGCAATGTATGCATAATCGCGCATTTGTGAAGGTGTACGCGAGTTCATCTCATGTTGCGAGATGATCAAGAAATTGAGACGATGAGTTCCTTGAGTTGCTGGAAGGGTGTTTCCAGGTGATTGCTAATAACGAACTTTCCAAAGGTTCGCTAATTGCATCAGTTGATTGCTCGTTGGGCTGCTTTGGATTGACTTTGGTGTTGTTCGCGTTGAAGAACACAAATCCAAATCATGAGTTGAACACTTTGTGAGATTTAATGATGTCCGAATGTTGATTGAATGTTGTAGTTGTTTGATTTTAGTGAAAATTTGAAGTTTGTTGTTTGCTGAATGTAATATAAATTGAATTTACATTTTATGTGTGTTGGATCATCTCCAGAAACGCGCCAGTTGTTGTGTGTTCGTGGTGAACATGTTGAATAATGTGTGAGAACATTGGGAAAGTCGAATTGTAATTTGAGCAAGAATATTTGCTCTAATTCGCTTTGTGTGTGTGTTGGCGTGTGTTGGAGTGATGTTTGGTATGAGAGCAGTTGAGTTGGGTGCGTGAAAGTCATTTTTGATGAGTTCACTGTTTGAAATCACTGATTTGTTGTGTTTGGCGATTGCTGATCGATTCTCGAGATGTGCAGAATTCTTGAGGATTCATTCTCGAGGCATTGGTTGTCAATTCATGTTGAGAATTGTTGAAATGCGATCATTCCTCGGGATATTTGTGAGTGGATTATAGTTTGATATTGGTTCGAGACCAAATGTGTGTTCTGGCAGATGATTTCGATGTCTAACTTGTCATTTGTCGACAGCGGTTCATTTTGACATCGAAATTGATGGGATTGCACGAGATAATTGAGATGTGTTGGACACAGAAGGATGCAGAAGGTAAATGACTTGTGTGCAGTCACCAAGATTGCAGGTGAATATGTTGTTTGGTGTTGGATTTTCTCCTGAATTGATTGAAGAAGAATGGTGATTGCTTCTCAAGAATCGAGTAAAGTTGTACTCGAATGCGAGGAAGTGGTGTTGTTGATTGTGAGTGGATTTTGTTGTCGAGTCATTGAAAAACGACTCGTAATACACTCACTGTTCATTGTACTGCACAATTTGGTGATGATGATGATGTGAATCACCCAATGCTGTTGACTGATGATTGAATCTACGATGTTCGTAGTGAAAGTCAACACGATTTTTGCGGAATTTGTGGCCTTCTGTTGAGATTTGCGATGGATGTGTCACCATTGTTGCAGATGACGATTTTGGCAGTTGAAATGGTGTTCGTTGCCATGGTCTTGATGTAGATGATGCCTTCTGGTGCTTGCGCGTTTGGTTGTTGAAGTCACCTGTGTTGAAGATGGCTAAATGATGTCGCGCGTTGGTTGAATGGTTCATCTATGTGGATTGCAGCACAATTTGATGAATTTTCTCGTGTTTGTTCATTTGATCACCAATGTTGACGGTGAGATGAATGGATATTTGATTCGCATGATGGTTGTTGGTCACCAGTGTGGTCGGTGCCTTGATCATTCGTTAGTGGAACATGTTACCAGTGTAGAAGTGGTGAAATTTTGATGGATTTTGCGTCATTGAATTGCGGGTCACCTGTGTAGAATGATGCCCATTTGATGATGTTCCAAATGTTGGTAGTTTGGGTCACCAGTGTAAAACGGTGCCCATTTTGAAGGTATTTCACATGTTCGTTGTTCGGGTCACCAGTGTTGAACTGGTGCCAATTTTGAAGGTCTTCCACGTGTTCGTAGCCGGGTCACCAGTGTGGAGGTCGCTTGACCGATGGTCAAGCTAAACCAATGGTTAAGAATGATCGAACGCAAGACTTGACTAGATGGACTTTATTGGCAATGTGATTGGAATACATCGGAGAGAGAGAGTGGTCTAATGCGACCGCCGTGTTCGGCGGTCGAGTTCTCTCTGAATGTGAATCAGAACAGATCGGTATGTGATGTGCATGTACGTGATGCTATGTATCAACAAGCGCGAGTTCTCACGGTCGCGCGATGCAATAGCTTCGGATGTTGTGTTTGGTTTGTATCCGGCCGAGCCAAGTGTGGCTCGTACCGAGCCACCACAGTCTAATATTATAATAATGGTATTTCCAGAATAACGTATTTTGAATTTTTTACCCTAAAGGACTTCTAAGTTCAACATTTTATTTCTTTAATTAATCTTGAATTATTTAAATTTAACTTTTTAATCTAAATTTAATTTAATTTTCTCTTTAATTGTTTTTTAAAGTTTAATTGTACATCTATGTTCAAAAAGGTAAAAGCATGAAAATGATTTCCAATTGAATTTTAATATTTTTTATTTTATTGTAATTTTTCGTTTTCTACAAGTGACAAGATGACTCGATTTAAAAAGTGTCATTAAATTTTCTGATTTCAGATTATGTGCATTCCTGAATTTCCTTGAACCCATACATTTCTTATGTTTGTTAGTTACTAGTAATATTAGTGCGTGTATAGTACGTGCATTTTTAAAATGAAATAATTACGATTTTTATGCTATGGTACACTTAAACGTGATCAAACATTACGATTAAACTGTATCCAATCGCATTTAATCAATAAAGCGCAGTCCGAACATTACACTATTGGCAATGAAACCAAAAAGCTTCCAGGCACTGTAGCTTTTTTGGTTTTGTTTTTGTTGCAAAAACATTTAGATTTCTTATCATATATGCACTCTTTTACTTCTAAAAATACTGAAACCTGATGATGATGAAGGTGGTGGCCTTGCAGTTGTGTGCTTATGATGATGATCATTTCGATTTATCAATTTATTTAGTGGGGTAAAGTTAATTTCTGATGCTATCGATGATGCATGACATAACACTGACTGATCAAAATCTTATTGCATTAAATGTCTCATATAAAAAGAAGGTGCGTTGAGTGGTTCAAAAATTCAATCAACCAATTCAACGTTTGGTTTTATAAACACAACAGCAAAAAATTATGCTAAAAGTAAGTATCATTTTTTGGATTCCTACTTTACTTTCAAATACGAGTAAAATATATTCTATAGATAGTTGCTATATTGGTTGCATTTTGTTTTGTGATGTTGCAAGCGAAAGCTTTTCCCGTTGAGGACGATGATGATCAGTCTTTGGGACTATTCACGCCCCTGGTCAACTTTGACTACAACTCTCTCAAGAGTCTCGACAACAATGAAGAAAGTGCAAATGCCAATTTCAACAAAAAAGAATTGGAATCGCCAAACTGTGATTGTCCAGGCTCGGGCCGAAAGCTACTGAGTCGTCGAATGAGATTGAAGTTTTTGCTTTAAAAGTTTTTTTTGTATTAAAAAATAAAAAATAAAAAAATAAACATTAAATGTAATATTTAAAAATTCCGGCAAACCGGGAAAGTAGCGAGACGAAGTTTTGATTATGATAAAATATTGTTTAGTTTTATTTCTATACAATGAACTAACTTTTTACAGTCCAACAAATTTAAGATATGTTTCAACTTCTCGTTTGAACATTGCTGGTACATCAACTGTGGAAGTGTGAAAATCTGTGCTGGGTTGTACAATGTTTGTTTCAGAATCAGTCAAATATATCCGTGTAACAACCTTTATTTAAACAAACAATAAAACTGTCAACACCATGTGTATGCTGCTGCAAAACAAAGCATACAAACCGTGTTGTGATTTAAGAATTGTTGACTAAAGAATTAACGCGAATGCCTTCTTACTGGTGAATCAAACCTTTGGAGGTAAATCTTGCAGTTTGGCCATCAAGACAGACCACGAATTGAAAACTTTACAAAGAATTTAATTTAATTTGACCAATCGTTCCTCCAAAGCAGCACTATTCACTGTCAAGCAATCACTACAATGTCTTCTTACAGTACTGTTGATATAATTAAGGGAGATCTTCAAAATACAGATGATGGACTGACGGTTGTGCATCGATATCTTCACTCGAAACACACCGTTGTATCGATCTGGAAGACTACTAGGATCAGGTCCAAGGATATCTATTTTGATTCATTTTGGAATGCCATCATAAGTTATGCATTTCATAATAACCTTTGTTTTGGAGCATTGATGATAACTCTTTCCTGATGTCTTGAGTTTCTTCTATCCTCTACAAACTGACATATTCAAAAACATGAGGTAAGTTTTCTTTCTCATTTTAAAATGGAGACGATAGAGACTTGTTGCAGGCGATACATCGGGTTGAACACAAGGCAATTGTGGCAACTTTGGGACAAAAACACTCGATTAAACCAGAAAATGTAATAAAGACCGTATTTGTATTGGTTAGAGGTCGTTCTTCTCCAAAAATGTGTTCAAAATTGCATTTGTGGTCAAATGATTCAAGTAAAGGCAGCCGAGAGACTTGCAATTGTGATTGTAAGCAATTCAACTTCAAAGCAAATCAAAATAAAACAAATGCCCACTTATGCAAAAATTCACATATGACGTTACTCTTATGTAATGTGTGAAAAAACATATAATTTGGGCACTGCGACCCCCTGCCTCTCAGTTACTACAGCTGTGTTGTCATATTTTGCTTACGACATACCAACGTGTTCAGAAAAAAGATCTTTTTTGACAATATCTCCACAACCAGATAACCTAGGATGCTGATTTTTGGAATGTAACCGTTTCACATGGTATGAAGTGGGTGTGCCAAGTTTGGTTGCTGGGGGTGGTGTAGTTTCTTCTGGCAAGAAAGCAACGGACAGACGGACAGACAGAGTGAAACTATTAGTCTTCGACTTCGTTCTTTCGAACTTCGTCTCGCTAAAAAAACAAGAATCCCTCGTGACAGGTCACGATGGGAATTGTCGCTGCGCGAACGTTTTCTTGTAAAAAACCACTTTTATACCGAGATTTGAACAATAAAAATCAATTGTCAATTCAATTAACAGATAAATTCAGGATTTAAAAATACTTTTATTGGAATTCAAATTTTGAAATGATGATTTTGGAAACAAACAAACCTTATTGGACAAATTGGGAAGATGGGAAGGGGGTAAACAGGTTTCACATATCCTTGAAATATGTGATGAAATGAAGGTTGCTTTAAGATTCTCAAGATCCATCATCAAAGCAGTTATTGATCTACATTTTCATTAAAGTAGGAAGAACTGGAGGTAATTTTGATGTTTAAATTGAACATAAGGTTAAGATGAACAATTCTCATCCAACAAATTTCTTGAAGGTTAGACTTGATAATTCAAATAGAGAATGCAAACATTTTCTTCGTCAACGATTCGTAAAGTGATAATGTTACGGAAGAATGATTCATATGTGAAGTTATGGTGCATTAATGATTATAATGATGCATCGTTGAGAGAATATGTGAAGGGTGACATGATAGGATAAATGGATTGAGCAAGAAACATCTAATTCGATGTGTTCGGTTAGAAGTCTGAAATGACCATATGAACCAAATGCCCGCCATTCTAAAAACAATCCAAACATTAATCGATTCAATGTTTGATCGAGACGGAATTACAATCTTTTGCCCATTTGGTTTTTGCATAAATAAATGTCAATCACATAACATAACGAGATACGATTGTTAAAAACATTATTTTCACAATGTATTTTAAAAAGATATCATCTCTGGTTTTGAATCGTTTTCCCTTTTTTTTATTACAGGTCAACAAACTCAAATTAAATGATATTTCATAATTTAATTTAATCACATGAAAAGTTTATTCTATTTCATGTTTTATCCTGAATAAAAGATTCCTTGTAATCTTTTTTCAACTTTAATTGCAATATCATGATAGATTTAAATCAAAACAGTTCGAAACCTTTTGTTTTGATTGGTGTCAACTTTATGTCAACTTACATGCACATTGAATCAAATAATCTGGTTCATTTAAACAGGTCTCTTTGTAAACAAGTGAACAAAAAACGCGCACGAGTATAATCGTGTAATATCCATGATCTCAAGCAAACATAGTTTTCAAGTAAATGGATTTTTTCAACACAATTTCAATACATAATGAGAGATTTTTCAGCTTTGTACGTATCCTTCATTATCAGTTTTCATAAATTTCTTATAGTTACATCGGTTTTATAACCATCGCTTTTAAAAAGGTCCATTTCATTACAGTAATTATCTTTATCAAATAATGTCTTACTTATTTTATTTAAGACTCATTTGAGTCACAAATATTTTAAAATATAAAATTATTATTTTTTTTAATTCGTGTATTTTAATACTCAAAAATGTATTTAAAATTAATTTTCAGTTCTTTAATGATTGTAACTATACTCAAAACTAAAGTATACCTGACCTCACTCAAAAGCTTAATTAGATTACAATTATCTGCATAAAAACAAGTATATTTTCACCAAATATATATTTTAATTATGTTTTCTAAGATCTTTCCCCGTTTTGTTTAAAAAATGCTTTTTGACAATGAAGTTTATAAGTTTTTTCATAAATTTTTGAGTTTCGTTCTTATTGACGATGATACGAGATGATGGATTTCAAACTGGTTATCAACAAAAAATATTTGTTATTACTACTTTATGCTTTCTAACTTAACTCGAGTTCTGTGATTTTTTAGCAAAAAAAGTTCTAATACAATTCTGGTAATAAATTCGTAAAAAAACTATTTATTTTATTTTTTAATTCAAGTTTTAATAACATTTCGTACACTGAAGTGCTCAAAGTGTCTCATTTATCCCGACAATTTTTACTAATGATTCTTATTCTTAGTTCATTTTAAATAAAATATGTCATAATTCTTTTCCGAGACTTTATATTTACTGGCTGCCAGATAATTTTCAATAAGACACATGGGTTTTATGAATTCGCTCCATTGTTTTATTACTTTTATCATCTCTTCGGTTTGTAATTGACGTCCATTCATTCTATTCCTTTCTTTTATGTACCATTAACTAAACGGTTAAAAATAAGTTTCTTGAAAAACATTGTTTTCATTGTTCACACACACAACGCAACCCAACCAACCGACTTACCTACATATGTATGATCATAAACTATAATGCTATCAAAACGGGGAGTTTGTCATATAACCTTCGCCAACAGGTGCTTCTCTAGCCATTGCTTTCTCAATTAATGCAATGATGATTATTACTGATTAACAAAACTAATTTAATTTTATAATTCTATTATACTTTAAGTGGATTCATCTTAAACAAGCATAGTTAATTTGATTTTTCAAAAACAAGATCGATACAACTTTCAAGTGTTTTTAGATTTGTATATATCTTTGATTAGCAGTTGAGATGAATTTCTTAAAGTTGAAATAAATTTCTAGAAATAAATATACGAAAGTATAAACAAATTATGATCAAGCCTATGAATGTTAATACAAATAGATTTGTTGTCCCTGCAGTCAACCATGTAAATTGTGATGCAATTAAATTACTAATTTAATCTCGTTTTTTGTTTTGTATTTATCTTAACTTCAAATTGATTTCCACCTTTATATTGAAACAGTCAACCCGTCAATCGTCAATTTTTTGTTTTGATACTTGGTTTCCTTTTTGACATTTTTTGGATTTTTTACATTCAAATCAGTACTCAATCATGTAAAAGGTTAGTTTTAAAGTTTTAATTTGCAATTGTTAATATACAACGAGGATGTGGGCAATAGTAACCAAGTGGCTGCAGACATTGTGGAATTCTCTGTAATTGGTCAAGTGGGCGATGAAAATTATGATCACGATGGATTTGATGAACAAAGTGAGCTGAGTGAAAATAGCAACGAAAGTGATGAAGACGACGAAACAGAAATCGACGATGAGGAATATGAAATGGATGATGATGGTGAGGATGAATCGAGTGACGATGAGGAAACAGAAATGAATGAACAATCTGTCCGAAAACCTCACAAACGCCCTCAAAAAAAGTCTCAAAAAAGAAAACTTGTCTGTGAACATTGCGGTAAAGGATTTCTTTCGTTGTCTATTTTGGTAAAACACATTCGAACTCACACGGGCGAAAAACCATTCAAGTGTACTTGGAAAAAGTGCAAAAAGGCATTTGCTCAAAAATCTAACTTAAAACGGCACTACAACATCCACACCGGACAGGTCCCTCAGGTCCCTAAACCTCGTATGTGAACATTGTGGTAAAAGATGGCCATCGTTGTCTAGCTTGACTAAACACATTCGAACCCACACAGGAGAGAAACCATTCAAGTGTCCTTGGAAAAAGTGCAATATGGCATTTGCTCAAAAATGTTCAATGCAAAAGCACTTCAAGACTCACGCCGGTGAGTAACTCATTTATTTAATACTTTTTGCCATTTTTCTTAAAATTTTATTTTTTATTAAATTTTTTAATGGTTTATTTGATAATAATTTTTTATATTTTTTAAGTAATTTAACTACTTATTGCACTTTATTTTCTTAAAAGGTTAAACGACGAAATAATAACAATTCATTATTTTTAACATACATTTTTCCAAATATTATATCTTATTTTATCGTTTTCTTAATATTCCAGAACATTAATGAATCGTTTTGTAACACAGTCTTAGGGTAATTATAAGGTTAAAATAAACTTTTTAAATCGAAAAACACTCTATTTTACAATTTCAAATTACAATTTGGCATTCTCTAGCAAAACTAAACATTTGCTTTTCGGCTTTTTGAAGTTGTTTATCAATTTCACCCTGTTCAATTGAAATGCAATTCACTAACATAGTTATCAATTGAATTAGAGTTAATTTGAATTCGAAAACATTAAATTATATGGTTGAAATTTATGATAAATTTGAATTTTGAATTTGATCTAGAATATTAATGAATCTTTCTGTAGTTGGTACTAAATTGACGTTTTATCGGTAAAACAAATTTTATCTTTATATTTCATATCTTATTTAATTATTAACCTTGAATATTTTTGTTTAATTTAGATGTTTGCTAGTTATTAATGGTATTTTCGCTGCCCGACCCTCGTCAAATCCAGCTTTATTACTGGTCAATATCTATGAATATTATTCCACTCTGACAGATCTGATCTGATCCGTTCAAATTAATTTTAAAAACAAAATTGTTTTCATGTCAAATAATATTTTTAATAATGGTCAACAAAATTTTTAAAAACTCAACTAAATTTGAAATTTAATAAAGCGCGAGTTTATGTTTCCTTTCAATCGAAAATCAACCATCCCTCAAAATTTGCAATTCATTTTGAAACAAAACTGAGAAGCATGTGTCTTGTGTACACAGCTGAGTTGATGTTGTATAAATGAGGTGGTGAATGAGTTTTAAACAGAAAGTGAGTGTCAAGTTCGTGATACAGAGTGTTTTACAAAGTTGGTTTACTAAGAAAGTGTGATTGATAGGTGTCGTTTAGGATTGGGTTTAGGTTAGGGGTTAGGTTGGTTAGGTGCCGTGTAGGATTGGGTTTTGGTTAGGGTGTTAGGTAGTTTGGGCGTCGTAGTTTAAGTGGTCTCACGTTCAGACTAAAGACCACGGATATAATCCTTGGTCTTACTTATTACACTTTATAAGTTCAAATTTCAAATTTAGCTCCCACAGGGCCCACTAGTTACTGGGTCGTTTTTTTTATTTTTTATTACCGATAAACCATTAAATTGCCTATTTAGAATCAAAGATTTCAAGTTTCTACATTTAACCATACAGTCAACCAAGTGAATTGTGGTGCAATTAAATTACTATTTCAACCTCGTTGTTTGATTTGTCTTACCTTCTCATTGATTTCAACATTTTATTGGAAACGTCAACCAATTTGTGCAGTTTGGTTTCCTTATGACATTTTTCGATTTATTTTTAATATAAATGCAGTACCCGATCATGTGGAATGTGGGTTTTAAAAGTTAATTTACAATTCTTTATATGCCAAAATCGACCTTGGTTGAGCCCTCTTACAATACGATTACGGTGTATAGGATCGATTTTTTCCCTTTTCCATATTTTAATTTCTTTCTAAAAGAATTTTCTTTGACAATTTTTCAATAAAAATTTTTAATTTTATTGACAAATCAATCATAATGAACTTGTACTATCCAAATGAGTAGTAAAAGAAAGAGAACTTTTTATCCGAACATGCATACTGTTCTTTGAATACACATTAAAAAAAATTCAATTTCATTTTGTGAAAAAACTTCATTATAATTTGTACTACACTCGAATTACGTAAAACCCTCTCTTTTTTAAATCGGTTAATAAATTGTTTAATGTTCAAAAGTAGTTTTTGGACCTCCTAGAATACCCTTAGTCTTTAAACTTTCCCAATTATAAAAACAGTTAGAAATAATTAACAAATACTTGTATTCTTTGTCCAATTTTGTAAATCTACTTTGTGACACTTTTACTTGAATTATTTCTGTATTAAACGATTATTTTTCTGGAAATAATATTTTTTTGTTTAATTTACTAAGATATAAGATAAAATTATTTTTAATCCAGATATAATTGAATTATTTTATTCGCATCAAAAATTTATTAAATGGTTAAAATAAATGAATAAATGTTCAATTTGATTTTAAAAACAAAATTATTTTAAACTCCAGCTCTTTATTAATGGTCAAAATTTTAAAGCTCAATTCCTCGATTTAAAATTTATTCGAGCGCGAGTTTATCTTTCCTTTAAATCGAAAATCAACGATCCCTCAAAAATGTGTAATGCATTTTAAAACAATTTCAGAGCCCATTGATTTGACTAATTGATTAATTAATCATCAAATTGTTGTTGCCACTAAGAATGCTCTAGAGTGGAGTTATAAGTACGTGATTTGGGATACTTCGAAATAGTACTGACACATCCGCATTCTGTTTAGGTCTTCCAGTGGAACTAAACTTCTTTAGTTTCTGTATACTGATTTTACCACTATTAATTTCAGTCAAGCATACGTAGTGTTCTCAAACCCAACTATCGTCACCAAGTATTGTATTCTCTCTTTACTTGACACTTGTTTGAAAGAAAAATCATGACTGGCGGAGCTTTCCAGCTGGTTTTGGTGTTGGTTGCTGTAATCAAGTCTGCCTCTACCGCACCACATCGCCCAATCTATCCGCCCATTCCAACAAGCCATTTTAACCGTCCTTATAACGCCTATCACTTCATGAGCGTTTATCTTTGCGTCATGGGACTGCTTTTCGTTGGAGGAATTGTAGCCTACATCATTTGGCGAATCTATTTGTGGTAGACCGATTCCATGGACCAAGAAGGAGAAATTATCCGAGCCAATGTGGAACCCGATTTCGATGAAAACAATAACAACATTGAGCTCCGTCGTTATCGTCTCAATTAAAGCTTGGCCTCTTCAATATTCCACAATTTGTGATTACGGATTTCTGTATATTTAACTTTTTCATTTACTTAGATCTTATTTATGATCTTTTATTGTATTGTATACAACATGATTTCACAATAAATATTACGTTTTTATAACATTTTTATGTTGTTTCTTAATTTAATGCACTCGAACTATAAACAATTTCTATTCACTCAGATTTCGGCGCTATTTGACAATTTCAGTCTTTAACTAGAGACAATCCAATCAGATAACGAAAATAAACGCAAACTTTCATGTTTTGGTGTTTAATAAAATTGGTTTAAATTACTGGTTGGGTTAGTACCCTGTTGATCCTTTTAACAGGTCAATAAATATTTTTTTTCAGTATTTGAATTTCAACTATTTATATATTATTTCTTCTCTACCTACATGTATGTGCATCAACTTTTGTTGGGCAATACTACTTGAATTATTACTTTTTGCTAACACGGCTTCTCTTCCAGCCTTCACACATTCAGATTTCAACATTGTGTAACCAGTGTATGATGCTTTATTAAAAGGTTAAAACAAATTAAATTGTTATATGTCAAAAAACATTATCTCATTCACTGAACATATTGAATAGTAAAAAGTTTTGTTAATACATCTTGTCAAATAAATTTTCAATTTTATTAAGAATCTTGACAACACAATCTTACATTCACTTGCAAATTAAGTTGCAGTTTGAAAAAAAGTGAAAACATGAATGACCCTGTTTACTTGGGCTACGATCAAATTACATAAAACATGGTGTTCCTTTTTTAATTGGTTAATTAATTGTTTACTGTTGAATGACAGTTTTTGAACACTTCTTTATTTTACTTTTAACCGAACTTTTAAATTATATTGTCCTTATAACGTAAATGGAATTTAAATTAAATGGTCCGATTTGAGCCATTATGAATTAAACAATGGGGTTTTTAAATTAATATTTTTCTTCGTTTGGTTTTAGTTGTAATAAAGAGAAAGCTAATTAAATCTTTTTTATTTTGTTTTTATTTTTTAACTTAAATAAACACAGTATTAGTATAATTAGTATTAATCGTTCAAATATTAATATTTGGGATATTACCGTCACCGTCTTAATTTTTGAAAGGTTAAAATTTATTAAATAGTTTTATATATGTAAATGAATATGAAATGAAGGTTGCTAGTGAAGAATCGAGTAAAGATGAGAAGACTGAAGCAGAAAAGCAATCTGAAAGAAAAACTTTTGGTTTTCTATGATTAATGATGTGTCGAATTGATGGTGAAGCGATGAAAGATTCCAATCAGAGAGGGGAAAAACTAATCAGCCTTATTGAACTTTGCAACAACGACCATTGGACATTTGATTCAATTACAATGAATTGCAATGATCCAATCCCATCACGAATCATGTTAGAAAGTTTTCTCTTTAGGTTTAAGATCTGCTGAAAGGTTAAAACAAATTTTTATAGATCACAAAATAGCTGTTTTCTATTTACTATTTAGAATTTTATATTTTCAAGTATTAAAACTACTTTCGTATTATCTCTAGTCATTATTACTGGTAAATAAAACTTATTAAATTTTAAAATTGAATTATAATTTAAAATTGAGGATTTCATATCTCCAGTCAATCATCTGAACATTGTTATCCTTGTAAATTACAAATATGCTATAATTTTGATCTTTGAATATACAGGACATTCTTTTTATTTTACTAAAATATATTCAATTTTATTCTGCATCACGTAGCTTCACTACATACCCAGCATGGCACAAACTTTATCTGTGAAACAGATGCATTCTATATTCTATTGCACCTAATTAATTGAGTCACAAGTTTATCAAATAAAAGAACAAATATTGCATTTTCTTTTTTACAATCAACTTTATTGAAGAATGGCTACTGTACATATTCAAGCATTAAAATTTTTATACTTTGTCTTGTTTCAAAGCCAAAACTAATAGATATGTAAGGAGGCCAATTTGGCAAGTCATGCTGATGACTCGTGTTTCGAATTCCATTGGCTATTAAATGAGGTGCTCGAGACGAGCCACAGGGAGTCGAAAACCAGGAGCCATTGTGCCTATCTCAAGTTCGCAAACAAGTCAAGGGAACTCCTCTCTCTGTCTCGACCCATCGGTGGACCAACCAGGACTGACAGCAAGACCTATCACCACAGGAAGTCTTCTGTCACATCAATCCACCTTTGTTGTTGTCAATAAACCGTTATACTTTATCGAGTGTTCGCTAGTTGTGTCTGTTCGCCAAAGTCGACCAACCTTACAGATATTTTAAAGTTTAGTTTACTAAATTAAGTAATTTATTTGTTAGAATTGCAACTTCACAAATGGTTACAACGAATAAGTTGAAGTGCGTTGAAATTATTTTCAATAAACGCATATCTTTGTAATTGAAATTTTACTATCTCTTTATAATAATTTAATGGTTGGTTAATTAAGTTATGATTTTAATTTTTATGATATAATTAATTTTTGAAATATTACTCACAGTTTGTTCAATCTCCTTGAACTGTGTTCAACACGGTGCAGATCAACACTTCTATGAGAATGATTACAATTGTTATTTAACTGGTTTTCAGCAATTTTAAAATAATAATTAAAAATGTCTAGCTAATCAAACTATTCGAATCAAGAAATTCATTTCTCTGTCAAATGTAGACAACAAGGTAACCTTTTTGTTTGTTTTTTAATTTATCAGTTAAATTTAATCAAGTGGTATTTTAAAAAAATAATTCATGTTTTAATCTAAACTTTAATGACTTCCTGAATCGGCATTGAAAGGTAACATTTGTTTTGTTTATAATTTTTCATAATATTGTAGTATCAGACATTACTATAGATCAAAAAGTCATTTTGTCACTTAACTTTCTTTTCGAACAAAGAATACAAGAATTCAAAAATACGTGTAAAAAATAAAATTATCAAATTATTAACAAATAGTTAGACCATTCCTTCTGAGTCATGATTTAACTGGTTATAAACATATCTCAGTCAATTATATGTTTAATTTTTAAAAACATTTCTTAACATTGATATTTAATTTGTAAACACATTTAACTTTGTTTTCCCGATTCGTTCAAATGCAATAAAATTACGAGATTCAAATCAGAGGTAAAAAGAAAACTTTTTAAAATTATCGATTACGAGCACTTTAGAGAACTTTTAATAACTAGTGGTAAAAGTATTTGAGTGGCAGGTACACAGACTTTGTGGTGGCCTGTGACACTCTACTAACAAAGCGTCTCCATGGTAGCGCTTTTTGTTGTGATCTTTGTGTGCAGAAATCGATTTAATTTCATTGTGTCTAGCAACTCGTATCTTAACATTAGCCATCTCACTAATTTTGGTTCAAAATGTTACAAATGGATATCAAGCAAGAGTCAAACCATGACCACCAAGAAGTTCCAAGTTTCAACCATGTTGCATCACAACATGAGGACATCAAAGGTAATGAGTCTCGTGTTGTGTTACTTTGGCATGAACTTTATTTGACGGATTTTTTAGAATATTTTTCTCAATCACCTCGTTCATCAATAAATCACATGACTGGATCAGTGCCATTCTCTAATGAGTCCCAACAATCTCACCACTCAGTTCAACGTTGTATTAAAGTGAAGAAGGAGGAAGAAGGTGTTGAAATCAAATTGGAATGGAATGGTGACGAGTGTGACTGTGAGGAGTGCAGAGTGGAGCGAGAAATAAAGATTGAATTTAATGAAGCAATTAAAAGTAAGAAATTTGACTTGTCCAATCTGTATTTTAACCTATAGGTCATTTGGGTGCTCGAGTAGGTGCATCTCAACAATGCAAACGTGTCAAAAAGGAAGAGGAAGGTGATGATGAGGAATGGGACAAAGATTGTGACTGTGACCAATGCAGAAGGATGAGACTAAAGGACATTCCACTCAAACAAACCATCACAAGCGAGAATAAACAGACCAATTCGAGTGAATTGGCAAAAGATGATAAAGGTAAAGTTAGTTATTTTGTATTTTTGAGTGACTTTTGACAGTTGCAGATCGAGCGGATTGGACCAGACGAGAAGACGGTTCTATTGATGGAGATGAGACGGATGTGGACGAGAATGTGGGCGATAGTGACCAAGTGGCTGCAGACCCTGTGGTATTGACAATGAATGATCAAGTGGGCGATGAAAATTGTGATCATGATGAATTTGATGAACAAAGTGAGCAGAGTGAAAATGACCACGAAAGTGATAAAGACGACGAAACAGAAATCGACGATGAAGAATATGAAATGGATGATGATGGTGAGCATGAATCGAGTGATGATGAGGAAACAGAAGTCGATGTTCAATCAGTCCGAAAACCTCACAAGTGCCCTCAAAATAAATCTCAAAAAAGAAAACTTGTCAGTGAACGTTGCGGTAAAGGATTCCTTTTGTTGTCTATTTTGGTAAAACGCATTCGAACTCGCACGGGTGAAAAACCATTCTAGTGTCCCTGGAAAAAGTGCAAAAAGTCATTTGCTCAAAAATCTCACTTAAAACGGCACTACAACATCTACACCGGACAAGTCTCTCAGGTCCCTAAACCTCATATTTGTGAGCTTTGCGGATTAGGATGCCAATCGTTGTTCAACTTGACTGTACACATTCGAACCCACACTGGTGAGAAGCCATTCAAGTGTCCCTGGAAAAGATGCAAAAAGGCATTTTCTCAAAAGTCTAACTTAAAATGGCACTGCAACACCCACACCGGACAGATTCCTAAACCTCATATCTGTGAGCACTGTGGTAAAGGATGGCCATCGTTGTCTTAATTGACTAAACACATTCGAACCCACACCGGAGAGAAGCCATTCAAGTGTCCATATGCCATTTGTTCAAAAATCTGCCATGCAAAGACACATTAAGACCCATACCGGTGAGTAGCTCACTGTTTCCATATTTTCGACATTTTGTTTATCATTTTATTTGCTGCATTATTTCATTGTTGATAATCTTTGTATATTTGAAGTTCGTTAACTTGTCAGGTCGCCTCCGATTTCGATGCCGCCGTTTACACAAAAATCAAACATCAGTGAAATCAATTTGCAAACACAACACGATATATTGAACACACACCAACGGAGCAAGGGGGAGACGTTATTTACGAGTGCAAAGTCGATTTCTTGTAACTCAAGTTAACTTTAACCTGATCTGAAGACTATGAAAAACTCTAATTCCTCCTTACCTGACCTGGTCATGGCCACCTGAACTGATCTGAGTGCTTGGCCTATCTTTAGAGATAACAAACTTGTATCTCCTAACTTGATCTTAATTTATTATATTTGATTTTTGTCTTGTTTTTATGAATTTCTCTTCATCTTTTAGCTTTATTTAGCATAAAATTCCTCAGATTAACACTTATTTTGGTGAACTTTGAGTAGTCACTACTAGTCAGGTTTAATAAAAGGTTATAATAAATGTATCACAAAAAAATTAGCAATTTACTGTAAAATTTCATATTTCAAAAAATAAAAAAAAATTTTTCTCGTTAACGATTGGAATCTTCTCATATTACTCGTGAAAAATACTTTATGAATCATCTGCTATATGTTGTAGAGTAAAGCAGTGTTCATGTTTTCTGTTAAATAATAATTGATCGAGAATGAATTACTATCTTTTGTCCATTTGGTTTTTGCACAAGGATCGTTTTCACTTGATTTATTACAGGTCAACAAACTCAAATTAAATGATATTTCATAATTTGTTGTCAATAAAAGTGTTTCTCTCTTTAATCAAATTAAAATTTTATTCTATTTCATGTCTTATTCTGAATAAAATATTCCTTGTCATCTTTTTCAACTTTAATTGCAATATCATGATCGATTTAAATCAAAACAGTTAAAAAACTTTTTATTTTTATTCCTGTCAACTCTATGCCACCTTACATGCACCTAGACTCGAATCATCTTGTTCACTTAAACAGGTCTCTTTTGTAGACAAGTGAACAAAAAACGCGCAAGAGTATAATAGTATCCAACTTCTCAAACCAACATAGTTATATTGATTTTTAACGCAATTTAAATACATAATGAAAGATTTTTTCTGTTTTGTGAGTATCCTTGATTATCTGTTTAAACAAATTTCTTATATTGAATTCATTTTTTGACGGCTCCATTTAAAAGGTTTATTTCATTACAGTAATTATCTTTATCAAATAATGTTTTGATTATTTTATTTACTTATTTAATTTAAGACTCATTTTAGTCACTAATATTTAAAAATATGAAATTATTATTTTTTCAATTTGTGTATTTTAATACTCAATATAAATATAATATCAATATAATAATATCAATATAAATTGTATCAATGAATAAATAACGGTGACACTCAATTTATTTAGCATAACCATAGCAATGGTTTTTTATGAGACAAGTTTTTGTGTGTAGCTATCGATTTGTTGAGTGTGTCTTGTGTCTCAACATTAGTCATTTCTCTGAGTTTGTTTCCAAATTGAATAAATGGTTTTTAAACAAGATTCAAATTCCGATCAACGAAAAGTTTAAAATTTTCAACAATATTACATCACAACATGAGTGAATAAGTGGATTTTTGGCATTTTTATTTATTTTGTATGATTAACATTTATGAAAGTTTTTTCATTAAAAGTAATCTTAAAATTTTTTATTTTATATATTTTATTTTTTGATTCAAATTTTAATAACATTTCATAAATAGAAGTTTTCGAAGTTTCTCATCTATCACGTTAATTTTTTTAATCAAAGATTCCGCAACTCTGAAAGTCAGGTCAATTGATCAAATTTTTGAAACAGGTCGAGAATAGTTGAAAATTAACAAATTGACTATTCTAAATCGATTGGCAATCCCTGAAAATGTGCCGCTGGTCGGAAAAATGTTTGTCTGACAGTCAGATTAGAGCACTTCCATAGTATATCTCAGCTGATGAAGCAGTTAAGTTTACATTCAGGTGAGTTTGTACAGCTGATTGAAAGAATTTAGACCTACCGGATCAACACGTTGCCGACTAGCTACGAATTTTCTGAGATTTACAATCGATTCAAAATAGTCGAATTAGTAAATTTCAACTTTTCTCGGGCTGTTTCAAAAAGTTATCTGATTTGCAGAGTTGTGTCCTTATTTTCTATTAATTTTTAAATAAAATACATTATTTTTCGTGGCTGGCTCTTTTTATTTACTGGTTACCCAACAAAATTTTAAACAAAACACATGGGTTTTGTTTTCACATTGTTTTGTTACCTTTATCATCGATACGGTTTGTAATTGACGGCCATTCATTCTATTTCCTTTGTCGTCTCTTTTCATTAATTAACCGGTTAAATACAAGTTCGTTGAAAAACATTGTTTTCATTTCTCACACTCATAACATAGTCAATCCAATCGACTTACCTCTGATCATAAACTACGATGCTATCATTACGCTCAGTTTGACATTTAACTTTGCTTCGCTCAGCAGGTGCTTCTCTCGATATTGTTTTCTCGATTAATAAGCATGATGATCATTACACTTCAATGGTTAACAAAACTAATTTTATAATTTCATAAAATTTTAATTGAGTATTGGAATTTATTTCTTTATGTCTACATGTATACAGTTAATCAATAAATGAAACATCACTTTTCTATTGAAACTATAACAATTCTAAATCCTTAACAAATATCCTGCAAAATCTGGTAATTCTAGGGTTCCATCAGAAAACATTTGTCACCAGAATGGGCGTCATGTTACATGGCGCTCAATTTGCTTCGACCATTCAATTGGGTGCACTCAAGATTCAATATGCCAAGTTTGGTAGTTCTAGGGTTTACGGTTCTCTCAGAAGTTCTGAGTCTGAACATGGTCAAAGGTTAACAGACGGACGGTCAGACTGACAGTTTATTATTTTAATTAATATAATAATTAATACATTTGCACACCTTATTAAACAAATACACAAGTTTACCTTATTAAAAGGTTAAAATTTTATATTTACAAATATTAAATTTGTTTTCCATTTAATTCTTGCTTTAATAATTTCTTTCTAAATAATAATAATAAATGTCACAGCGCATTGTCTTGTAATGAATATTTGACTTTTTTTCAATTCGAACTTATTGTTACTGGCTTATATTTAAAAACCCAAATAAAATAGTTAGTTTCCTAATAATATAATTGTTATAAAGGTACTTGAAAAATGATTATGCCAAAAGGCTTCATGTTTAAATTGTATTGTTTATAATTATTGGTTTATTATATTTTAAGCATAATTAATTAGCTCACCAATATAATGTAAACAGATAGTTATGACTTATTACTTAATCTATTACTCGTTCGCAAATGTAATGAGCCACTAGCTCCATCTATTATGTGTCACTTTCCCCTTTAGCTCGGCTCATTACTTTTGCGAATGAGTATTACGTAGGACCGACTCACTTTCTGGTGCAGCACAAATGACTGGAGTGAAAGTATATGTAAGAGAAAAACTTTTAAAATTTAGATAGTGAGAGAATTTTTATTAGTTAATCGTACCATGGTGAGTGGTTGGGGATAGCGATGGCACTCTACTGGATTACCATAGTGATGGTTTGTGTTGTGATCGGTCTTTATGTGCACTGCTGTGGTCGAGTTGTTCGGTGTGTCTTGTGACTCGTATTTCTACTCATTAGCAGTTTAACTTATTTTGTTTTTATAACCAAACTTTGGTTCAAGAGAGAACAAATGGAGATTAAACAAGAGAATGACGACGATCAAGTACAGAAAGTTTTAATCAACAATATTGAAGAGCAACAACAACAACAGGCCAATGAAGGTAATAAAAATTGTGATGTGTTACATTCAATGAATTTTGGAATAAAATCATTTCTTCTAGAATCATCAGTTCAATCTACTAATTCACCAATCAATCACATGACTGCATCAATGACAATCTCCACTCAGCCTCAGCCATCATCACAACACTCAGTGCAGCATTGCACTAAAGTGAAGAAAAAGGAAGATGTGTATGACAATCTAAAAAATAATGATAAACATTCAGTTTGTGTTTGTAAATGTGTGAAGAAAGAAGAAACAAGAGATGGGACAATGGTTGAGATAATACAACGTTGCGGTGCCATGACATTAGTTCCACTAGACATTACTTTCACTGGACATTACTTCCACTAGACGTTAGTTCCACAAAATTTTCTGTTTTTTCCTTTGATCTCACCGACAAAAAAAACACAAAAAATGTGTTTTTAATCCTTTGATCTTGCCGACAAAAAAAATTCTGTGATTTTATAATTTTGTTTTTTGTGCGAGACATTCCACAAAGACATGCAGCTGCCATCTATTGATCTCGTCAACTCGCAAAACTTAAATGAATCCATTCGACCAGATTTGAGTACGGAAACATCGGGCAAAGAGTATTTTTTAACAAATTTGAAGATTAAAGTTCCAAAACTTTGACTGGTTTTGAACCAAAATTATCGTACTTATGAAAAGAGTAAATCTGTTATTTTATTCATGATAAAATTTGGATTTGGATATAACTTATATACCGAGGAGGTCCTAAATGAATCCCAACACAAATCTTAAGATCCAGTTATGTAGAATGTGATATGGCAAAATTATAGCTAATTGTAAGGTAGGGAGAATAATATTTCTGGAGCATTTTATCCACCAATGAGACCGGGTTTGTTTCAAATGGGATGTTGGATTATATAATATCTTGTTTCCTAAATGGCTGACCGAGAATAGTCCCCACTTGTGCTGGAGAATCAAATCTCCAATTGGGTAATTAGATCTTATCTCACAATCGGCGGGACAAAATATTTGAAAATAAATGGTGAATCCAGTCCAAACATTTTTAAAACTTAACCAATGACTGAATAAATTGAATAAGTTAACTGATATTCTTAAATTTGGTCATTGAACCAGCATTTCAATTAATAATTTATTCCAACCATTTAGAGTATAGAATAAGTTTGTTTAAATGGGAAAGTTTTCATCCATCCAATTTTGAGATAAGATCCGCTATTTTTATTAGAGATTTTTCAAATCCCCCAATTCACCCCTGAATATCAATTGTCGATTATCTGATATCTGATATGAAAAAATCTAAAAAACCATTTTGGGATTTTTTTTATCCGAGAATTGGTCGGTTAAATCCACTCACTTAAATTGGACACTTTTGGGTTTCCAATTAACGGATAAAATTTACTAACTCAAGTATGATACTGTGGTGTCTGTCCTGCAGGACTGACGTAAACCGAAAATTTCCACTACGTTGTACCTAACAACAATTCACCCGACAGCTTCCCATCGATTGAATCGAGTGGCCTTACCATCTAGACTAAACCGGTGACTCCATATTGTATTGGAGGATATCGTTTTTATCGAACTGACTAACTAAATAAAGCTCGTTCATTCAAACACTCTTCCGATTGGATCCATCGAAGTCAATGGATTAGTCGTGTGTAGTATTGCATCTCTGATACTCGCACACACTGCAATACTTTTTGATCCAGTAACTCAAATGAGACTTTTTAGGACGGAAATTTGTTAGGTAAATCTAATATATCCCCCAAGACGATTTACCAAGTCTGTTCTCAATTGGATCTAAAAGGAATCTTTCTATGGTCAACAAAGAACTCACTATAGAAAAGTTACAAATCACAAAAAATCACAAAAAATCACAAAAAATCACAAAAAAATCACAAAAATGTAAAAAACACAAAATTTTGTTGTGGAAGTAATGTCCAGTGGAAGTAATGTCCAGTGGAAGTAATGTCCAGTGGAAGTAATGTCCAGTCACGAACGTTGCACAAGGATCAAGAAGGAGGAAGAAGATAGTGACGAGTGGGACGAGGATTGTGACTGTGACACTTGCAGAAGACTGAAACTCAAGACCATTCAAGTCAAACAAACCATCACAAGCGAGAATAAACAGACCAATTCGAGTGAATTGGCAAAAGATGATAAAGGTAAAGTTAGTTATTTTGTATTTTTGAGTGACTTTTGACAGTTGCAGATCGAGCGGATTGGACCAGACGAGAAGACGGTTCTACTGATGGAGACGGAGATGAGACGGATGTGGACGAGGATGTGGGCGATAGTGGCCAAGTGGCTGGAGACCCTGTGGAATTGTTAATGAATTGTCAAGTGGGCGATGAAAATTGTGATCATGATGGATTTTATGAACAAAGTGAGTTGAGTGAATATGGCCATGAAAGTGTTGAAGGCGACGAAACAGAAATCGACGATGAGGAATATGAAATGGATGATGATGGTGGGGGTAAATCGAGTGATGATGAGGAAAAGAAGTGGATGAACTATCTCGTAAATGCCCTCAAAATAAGTCTCAAAAAAGAAAACTTGTCTGTGAACATTGCGGTAAAGGATTTCTTTCGTTGTCTATTTTGGTAAAACACATTCGAACTCACACGGGCGAAAAACCATTCAAGTGTACTTGGAAAAAGTGCAAAAAGGCATTTGCTCAAAAAATTTGCCATGCAAAAGCACTTCAAGACCCACACCGGTGAGTAACTAATAATTTTTTATATTTTTAGACATTTTTCTTACTGTTTTATTTTTTTTAAAATTTATTTTGAATGGTTTATTTGATCTTACTTACTTCTTGAACTTACTTTCATAGGTATAAAAGGTTAAACGACGAATTTCACTAATACTTTATATTTAAAATACATTTATCGAAATATTAGTTCTTTTCTTATTTTTACCTTAATTTCCCAGTATATTAATAAATCGTTTTGTAGCGCTCGTTTTTAGTAATAATAAAATTAAAATTATATTTTTTAAATCGAAAAACACTCTATTTTACAATTTAAAATTACAATTTGAAAATTATCTAACAAAATTAAACTTTTTAACTTTTTATATGTTGTTTATCAATTTTATCTTGTTAAATTGAAGCTCAATTCAATAACTTAAATATCAATAGATTTAAGAGTTCGAAATAGAAAAATACTTAAAAGGTTAAAATTTTTGAAAATAAAAGCTAATATTTTTTATATCAAATTTAATTATTAAAAATTAAAATTTTCCATTTGTTCAATGCGGTTTTTTAATGGTCAAAAAATATATTTAAACTTGTTTTTCTAATTTTTTTTCAATTGGACGTTTATATATTTAATTTGATTTATGAATTTGATCTAGAATATTAATGAATCGTTCTGTAATCGCGGCTACTGTGACGTTTTATCGGTAAAACAAAATCTTTATATTTCATATCTTTATTATCAGGAATAGTATTAGATCAATCTTGGGGTTGCCGACTCGTTCCCCTAAGGAAATGTTTTATTCACTCCGCAAGTACCGTGGATTGGGTGTTGTGAAGTTCAATTGCAGCATTTCGCGATTGCTAAGAGACTCTCCAATGTTGATTACCCAAGATTCCAAAAGGCTTATCAATGTGATCAAGAGATGAGGATCTGCAAGGAAATGTTGAATGTACAAGGTGATACATCTCGTCAGCTTCGTCTCCAACTTCGAGAAATCGCTTTCCTCAATGCTTTATGGTGGAATGGGGGTGAGGCACTTCAAGTCTAACTCGAAGATGAATCAATTTATGTGGAAAGATGAATTTTTATCTGGTTCGGAGAGGGTCTCTGCGATCAAGCTCAACTTTAACTATGCTAATTTGTCTGGTGTGTCTGGTGTCCACCCTGAAGGCCAGCCTGTACTAAGCCTCCGTTGTCGCTATTGCCACAACGAGAAAAAAAATTATACCTCATGTCCTTGGTACGTGTCCGTTTAAGGAAGACCGAAGGAATGCAAGACATCACATGGTTAAAAGGGAGCTATCGTCGATGCTTATGCAGAAAAGTTACACGTGTATAGATGAGGCCTCCTGTTAGGATCGTAACGGATCGAGTCGACGAATTGATATCCTGGCCTTCGAACCTGGATCAAGTAAAGCCTTCCTGGTGGATCCGACCGTGCGTTACGAGACTGATGATGATGTCGACTAACAAGTGCGTGAAGATAAAGATGGTATATATCGCCCTTGTTTCAAGGACCTCGCTCGAAGTTATCAACAGCATGGATTACGAGAATTTGAGTTCATTGGATTATGGTGGGGCTCCCGTGGGACAGTTGGCACGAGTGTGCCCGATTTCTTTGAAAGATTTCGGCTTGACAATGGTGTTTTGCCGAGAATTGCTGAGTCAGTCCTGGTGGCTTCGCTGCGTATCCACCATTATATATATGGTGCTCCCAAGAAGAGATCTTAGCCTAAAGTTATTCGTTCATATAACAATCAACTATCTTTGGAGTATTATCTTTATAGACAGATCCGGTATGCTGTGTCCTAGCGGCAACTTACACATGGTGTAAGCAGCTCCCCTTTGTTTTATTTTTTAATAAAGGTTGTATCTCTCCCTGAATAGTCTTGTCTAGTATTTTAGATGTTTGTAAGTTATTTAAATGCATTTTTTCGCAATTAAACGGCCCTCGTCTAATCCTTTTTAATTACTGGTCAATATCTACTATTAAAACTATTGCAATTTCATTTTCAATCAAGTAGAATTTAAAGATTTTTAAGATTCTAGAGTTTTACTTTGGGAGCGTCCAGAAATTACGTTATCATGAGGGCGGGGGGCCGGGAGTTTGAGTACTGATTATTCAATGATGATGAAAGATTGGGAGGGGGTCGGAAGTATGACGAAAAGTTACTTGTGCAGATCGATTTATTTGCCAAATGTCGAAAAGTTGTAAAAAAAAGTTTATTAAAACAGTATTAAATCCTTTATAAGTGATTTTTAGGCTATTCTGTTATTCATTAAAAACATTGATGAAACATAGATGAAAGTAGGGGGGCTGATCCCTTGATGACGATTTGATAACGAAGGGGGGCTGGGTTATCTAAAATCGCATTTTCTTGATAACGTAATTTCTGGAAGCTCCCTTTCATGTTAAGTTGATTTTTTCTAGCTGAATTATTACTTTTTTAAAATAATCCGTATTGCAATAATAAAAAGTATACTTCCACGTTTATTTTATCGGAACGTTAACTCAAAATTATTTGTATTCAGAATTTTCTATAGTATATCATTTTTGATATTTGTATATTGAAATTCATTAACTTATTTGTGTTTTAGAAGATAATTGGTTTAGTTTTTGTTGTGTGAAGCAAACTAATATTGCGCTTTAATCAACTGTTTACTTAAATACCAATTGTACAGGTGCAAGCTCAAGTGCAAATATCATAAAAATACCGATTCACTCAAAAGCCCACTTGTGATTATCAATCGAACGACAAACCTTTGTTAAAAGTGTGTTCATAAAGTTAATTTATATCTAATTAATATTTTTCCCTTTCTTATACCAATAGTAAAACTTTTTAAACATATATATATGAATGTACACAAAATAATTTTTTTATTGGTTATATTTTTCTTCAATATTCAGTTTTAATCATAAAATTCTAGATTAATTAATTTGTATTTGTGCTCAAATATTTTAATGTTTTTTTGTTTGGTTCGCTGACTATATTAAAGGTTAAAATATAAATTTCAATTTAATCAAATGAAGGTTAGAATTGTAAATATTTTATGTATCCAGTCAATCCAGTGATTCACGACTGCTAATATTTACCTCACAGTGTGTCATCAACTCAAGATATATGAAGGTTAAAAGGTTAAAATTTACTCAATCATGTTTTTTAAAATGAAAATATTAATATTTTGTTTATCATTTACAACTTGATTGTTCTAAATTCTAAAAATATTTTTCTATTTAACTCGTTCTGTTTTAAGTGGTAAGAAAATTATGATTCTCATGTTGCCAATATTGTAAATGGTAAAGAAAAAATTATTTAACACATTTAAAAGTATTTCACAAAATAAGCTCTAGATTTTATCTATTTATTTTAAAAAATAAGATTTTACATTCTAATTGGAGGAGCGAACGAACAAACTCACGTTCGAGCGAAGCGAGAGTGTGAGTTTGTGAGTGAACGAGTCCCTCTGGCGCCGCTTGATAGGAAAAGGCTTGTGCAGAGGATTGTGGCTATATGGTTCAATGGATCGGTCTGAAAATTTTACACAATGTTTTGGTTGGTGTGAAGTTGTGCCTTTTGGCAAATAAGTCAAAGGTCAACGGAGCAGCGATTTTTCAAAAAAATAAATCAAATTTTGTATAGAAATGTGTAAGGACCGAGTGTCCACAGTGGAAGTACAAAACACTGTGTGGGACACAGACAAGCACATAAATAGTGTTAACCATTAATGAATAGCCAAATGTCTCATTAATCTCATCTTGTACTGGTCTCGCACGAAAATTAAATTAAGGTTAAATAGTTATCGCCACAAAATATATTGTCGCACAATTATCTCTCAAGTGAGTTCACATTTGAGACAGTCATGTTCGTTACATTCTGATTTGTTACGTACCTTAAGACGTTCAATATTAGTGCTTTAACAAATATCACACATTTAAAATATTTTAACAATCGGAATCAGATTTATCATTTTACGTGTTACATGCTGTGTGTATAAGTCGGAAATGTTAAAGGTTTATTATTTTATTTAAAATTTTTGGGATAATATTACATTGCTAGTTTTTCTGACAAATCCTTTTAATTACTGCTCAGTTTTATTTCGATTCCAAAAAATAAAGTAGACCATACAGTTTAAAATCATTGAGATACGAGATTGATCCAATAATGTGGAGTGCATATCTTTGTTAATGGTTAAACTATTTATTTGTTAACATATGTTATGTTTCCTATTGACAATTATTTTACAAAATAAAAAAACATTTACTTTTAAGTACCAGGTAATCTTCTAAACAAAATTAAACATTTTCCCCTGTACCTTATACTTTATAATTAATATTTTGGTATACATTGGGAAATTCTTTGCATACTGGTTATAATAATCAACTCATCATGCATTCATTGATTGCACTGTCCTTAAACGAAATCGTCTTGCAATCTTGAAGATTGGAATGAAAATGTGTGATTGCTTTCGATTGTGTCAACTTTTCGAAAAAAATCATTTTTGTTACGTTGTTATGTAATTTTATTTACTGGTTTTAATTTTGGTTTTATTTGTTTTTTATAGAATATTTATTTAATGGTTTATATGTTTGGTTGAAACTTTGGATCTAGAACAAGACCATCAGGGCTTTTGATAATATACAGAGGAAAATTAACTTGTTTAATTGAACTTTTATCTGCCTTTAATTAATTTAAATTTAAATAACTATTGTAGAAGAATAATATTATAATATAAAAAATTAATTTACTATCAGTTAAACAAATTCCTTGTCGAGTAGATCTATATTTAAATAATGGTTTCATTTATAAATATTCCGCCATTGCTTTGGACAGTTATAATCAGTGATAATGGGAATTCGTTATTTTTTTATTTTCTATAAATTTTTTTTAATTCAAGTATTCAGAAATATTTTTTATATACTCAACTCTTCAAATTTGCATCTTTATGACAATTGTTTCGTAATTTTTACAATATCAAAATAAACAAGTAAACAAATTATAATTTAATTTAATCAATTTAATAGCAACATTTAAACACCAGATTTAATCAATACAAAACCAAACATTTACTTTGCAAGTTTGCTGAGTTGTCTCTCCATTTCACCTGGTTCTATTGGAGAAGCCTTAAGCATCATTCCGCTGTCGTTGACATAGATCGATCCGGTAATGTTGCGTGCATCATCAGAAGCGAGGAACGAGGCGAGATTGGCTATGTCCGATGGGGAATCCCACTCGTTTCATCAGCATATCTGGAATCCATTTGTCAAATATTTTTTCGTAAGTCGCCTGGTCTTCAATGCCCATTGATCGTCCAATTGAAGCTACCACTGGTCCAGGGCTAGATTGTAATAAATAATTTAAATTAAAACTTAATGTTATTTTAAATTGTAAATTACTTAATTGAATTGACTCGAATTCCTTTAGATCCCAATTCTAGTGTTGAAGTCACTTTGTTCACTGAATGTTCAGTAAGTACAGTTCTTTAAAACAGGTCTACCAGACTAATTTATAAGACAAAGGCATAAGTTAATCCTGCAGACGGACAGACATCCTACAGTTGTCTTTGCACCAACGAGATGGCGCTGCGGAAATACTTATGAGAAAACCTGATAATATCATAATTTTTAATTAGTCAAGAAATAATTGGAGGAGCGAACGAACAAACTCACGCTCGAGCGAAGCGAGAGTGTGAGTTTGTGAGTGAACGAGTCCTCTGGCGCCGCTTGATAGGAAAAGGCTTGTGCAGAGGATTGTGGCTATATGGTTCAATGGATCGGTCTGAAAATTTTACACAATGTTCTGGTTGGTGTGAAGTTGTGCCTTTTGGCAAATAATCCAAAGGTCAACGGAGCAGCGATTTTTCAAAAAATAAATCAAGTTTTGTATAGAAATGTGTAAGGACCGAGTGTCTACAGTGGAAGTACAAAACACTGTGTGGGACACAGACAAGCACACACGCCGAGCAGCGAGCCCGCTGTGCGCAAAGAGGATGCGCAGTGACAAACACACCTACACAGGAGTGCTGTGATTCACATATTGGTTTGATTGTGTTAACTTTAGACCAAATTGCATACTGTTGACTGTATCTGTTCATAAACATTGAACAACGATCAAGACATGTACTTTGCAAGTCTGTGTGATCTATTAAATCGAGTCAACACAATTCGAGCTTACTTCCCCTACCATATAATACATTTTCAATTAAAACACATCTAACTTACCGAATTATTATAGGGCACTATAACTTAAAGTATTTTAAAATAAAATTATCTGCATCTTTTATTTCCCCTTTAACCTGATTTTTAAAATCTCATATCAATTGGCAATTGAAGATCATGAAATTGTTCGGATGGGTATAGATCTAGGTGACTGTTTTTCAAACACAATGATTATTTTGTGGGCATGTGCAGGAAATAGTTGTCCAACTTTGTTGTATTGAACTGATTTGGAACGCAACTGATCAAACGAGAAACAAATGGTTTACATACTCTCGCTCCGACTTTTATGCCAATGGCATTACCTATTTTGATTTACGATAGCTAAAAGGTTTCATAATGCCAGCAGCTGGTTCTATACTAGTTTAAATTTTATTACTTTTATTTGATTATTACATTTGATTCAACGCATATTTTATCACGAATTAAAAGTTGTTATTTGAATTTATTGATTAAATAATTAGAAGATTAGAATAAATGAAACTGATTTTACCCTTTTTTCCAAATATATAGTTTTATTTTTTTAATGGTTATGGATATCATGTAATTTTAATTCTATATTAGTGGTCAAGAATAATCTGAATCTCTTTTTTTAGATTTAAAATTCAATTGAACATAATTGTGGTTTTCATTTAAAAAACTAGTACCAATCCTTAGTTAAAGCCACGGCTTGAATCCTTGAATTCATTTCCACTTTATCCAAACTGACTGTAAGTTCTTTATCCGAGTTACCACAGTCACTGTTGTCGATTGAACAAGTAATATTGCGTGCAACTTTTGACCAACTGAGTTGATTATATCCACTAGAATGAGTACATTAGATCGAATATTAAATGAAGTTTTAAAATTAAATTGAAAAATTTACTAGTTGCTAGAATTGTACCAGTAATTTTATTTATTACCATTTAATATCTTAATAATCTTTTTTTAATTTTAGAATATTATTCCCGTCTATATTGGTTGCATTGAATTACGCAGAAAATACTTCGTTTTATCGATTTAATAGGTTAAGCAAATTATAACTTTTTAATTTTGTATTTATTCAATTCTTGAGTAATTATAGAAGTTAACGTTCTACTATCAGCCAGCTTGTTCTCGTTGTAATGTTTTTTTAAATTCTTGAATATGAATAATGAACTATTCAAGCTAACAATATTGAGAGCAACTTACTAGCATTTATTATTATTATAATTTAATTTGTTTAAGTTGACTTGATTTAAAGGTTACTATTTATCATCATGAATCGCAAAAAGAAACCCCAATTTAGTGTTTTCCAATATCAGTTTGCTTTTTGTAAAATTCTGAAAACTACAATTTTTTCGGTCTTTTCTTAGCAAGTTAACAAGTTTCCAAAGTTTAAGACTTATTACGACATTTGAATTATTGCATTCTTTAAAAGATTTCTACTTCTTTTTCGTTTATTTGAGTGACAAAAATTAAAAATTCGGTTTCTGGAATACGTCTCAAAGTCATAAAAGGTATAAATGGTTTGCTCAAACTTTTTGTTCAATTTTTTGGATTTCAATTTCAATAAAACTCTCGACAACACAATCTCATTTCACTTAAATTAAGTTTCAGTTGTGAAATGCGAATAAATTGGTTTACAATACGATCATATTGCTTGTTTAAACTATCGCCATTTTAATAGGTTACTAAAATATTTAATATTCAGCACATTATTTGTACAGTTTTTTATATTCAACTTTCAACTTTTTTTTTGGAAATGGTATTTTATTGACCTCTTAAGCAAATTTATGCTAAATGTGAGCTAGATAAAATGCACATACATATCGTTGAGGTATAGTTCGATACATAGAATTGTTTACAAGTAATATAATACAAAATGAATCATTATGCAAAATAGGGAAATTAAAAAAGTGGGTATAAAAAACTTATATAGAGATATTTACAAATCATTATATATTTTATATACAAAGTTACGAAAATGTCTATAGAACCTGTCGGTGCAGTAGACGCTTGGCAATATTAATTGGTTTGAATTTGTGATCCTGCAGATGTGGCTGTCAAGATCGTTCCTCAGTAGTGCCCATTTTGGACATTCCTTGATGAGGTGGAGTGAGGTTTGCTCAGGTTCGACACAAAATTCGCATCTCTTGTCATGTTCAATGTTGAATCTGGTCAGGTAGTAGTGGAACTTGCCGTGTCCAGACATGAACTGAGTCGTGATGAAATCGGGGATGTTTGAGCATTTCTTCCTGTGCAGGACAGTCGGAAAGAAAGGAATCGTTTCTCTCCCGTCAGTGGACGTTCTGTATCGTTCGTCCCACGCTGTGGTTTCTTGTTGCTTCCAAATTCTCACTGCGCAAACTTTCAATACAACTAACCATCTTGTATTTTTTTCTGAAAGTGAAAGTGAAATCTATCTATTTTTATCAAATTAATATTTTCTATAACATTTTTATAAGTTTTCCATGTTGAAATGTCGAAAAATATTAAATTGCAAATAATGCATATTGGCATGTAAAAACTACAATTTCAAAGCAAGATCAATTCAAAATTCAAGTGTTTTCAGTTTCAATTTATCTTCGATTATCAGTTTATATAAATTTTTAATAGCTGAGACAAGGGATTGTTTTAATGCCCCACTTATCTGATGGAAAAATACGGTAGCTTATCTGGTTTCCTGTTCTTTACTAAGGGTCATCAATACTGGTTAAAAAACTAAACTCAAACACAACAAACACAAGCAA
Organism: Rhizoglyphus robini; assembly: GCA_023373905.1. NCBI lineage: Eukaryota > Metazoa > Arthropoda > Arachnida > Sarcoptiformes > Acaridae > Rhizoglyphus > Rhizoglyphus robini. The sequence goes on along the minus strand of JAKIJQ010000076.1, from coordinate 664,288 downwards.
GATTTTTAATTTAATTCCCTTATTTACAAATTTAAGCACACAAACCACCAACAATAATGTTAATAATTGTTCTCACTTATTTCTTTGCGAAATTTCCTTTTCCTGCTTCAAAAAGGTCTTCTTATAGATAACAACGATTCCAAGTTCAATGTTTTACTTGCAAACTGTCAAATCATTCTCACATGTTTTAGGTTTACATTTCCATATCTGAATAGTTTCTAAGTTATCTAAGTCTTTGTTGCAATGAATTTATTAATATTCAACCAAAACTATTTAATTTTTTCGTACATAACTGGGCCAATTTAATGGTTGAATTACATTTTTGAAATCGTATTCCAAATTTGCTGTCATTTGGTATTCTTTTAATGCGTTTATTGTTTTTAAATTTCGTCAAACAAAAAACGGGGTTTAAAAAAATTTAGTTTATTTAAATCGTAAACGATTTAACAATAAAACTTTTCCATTCAAAAATAATTGTAAAACAGTTGTACATGTTTTTGACTCTTTTGACTCATCTTCAAGCTAAAAGGTTTATACTTAAAGATTTTATTGCATTTTTTAAAATCTGTGATTTTGAAGTATTGAGAATTTATTCTATAACGAACGCAGTAGTTTAAAAAATGTTAGCAAAGTATATTTTTGTGGTTTCCAGATTTTTCCAGGAAAATTTGTTTATTTTATCTTTATTATTTCATAATCGATTCTAATCAATATATTTGACAGAGTTTTGCTTTTGTTAGATTCCAATGCGAGTTATCAAACAAACAATCAGACTCAGAATATAGTAAATGAAAGCAATTATCCAATAATAAGATGATTTTATCAGGTTTTCGCAAAAGTCTTTCTGCAGCGCCATCTCGTTGGTGCAAAGACAACTGTAGGATGTCTGTCCGTCTGCAGGATTAACTTATGTCTTTGTCTTATATCAATCCCTCTCCAATCTTGATTACAGGTCAATAGAACTTATTAAAACTTGATTTCATAATAGAATTTATATTGACTAGAAGAATTTATTTTTTATAAACTTGATCCCAATTGCGATTATATTGACTGTCAGTAATGAAAGTGTTCTGGAAAGTGAGTTTACTTAAAAAATGCTACATGAATTTGCTAGTATTCATGTATCCAGAAAAGACGCATTTTTCAGGGAAGATTCAACAAGTTCTACAAACTCAAATCTGTTGAAAGTCATTTGGATCAGTTCGGCCACTGATAAGAAAACTTCTATAAGTGCACAGCTCCTACAACTTCGGTATTAAAAGGTTAAAATGTATCAATAAATAAAATATATTAAATAGTCCTATTTTATTAAATAATTTTTTTAATAATTAAAATTTGTGCTCTTTGCCATCCCACTATATGTGAACAGTCCCACCAAAAATTAAAATGTTTCTCTTCAAAAGATTGCTTCTTTGATTTTAACTTATTTCTAATTAAATTCATGCTTAATTATTTTGTCTTTATATTTTTTTGAATAACTAACTTTTGTTTAATTTAATTATATTATCCATGACTAAAATATTATGTTCTGAAAATCTTCTAGTAATTTTTCGTGCATTGTGACTATTCTCATGCAAACACACATCGGGCAACGGCGACAATTTAAACGCTGTTTTAGAAAAATTTCAATGTCTATTCACTGCAGCTACAAGACTCGCATTGAGTAGGTAAATCTGCTTGATTGGAACGGCTCATTCTGGCTGCAACACGACTGGAGTCTAAGAGGCAGTAAGAGGAAGACTTTTAAATTTTAAATTACAAACAAGAAGAGAATTTTTAATGACTTGAAATGCTTTGAGGAGTAGTAAGTAACCGTAGCACTGCTACTGTGTGTTATCATGATGATGGTTTGTGTTGCATCCATCTTTGTATGCAGAAATCGATTTGTTCAGTATGTCTTGTGACTATTGTGATAGTATGATATCTAATTAGCATGAGGTTTGAGTTCGAGCTAGTCCGAACGACAATTTTCACAAATGTTTCTTCCCTAATACAAAATTGTACAATATATACAACTCTTCAATTGACAGCATCATGACTTTTAATCAAATTCCACATTTCAGCATTCATAGTGTTATTAATAATTATCCTCAATTATTTCTTCGTACATTCACGACTTATCGTCTCCGATTCTGCTTCAAAAATGGTTTTAAAAAAGTCAAAATTACAAAATCCATAAAAGTCTGTTCTTCTCCGGGAAAAATCGGTCTATCAAGCACTAACTTCTTTCTGACATTCTTTAGTATAAATGGTTATAACAATTAAATTGAAAAGTTTTGAAATTATTTGTTTAAACTCAACTAACTATTGTTTCTTTGTGGAATCTGTTTGATGAACAATTGACAATGTTGTCAGTCATATCCTTTGTTATGAGTTGACACTTGCGGTTAGGTAAATTTAATTTAATTTTATAATTAAGATGTTTAATGGGGTGAGTCGTAAATGGTTTACATATATTTTTTAATTACTAAAACTTTATTTTGCAATCAAAGTCCATAATAATTTTAAGAATACGTCAAAATAATACAATTATCCAATAATAAATTGAATTTTAAAAAATATGGTTTAGTAACTAATCTAATTAGCGTTGTAGTATATTTTAATGGTAATACTAATAATATCAAATTCAAATTTTGTTAATGAATTTTGTTTAATTGGGCACATTTACATATTTTCAAAATTGTGAACCAAATTCTGTATTACCAACTTGTAATAAAACTTGGCATACTTTTTACTTTAATATTTAATACTTGTATATATTTTTTATCTGTTTTAAATGCTGCCCTAATTTCAATGTCCAACGATCGCTTAATACCAATGCGATTATATATTATTTGTTTGAATTAAATAAATTTAAATCCTATATGTGCCAATTCCAAAGCTGAAGTTTTTTTTTGTAGCCACTCAGAGCAATGCCTCAATAAAATCCATTCTTAAAAATCTTATTGGTCCATCAATAGATTTGTCTTTATTGCAACTGGTTTCTAAATTATTGTTTTTACTTACAGTTTTTTAAGGCAAACTTTTTACTGTAAAGTTAATTAACTGGTAAAGTTAAAGTCAATATCACATGATTTCTCCCGAGTTTAAGATTTATAGAAAGTTTGGTTAATAATTTAATTTTCGATTCTAATCAAGATAAAACAAGAAATTTTACTTAAACATTCATGGAGGCTACATCATTATTTAACGGGTTTCATTGAAAACAAGCGCGCAAGTCTATTCGTATGTGTTATTAAAGTAATTAGTACTCAAGCAAGCATAGGTATGAAAACTTTTTAGAAACAATATCAAAACAATCAAAAGTGCTTTGAGTTTTCATGTTTTTTGTAACACTTTTCGAAATTAAATTCTTACAATTTTTATGTAAGGAATACCTAGGATATGTTAAAACGGTAATTAGTATTATGTTAATTTTTCATAATATAAATAAAGATTTTAACAATTAAATTATCAATAAATATTTATTTTAACAAACTATATTTTTGAACAGTTAGAAGCCCAACTAAATATCATGAGTATTGATGAATGATGATATGAATTATGTATGATGAATTAGACAAACTTGTTCAGTTTAAGAGACATTTTGTTTTAAAAGGTGCGTTTAGAATTTTGTGTTTTAATATATTTTTATTTTAGAAACTTATTTTTTTATATAAATGGGAGATATTAACAAAGTTATACTATCAGTTAACTATGTCTTTTACTTTATATGATTATGCTTTCAAAATTACACAATTTTCAAAACTTTTGTGTAACATTGTTACAATCTCAATGATCTAAGTTCATTGTTTTGATTAATTGACTAATTAATCTTCAAATTTCTGTTAGCACTATGAATGCTCTACTGTAGAGTTATACTTGTAAGTTCTTGATTTGGTGTACTCTGGATTAGTACTGACATCCGCATTCTGTTTCCCAATAGAACCAAACTTGATCTGTTTCGGCCTTCTGACTTTGTCATTGTTAATTTCAGTCAATCCACGCGTGTCACCCACGATCGCCTTTAAGTGCAGAATTGCCTCTTTGACACTTGTTTTACTGCAAAAATGACTTGTTTTATTGGCTTAACCTTCAAGCTGCTCTTGGTGTCGATCGCTTTTATCAAGTCTGTCTCAGCTGTCTCCTTGACATTTGGGCATGCCTGATCTAACTACTGTCCACTTCAATCAAGCCCATTACGTCAACAACTTCTTTTGCGTTTATATTCGTGTCTTTGGATTGGTTTTCGGGAGTGGCATTTTGATCTATATCATTTGGAGAATCTACTTGACATGTACAGATTTACAAGTTCAAGTAGAAGAAAGAAATGGTAGAGCCATGGGTGCGAATAACTATGATCAAAACAATAATGCCTTTGAACTCCACCGATTGTGCATTTAATAACTCGATTAAAGTTTGCCTTCTCCATGAATGGCATCAAACAATTTATACGATTTAATATTATAGGATTTATTATTAGCTCTACATTTCAATTACAATTTGTTTAATTTATGATTTTAATTGAATGGTGCAATGATTTTGCAATAAATCTTACGTAACATTTTAATTTGTATTTCTTATGCTTATTTGCATGTAAAATGCGAACAATTTAGCTGAATGACTTAATGAATCAAATGACTTATGTGCAAACTGGCAGTTTTAGTAAATTTTGTGTCTGACTTGCCAGACAATCTTATTTAGTTTAATTTGGACACTAGTTCGTATAGCGTGTTTCAAAGTTTAAATCCAATCTTCAATAATTAATCCGATTGAAGAGAAAAACAAACTTTAATAAAGTCTGTTGATTGCTAATGTTCTGTTAATCCCACTTATTATATAGTGCAACATCAATTAAAATCAGTGGCATCTCTGGAAAGTTGATGAAATTAATTCTACATGAAGTAGACTTCGAGTCCAGATAGTACACCCATTGAGAAATAAAAAAAAGTAAAAAATAATTGTGGAACAGTTGTTCATGTTTTGTTTCCATATTTTGGCTCGTCTTCAAACTAAAAGGTTTCATTTTATACTTAAAGTTTTATTGTAATTATTTTTAAATTTGTGAGTTTGAAGTTCGAGAATTTACCCTATGACTAACGCTCTAGTTTGGAAAGAAACGTTTGCAAAGCCTATTTTTGTTGCTTTCAGATTTTTCCAGGAAGAGTTCCTTATTTCAGCTTTAATATTTCATGATCGATTCTAATCAAAATATTTGACAAAGCTTTGCTTTTGTTAGATTCAAATGCCGTTCATCAAACAAACATACAGACTCAGAATGTACACTAGTAAATTAAAACAATTGTCCAATAATAAGATGAGATTGACAATGCTACCCCTATCTTGATTACAGGTCAACAAAACTAACTAAAACTTCATTTCATAATAGAATTTTTATAAAATAGGATAATTTATTTTTATAAACTCGATCCCATTTACGATTGAATTAACTGACAGTAATTAAAGTGTTCTGGATAGTGAGTTAATATTTTTTATTTTTAGATATGTAAATATGTGACTAAAAAAACTTGTTCTTTGCTATTGTCATCAATACATTAAAACTTAATATTCTATCAACTCATGGTCTCAACTACCCTCTCGGATGAAAGTATCAATGAATACTATCATTAAAGTACAAAACAGATAGAATCATATGTCAATCATATTCGAACAAAAAGACAAATAGAGACCGTTATAACAGTAAGATTATTAGTAACCGTCCCCCAACTCGCTCTTGCAGTACTTTGATTTGCTTTCCGAAGATACGTTTGCTACTGCAGTTTACGTACACAAAAGATTTTACTCACCAAATTTTTATTTATTTTTACCATTTATTATTTATAAATTTAATTCAACGGATTTAGATGCCAACTTTCCAAAATAGGTAATTTCTCTATTCTTCGAAGATAAAATCCTCTAACTTTTCAATTTCACACAAAAACTTGTCAAAAATCAAATGCTGTATTTTCATTTGTAAACCCACTACCCTCCACTTTAACAACAAGTTGGGAAAAGAAATGATAGGTTTCAGAGTCTGTTATATGTTTTTTAGAAATCAATATTTGCTTTGTAAAAGGTTATAAAATTTTCTAAATTTTGTTTTTGTTTAAGTTAATATGTTTAATTCACCAGCCAAACAAACAGTGTTCCATTCAATAGTTAGACGATAAAATCAATTAAGCGAACAGTGGTACAGGTTTGAAATGAAATATGTTTTAATTGGATTTTAGACTCTTGAAAAACTGCAATTTCCTTAAATTTATTTGCAAAAAAACTGGTTGATTGGTCGAATAACAATTGATTTACTGTCGGTGTTATGTTCATTTTCAAATTGTTTTTAAGATCAAAATTATGTTCTATTAAAAATAAATAGATTTTCTTTCTTTTTTTAGAATTTTTTATAAACACAAGAAAATGTAGCCAATTTTGCAACCTAAATTGATGCTAACAATAGTGACATTGAGTTCTTCCGTTTCGAATAGAAAAAGTTGTGAATTGTTTGTTTACCTTGATTTAATTGTTAAAAATAATTTTAAAGATTTTTTCCCTTGATTTTTTCACCAGCCCCTCTGGCGCCTATCAACTGGTTCTCTCCTTCTCATTCAATTCTGAATCACTTCTATTAACTGTGCACATGGTCACTAGTATGACTCACTACATTCATGCTAATTTTTTATTATTCTCTATATATCATGTTCTATCCCATTGGAGTTTTGCCTTAGATTGTAATTGGAATTTCAATTAAATTGTACTAACTGAACTTAAAACTGAATATTTCCCTGTTTTTTCAAAATGCTTGAAATGACAGGTGCGATATGAAAGTTCCGTCTTTTTATTTCATTCATTATTATCTATATTTTGTTACCCTCTATCTCATTTGTCAATTCCCGTCAACTGTGTTTAAAGCCATTAATTCAGAAATATATAAAATAAATAGAATATTATAACAAAATTTAATTTTTTTTGAATAACTATATTATATCGAAAATTTTATCGGTTTCACAGTTTTAACTTTTTTTAATCAACAGTAACATTACCTAAGTCCGTTCAGATCAATTTCCGGTCCGGTTTGGTTTTCATGTGGCATTGATGCTTTCTTTTTTCATTATTAGAATTCTTTTTGTAGTTTTTTATTGTAACTGGTTTCCAAATAAATGTCTTTTTAAACACAGTTTTATTTTCAAGTCCAATTTTCCATCAATAATGCAAACTCATACAATATATACAACTCTTCAATTAATTGCATCAATGCTTTTAATCAAATTTTATATATCAGTATTCAAACCATCAACAATAATGTTATTAATAATTATCCCCAATTATTTCTTCGCACATTCGTAAATTATCTTCTTTGATTCTACTTCAAAAACGGTTTTAAAAAAGATAAAATGCAAATCCTAAAAGTCTGTACTTCTCTGAAAAAACATGTATTTGTATGTCTGTAAATGCATCTAGCTAATTTAACATATTCCAATATACTTCAATAATTCAACCCTATAATCTATTATCTTTAATTTAGTTTTCAGTTTAATTTGAGTTCATGAAATATAGTTTATGTTGCTAAAAGTTACTAATTCGACTGGTGAATTGAACTGTGGTTTGGTCATGTTTATTCATGCTGATAACTGGACATTGAACGTTATGTGTCTCTGTCTGCTGCGATCGTGTCAACGACAGGCAATCTCAAACAGTATAAAGTCTCTCACCTCGCATTGCTCTCATTGTACAGTTGGACTGTTGTGAGACTTGTTGTCTATTGTAAGTTTTCCTTGAGTTGTATCTTATCTATCGAGCACTAACTTATCTGAATCTGCTTCTGCTTCGCCTTAGTACAAATGGTTATAACAATTAAATTGCAATATTTTGAAATTATTTGTATGAACTCAACTAACTATTGTTTATCTATGCAATCTCGTTGAAGAATAATTTACAATGTTGTCAGTGTTTAATATATCTTTTGTTATGGATTTACACTTGCGGTTAGGTAAATTTTATTTAATTTTATAGTTTACAGATGTTTAGCGCAGCAATTCTCAAATGGTTAATATATATTTATAAAATTACTAAAACTTTATTTTGCGAACCAAATTCATAATTATTTTAAGAATACGTTAAAAGAATACAATTAATAATAAATTGAATTAAAAATATAATTTAATAACTAATCAAATTTGCGTTGTAGTCTATTTTAATGGTAATACCAATAATATCCAATTCAAATTTTGCTAATAAATCTTGTTTATGTACATTTACATGTTTTCAAAATAATGAACATTTAAACCAATTCATTGTTACTAACTTGTTATAAAACTTGGCATACTTCTAATTTTGTCTAACAGTTTTAAATGTTGCCCCAATTTCAATGCACAACGATCGCTCAAAACCAATAGGGTTATAAATATTTTTTTCATAATATAAATTTTAACTAAAATCCTATATAGACCAATTCTAGAGCTGAAGTTTTTTGTAACCACATCGTGTAATGCCTTGGAAGTACTGCACACCAATATTTATCATCAAACTACCGAAAATTACTATGTCGTCTTCACAGATTCAATTTGCAGGTAAAACTCATTGTCGGAGCGGAACGTCGAGCGAGCGAAGCGAGCGAGTTAGTGTAGTGACGACTCTGCGTTGACTCAATTGGAAAAGGCTTGTGTAGAGGGTTTCGACTATACCCGTTCAATGGATCGGTCTGAAAATTTTACACAATATTCTGGTTGGGGTGAAGATGTGCCTTTTGTGCCATAAGCCATAGGTCAAAGGAGCAGGGATTTTTTAAAAATAAATCAAATTTTGTATAGAAATGTGTAAGGACAGAGTGTCCAGAGTGGCTGTGCAAAACAGATAAGCACACACACCAAGCACAACGCCCGCTGTGGGCAAAAGAGGATGCGCAGTGACAGACACACCCACACAGGAGTGATGTGATTCACATAATAGGTGTGATTGTGCCTACCTTGGACTAAATTTTATACTGTTGACTGTATCTGTTCAAAAACATTGAATCATTGTGACGACACGGTGTACAGGATTACCGCAATCTCTCTATCTCAATTTATGTCAGCTGCACTTTGATGGCTCGTCGATGACTAAACTGAAAAGGAAAAGTGTTCGCGTTACCGCCGCTCCGACTTCACGCCAACGGCGTAACTTAAGACTAGTTTATTCATTAGTTTTTTTAATAATTTTATTTTAGCACCCGTTTTGATTAGCAATCACTTGCCTTATTATTTTCTTTACGAATTTTTTATGACAAACATTTTCTTAAAGATTACGGTTTAAATATTTGGATTATTTTAGTTTTTTTAATGTTTCTTTTAAATTTAATTACTTTCTTATGATCAATTTGAATCGGTTACATTATATAATCATTTCGGTTTCATGGTGGAGGCTTAATCAACATTCTCACAGTCACTGACATAGATCGATCCGGTAATGTTGCGTGTATCATCAGAAGCTAAGAACGAGGGAATATTGGCTATTTTTTAGTGATAAAACAAACTTCACATTTTATGTTTAATGTTTGAACAGTTGGTATCAGTTATATCAGAGTTTTTCGTTGTTGTATCTTGAATATGAAAAAGGTATATTATTTTCTTTAATTTTTTTTCTAATAATTTTTATTTTACTAAGCAATTTTATTTTATAAAACTTTTATAAGTTGTTTCCCAGTTTTATCTCAGGTTATTTTAAGATTTCAAATAAAATAGTCATTCAAAATTGAAGTCAATAAGATAGATTGGTCCAATAATGTTATGTGAATCACATTATTTTCATTTAATCGTTAAACTGTTTATTTGTTCACATTTGTAACTTCCTAATCTAATTATGTCAAAAATAAATATAATTTTAATAAATTGTTACATTTAAGTACCAAATTAAAGTCTATGCAGAAATAAACATTCGTATAGTATATTGTAAATTATTAACGTTTTCGTGGCATTCTTTGCACAATTAAACTTATTTTCAGAATAAATCCATCCTATAATCAGTGATTATTAATCACTGATTGTAATGTCCATGAACAGAAGCCACTGCAATCTTGATTCGATTGATCTTCAATTTCACTTTCTAATCTAAATTTAATCTTCACTTTAAATTTTTTGAAAGTTTAATTCGTTATTCAATTACACGTTATTTAATAAAATCCAATAAACAAATCCAAAACCAATAAACAGAAAACTTTTTTTTTGTTTTGATATGGCTCCTAATGCTCCTAAATGGCTCATGTGCCTGTCATTTTATTTTATTTGTCCATGAATTTATAGACACTTTGCAACCATCCAATAGATGCGTTCAAATTGCTCTGTGTTAATTTGTGGCGTTCTGATACAGATCGAACATCTTTTGGTACAAATTGACCAGATCCAGAAAATTACAGTCCCGAGATACGATCCAGAAACCTAATATTGGCTGAGGAAAGCATTTCATTACAAACAAGAACCAGTAGATGGCGCTACATGAGGAATAACAGGACAACGGAATATACAGAGATCGACATTAGCAGTATAAAACCAACGGGACGATCCAGAATTCGCCACTGCTGCAATAACATTCGTAGTAGTCACACTGCCGTCCCAATACTCTCGGTAGTCATATATGGAGAAGGTCTCCAATTGGCATCGAAATCGCCTTGTTTACTATTTTGGAATATATCTAATGATTGAATTGCTTGTACCTGATTAATCAATAAAGTTTATTAAGTGATTGAACGATTGCATTATTTACTTTGTGCGATTAGCCTTAACTCGCCACCCGTCATCATTATCAAGCATTCCAGTTGATCCATCGGAATCCGCGGCCTTTGGATCATTTCCAGGAAGACATTGTACCTTCGAGGTAGCGACCCAACATCTTTAAACCGCTACAAATTGTAGGATAAAACATTGACAGTTTCTGTAAAGTTTTACTTAACATTCGAGGCAACAAAAATTCTCTCATCCAAATAGAATTTATAGAATCTAGTGGGAAAATAATAATCCAACTGCAGTGCCATGGAATTTCAACCTTCAAAGCAAATCGTAAAAGAATTCCAATTGATCACCTTTTTCGGTTTTAATCTGAAATTGATTCTGTTCTCATATTCTCAATGTAACTTGGAAATTTTAAATAATATAAACAACATCAATTACGCATGCTCCGACTACATCCGAATGGCATGAAATTCCATGACATTAGGATCATTATGGTGTTTAACCTGCTGAAGAACATGTTGAAAAGTCGAGCCGAGCCTTTACACACACAGATTTCAGCATTTGGTATATTTGGTCTTATAAAAAGGTTAATATAAATTAAATCGTCAATACAAAAAAACATTGTGTTATTCAGTATTTCTTGATAAGTACTAAAAGAAATATGAAAAGTTTTGTTAAAACTCTTTGTCAAATCGACTTTCAATTTCATTAAGACTTTTGACTAAACGATCTTTTCTTTTGTATATTAAATTGCAATTTGGAACATGCGAAAACATTAACTACTTGGGTAACAATACATTCGAATTAAGTAAGAACTGTTCGCTTTTTATAATCGGTTAATAAATTGTTTAATGTTCAATAACTGTTATTGTTTTTGAACACTTGCAGTTTTTTATTTTACATATAAACCAACTTTTCACTTTCGTGTTTTCACCAAAAATTTCTTAACATAAAATTCATATTACTTTGTGACACTTTTTATTAGATTTGTTTACAAAAATTTATTAAATGGTTAAAATAAATGAATAAATGTTCAATTTGGTTTTAAAAACAAAAATATTTTATACTCCATTTACATCTTTATTAATGGTCAACAAAATTTTAAAGCTCAATTCCTCGATTTATAATTTAATCAAGCGCGAGTTTATGTTTTTTTCAATTGAAAATCAACAATCACCCAAAATTTGTAATGCATTTTGAAATAATTTCAGAGTCCATTGATTTGACTAATTGATTAATTAATTGTAAAATTGTTGTTAGCACTAAGAATGCTCTTGAGCCGAGTTATAAGTACGTGATTTGGGATACTCTGAAGTAGTACTGACACATCCGCATTATGTTTAGGTTTTCCAGTGGAACTAAACTTTCTTAGTTTCTGCACTCTGCTTTACTCGTAATTTCAGTCAAGCCAACGTAGGGTATACAAAAAGGCAATTATCGTCATCAAGTATAGTATTTCCTCTACACTTGACATTCGTTTGAAAGAAAATCATGACTGGCGGAGCTTTCCAGCTGGTTTTGGTGTTGGTTTCTGTAATCAAGTCTGCCTCTAACGCACCACATTGCTCAATTTATCCGCCCATTCCTACTAGCCACTTTAACCGTCCTTATAACGCCTATCACTTCATGAGCGTTTATCTACGCGTCATGGGACTGTTTTTCGTTGGTGGAATTTTAACCTACATCATCTGGCGAATTTATTTGTGGTTGACCGATTCTATTGACCAAGAAGGAGAAGTTATCCGAGCCAATGTGGAACCCGATTTCGATGAAAACAATAACAACATTGAGCTCCGTCGTTTTCGTCTCAATTAAAGTTTGGCCTCTTCAATATTCCCCAATTTGTTATTACGGATTTCTGTATATTTAACTCTTTAATTTACTTAGCTTATGGTCTTGTATTGTATTGTATAGAACATGATTTTACAATAAATATTACGTTTTTATAAAATTTTTATATTGTGTTTCTTAATGTAATGCACTCATAATAACTATAAACAATTTATATGCAGATTTTTGTGCTATTTGAAAATTTCAGTGACAATCCACTCAGATAACAAAAATAAACTCAAGTTTTAAATTAAATTGTTTTAATAACTGGTTGAACACTATTCGTTTGGTTTGTTTTAAAAGGTAATTTAATTAATTAATAAAAAATTTCTATTTCAGTATTTGAATTTAATGTATTTATTTAATTTCTTCTCTGTCTATCTTGGTGCATCAACTTTTGTACCGCAATTCTACTTGAATTATTACTCTTTGCTTACACGGTTACTTTGTTTGGGTTAAATGTGGCTTAACTTTCACATATGCAGATTTCAACATTGTACAGCCAGTGTAAGAAGCTTTATTAAAAGGTCAAATTAAATTGTCATATGTAAAAAAAACATCATTTCATTCACTGTACATTTTGTATAGTAAACAAGTTTTAGTAATACTCTTTGTCAAATGAACTTTCAATTTTATTCAGACTCTTGACAAGACAATCTTACTTTCACTTGTAAATTATGATGCAGTTTGGAAAAAGGTAAAACATGAACTACTTGATTTACTTGGGCTACGATCAAATTACATCAAACCCAGTCTTTTTTTATAATTGGTTAATTAATTGTTTAATGTTGAATGACACTTTTGAACACTTCTTTATTTTACTTCTAACCTCACTTTTCACTTTCTAGTCAATCCTAATATAACGGCTATGATGTAATATTCTTATTTGCTTAACTTATATTAAGTTTTATACTATACAATATTGTCAATATAAATTTTTTTGTTTTTTGTTTTTGATTTGATTTATCATGATCATGTGCGTGATCAAATTAATTTTAGACTCGAAGCGTCGAAACTGATTAATTTTCTTTCCGATTAATTGTCTTTAGGATAAAATAGCTTGAGTTATAGATGATTTAATGTCTCAATGTCTACTGTACGGTGCACCGTTCAATTTCATCACATTTGCAACAAAGCATTTAGAAAATAACTTTTTATTGCTATGTTTTAATTCGTTTGGTTTGAGTCGTATTAAAGGTTAAACTAATTAAATCTTTTTTGTTTTGTTCCAAACGATCCAACAGGTTTATCCAATGGCTGGTTATTAAATAATAATTTTACTTTTATTTAACTAGTTTTATTATAATTTTTGACATTTTCCCATTGTTTATTTTTCTATAATGCTTTTCTAACCAACCAATTTCCATTTCTTTTCTTAAACTAATCTTGATATCCTTGACATTGTGATAGACCACTTATCAATTTTATCGGGTATCTCACTTTTAACTATGTGTCAACACACTTTGATTAAAATGTATCTCAAAACTTAATGCTACCTGTACGTAAGTTTCAAAGTTTGCTTTTGTTCCCCACATTCCATTTTCATATAAATCAAAACGTCATACCACAAATGGTTTATCAAGACTTCTATATAATGGGTTGTTTTGTCTAAATTCAATTCTCACAATTTTTTGAATGACATCTTACTTTTTGCATGTTTTTTTGAAATAGTTGTTTATATATTAATTTGATAAAAAACAGATATTTTATAAAAGGTTGAATAAAATTCTTAATTTTCTTAAAAATTATGAATCAAGTAACATCTAAACATGATTCTTAGACATTTTTTTTAAATTTTGTTTGATTGATTGATTTAATTAATGATGTTTTGGTGTTTGGTGATTTTTAAAAGGTTACCTAAAATTTACTGCGAGCAGTATAGCTGAGAGCTTTTAGGCGATTACCAAAAAACAGCCAATGATGAGTAACCAAAATTTTCGACTTATTGAATGACCCTACATTGAAAGACATTATGACCCTCATACAAAGTAGATCTGTGGAACAGATTCATTTTGTTGTGCAGCAATAACTACGATTTGAAGTGATAGCTTTTTAGAGAAATTAGGACACTTTTAATAACCTGTCTATTTTATCGTTTAAATGAATTAAATTTCTTTTTTAATACTTCTTTGACTGATTAAAAGGTTTAATCTAAAATGGCGAAATAAAGCAAATATGATGCAAAAATATTTTTAAGCAAACTCGACTCTTCACATTTGTATCTACAAGAAACAAAAATATCTAGCAACCAAACAATGGTTTATCTTTAATTTGTTTTTAATATTTTTTCTCATAGTCAATTATAGTCATAGCCAACTATACTATTTATTGGCACTGAACTAGTATCAACGACACTTTGATCTTTTTTAAAAGGGTTAAATATATTTTATATATCCCCAATAATCTTTACAAATAGACTTTTAAATGTAAAAAAACTTAATTCATTCGTTGATCAATTAATATTGTTTCAAAATTCAAACAATTAAAACACTTATAGGCTTTTAATCTACTCAAAAACAAGTTTCCTAGTACGAAAAATAGACAAACGCAAAAAATCCAATTGTGTTATATTAAACATCTTAACCAAAAATAAATAATTTGATTTTTTCAAAGCAAGATCAATACAAAATGAAACTGTTTTCAGTTTTGCGTGTATCTTTTTAGCATTAGTTGACATGAATTTATCATAGTTGGTTAAGATCTCAAGAAATGATTATAAAAAGGTCAATTTATTTATATTAATTATATTTTCTAAAATTTTATTTGTTTTTACAATTTTTTACTTTTTAATATGAAAATTAGCTTCAGATTACAACATCTATACCAGTGGTCACTAACTCTTAAAAACTAAACTCAAACAATAACTGGATTTTTGATTAAATTCTACATTTCCAAATTTCTGCACTCATATCACCAACAATAATATTGATAATTGTCTTCAGTTATTTATTTTCGAATTTACAATTTTTTCCTCTTCAAAAAGGGTTCCAAGTTATAAATAACAACGAATCGAAGTGCAATGTTTTTACTTTAAATCATTGCACTGTCAAATCATTCTTCCAACATGTTTTATCTTTATGTTTCAATATTAGAATAGTTTTTTGGTGTTTTTAAATTGAAATTTGACCAAAACTAATTAATTCGTTTGTAAATCACTGCATCAATTTAAAAAGCAAATTAAATTTTGTAATCGTACACCAATTTTGGTGTCATTTGGTATCCTTTAAGTACGTTTAATTGTTAATTGTTTTTAAAAATTAGTGAGAAAGATTTTTTTTAAAAAAGGTTTAGCTTATTTTAAATCGAAATATAATTCTAAAAAGTAATACTTTTTCCATTTAAAAAATAATTGTAAAACAGTTGTACATGTTTTCTTTTTAATCTCGTCGTCCAGCTAAATGGTTTCATTTTATACTGAAAGATTTTATTGTAAATTTTTGTTATCCATGAGTATGATGTGTTGAGAATTAATCCCATAACGAACACAGTAGTTTTAAAAGAAACTTTTGCTCGGTATATTTTTATGGTTTCCAGAATTTTCCAGGAAAAATTTCCAGTTTCTTATTTCATGATCTATTCTAATCAAAATATTTGACAGTGCTATGCTTTTGTTAGATTCAAATGCCGGTCATCAAACAAACATTCAGACACAGAATAAAAGAAAATAAAAGCAATAATATTTAATAATAAGATGTTTATCAATCTTGATCTTGCTCTAATCATGATTACAGGTAAATTAAACTAATTAAAACCTAATTTCATAAAAGAATTTTTATAGAAGATAAGAATTTATTTTTTTATAAACTCGATCCCAATTACGATCGTATTGACTGTCAGTAATGAAATCATTCCTGATAGTGAGTTAACTTGTTTTAATTAACTTAACACACCGTTTTACAAATCCAATCAAATTTACATTAATGTTACAATGAATTTGTTACATGATTCGTATCCAGAATAGACGCATGTTTCAAGGGAAGAACCAATAAGCTCTCCAAATTCAAATTTATTGAAAGTTATGGATCTGTTAGACCAATGACAAGAAAACTTATAGAGTTCGTATTTCGACGCTATTAAAAGGTTCAAATATATTAAATAGTTTTATTTTTATTCAATAAGAATTTTTTCTTAATCAAAATTAGTGCTCTTTGCCATCTCACTGTATGTTGACATGTCAGCCCCAGTGGACAGTTTTACTTGTTAATTATAAATGCTTCTATTGTTAATTTGTATTCAAAAATATCTAAATTATTTAATTTTTGCTAATATTTGTATATTCGAAGTTCAATAACTTATTTGGGTGCACTTTGAGTAGATACTTAGATTATTACAGGTCAACAAACTCAATTTAAATGTTATTTCATAATTTAATTTAATCAAGTGACAAATTTGCCCTATTTTATGGTCTATCCTGAACAAAATTTACCATGAATTGTCGGACTTTTCAACTTTATTTACAATATCATGATCAATTTTAATCAAAACATTCAAATTTTTTGTTTTGATTGAAGTCAACTTTAAGTCAACTTACAGGCACAACAGGGTTCTTTGTTGACAAGTGGTCAAATGCGCGCACGAGTATAATCATGTAATGTCAAACTTGTATTCTGAGTTCCTTAGAAGTTTCGACCCAATTTCAATACAAAATGAGAGATTTTTCAGTTTTTATGTATCTTTTATTATCGGTTTAAATTAATTTCTTATAGTTATTCCGATGTCTGAGAGATTTATTTAAAAGGTCTATTCACTACAGTAACTATCTTTATTAAATAATGTTTTACTTGTCTTATTTAAGACTAATTTGAGACAGAATTATTAATTTCTGGGAATTCGTGCATTTTACTACTATATTATAATATATTCAAATTTAATTTTTTAATAATTCATGATCGTAACTATATTCAGAACTCAAGTATACTTGGCCTCGCTTAATAGCTTAGTTAGATCGCAAATATCCGCGTTAAAACAAGTGTATTTTCACCAAACAAATGTTTTACGTTTTTTGAAAAACATTGATTTCATTGCTCACACACATAACACAGCCAAACCAACCGACTTACATTGGATCATAAACTATCATTATGCGGAGTTTGTCATTTGACTTTGTTTCGCTTAAGAAGATGCTTCTCTCGCTATTACATTCGCGATAATTCCACCATGAGTATTACTGGTTAACAAAACAAATTTAATTTTATAATTCAATTTAACTTTTAGTGGGTATTAAAATCTATTGTTTTATGTCTCCAGTAATCAATAAATCAATCATCACCTTTCTGCTGTAGCTATAACAATTCAATATACTTAATAACACCTGTTTTGATAATTACTGATTACAATTTGTGACAAAAACTTGTCCTTTGATATAGTACTGGTCATCAATACTTCATTTTATTTTTACCAGATATCATTTACAAATTCACCGCCAGATTAAGCCTTTCTACAAAATAGGAAATATCTCCATTCATTGAAGACCTCAAACATTTCCATTTTATACAAAAATAAGTTAACAAAATCAAATACAGCATTTTCATATGCCTACTTGACATATATACTTGACCCCTCTGCTTTAACAACAAGTGGCTGAATGAAAAGATCTGAAAAAAATTTATTTAAAAAGGTCTTTAGACACTTTAAAATCTGTTATTTCCTCACATTTATTTGCAATAAGTTGGCTGATTGGTTGACTAAAAATTGATTTACAATATGTGTCATGATCTTTTTCAAAATGATTTTTAGTAACAAAATTTGGTTATGATTTATTTATCCCATCATTTAAATTATTATCTTTTGATGTAATTTGCACAGAAATTTGAGTGTTGATTATTAATTCTTGGTTTTAAGTATATTTTTATATTAATCATATATCCTGGTTCTATTGTATTTCTTAAATCTATTTATCATAACATGCCGAGTTCTTTTCTTAATGGTCAAATGAAATAAATTTTTGAATTTTGCACCAATTTGGTCTCATTTGGTCTTCATACGCCAATTATGTATTCTTTCTTCCGTATTTGCCATTTTCTTCATCTTCAACATTGTATCTGGTTTCCAAATTAATGTTTCTAAACTTACAGCTTCATTTTCAAAACCAACTTTTACTGTCAATTAATTCCTACTACATAATTTCAAACGAGTTTAAGATCTATTGCAAGTTGGGCTAATAATCTTATGATAAATTATAGTCAAAAATACATTTAAGTAGTTCATTTGGTTTTGTTTTGATTGAATCGATTACTGGTCATCCAGTAAGCATATCATCTTACCCCCTAAACCTAATTTCATTGAAAACTTAAACGCAAGTCAATTTGTGTAGTGTTCAAACACTCAAGCATATCATTGCAACTTTATATAAACAATATCAAAACGATCGAAAGTGTTTGCAGTGCTGAAATTCGTTTTACTGGTAAAACTAATTATATCATTATTATTATCATTTATTTTTATATTTTTAAAATTTAATTAATCAAGTATTATATATTAGTAATTTGTATTATTCGTTCAGATGTTAATATTTGCACAATTTCTTTATTTTTTATTTTTTAATGTTTAAAATGAATCAAATTGTAATTGCCTCACTCTATCAATTGAAATTACACCATGGAGTTGACTGAAATGAATTTCCGTTTGTTTGTTTTTTAGGGTTGTAAACAACATTATTTAAACATCAAAATCATTACTGGTGGAGCTTTCCAGCTGGTTTTGGTGTTGGGTGCTGTACGAAAGTCTGTCTCTACCGCACCACTGCCGTCCATACGATCTACTCGCCCATTCCTACTAGCCACATTAACCGTCCTTATAACGCCTATGACTTCAATATCGTTTATCTTTGCGCCATGGGAATGTTTTTCGTTGGTGGGATTGTAGCCTACATCATCTGGCGAATTTATTTGTGGTGGACCGATTCCATGGACCAAGAAGGAGAAGTCGTCCGAACCAATGTGGAACCCGTTCTCCATGAAAACAATAACAACATTGATCTCCGTCGTTTTTGTTTCAATTAAAGTTTGGCATCTTCAATGTTTCATAATTTGATATTACGGATTTCTGTATGTTTAACTTTTTAATTCACTTAGATTCTACTTATAATATTTTATTGTATTTTATAGAACTTGATTTTACAATAAATATTACGTTTTATAACATTTTTATGTTGTTTCTTAATTTAATGCACTCAGATTTCTACGCTATTTGAAAATTTCAGTTTTTAGGAGACATTCCGATCAGATAACAAAAATAGACATAGACTTTTATTATTTGGTTTTTTAATTAAATTGTTTTAAATGAAGGGTTGGGTCTATTTGGCTCTATATTAAAAGGTCAATAAAATAATTTTCTTTTTCAGTATTTGAATTTCAAGTATTTATACAATTTCTTCTGTATCTGTCTTAGTGCATCTTCTTTTGTAGGGCAATTCTACTTAAATTATTATTCTATGCTTACACGGTTACTTTGTTTAGGTTCAATGCGGCCCATCATTCACAAATGCAAACTTCAATATTGTGAAACCAGTGTGTACGGGTTTAATAGATTAAAACAGATTATATTATCATATGTAAAAAACAGTATCTCATTTACTGTACATCTTGAATAGTAAACATTTTAGTAATACTATTTGTCAAACGAAATTTAAATTTCATTCAGATTCTTGACAACACAATCTTACTTTCACTTGTAAATTATGATGCAGTTTGGAAAAAGGTAAAACACGAACTTTTTTGAGTGACTTTTCACAGTTGCAGATCGAGGGGATTGGACTAGACAAGGAGACGGTTCTACTGATGGAGATGAGACGGAGGTGGTCGAGGATGTTGGCGATAGTGACCAAGTGGCTGCAGACCCTGTGGAATTGTCAGTGAATGGTCACGTGGGCGACGAAAATTACTTGGATTTGATATACTCTAATTCCTTTATACCTGACCTGGTCATGGCCACCTGAACTGATCTGAGTGCCTGGCCGATCTCTAGAGATAGCAAACTTGTATCTCCACACTTGATCTTAATTTATTTTAGTTGAATTTGTCTTGTTTTATCATTTTCTCTTCATTTCTTGCCTTTATTTATCATATCATAAAATTCCTTGGATTTACACTTATTATGATTAACCCTGAGTAGATTTATTAAAAGGTTAAAATAAATGTATCGCAAAAATTATAATTATTAATGGTTAACAAAGCTAATTTAATTTTATAATTCAATTAAACTTTAAGTGGACACATCTTAAAATGTGAAAATGGCCCCGAAAGTGATGAAGACGACGAAACAGAAATTGACGATGAGAAATATGAAATGGATGTTGATGGTGAGGATGAATCGAGTGATGGGGAGGAAACAGAAGTGGATGAACAATCTGTCCGAAAACCTCAAAAGCGCCCTCAAAATAAGTCTAAAAAAAGAAAACTTGTCTGTGAACGTTGCGGCAAGACATTCACACGATCATATAATTTGGAGATACACATACGAAGCCATACCGAGAAACGACCATTCAAGTGTCCCTGGAAAAGTGCAAAAAGGCATTTGCAGAAAAATATAACATGAAGGAGCATTACAAAACCCACACTGGACAGATTTCTATGCCTCATATCTGTGAGCATGCGGTTTAGGATGCCAATCGTTGTATAAATTGACTGTACACATTCGAACCCACACTGGTGAGAAGCCATTCAAGTTTCCCTGGGAACGATGCAATATGGCATTTGCTCAAAAATTTTCCGTGCAACAGCACTTCAAGACCTACGCCGGTGAGTAACTAATATTTTTTTTGACATTTTACTTACCGTTTGATTTTTTTATTAAATTCTTTAATGCTAAATTTAAAGGTTAAACGACGAATTCAAATGCTACATTATTTTCAAAATACATACATTCATTTATTAACAATAAAATTTCTGAATTTCGAAAAGTTCCCATAGTTCCAATACATCCCAAAGTCATTGTTTCCGTATATTTTAAGCCATATAAAAGGTTTGATCAAACTATTTATTCAATGGATGTCAAAATCATTTAAATACTCGACAACACAATCTCAATTTCATCTAAATTAAGTTGGGAAATGCGAAAACGAACAAATTTGTTTACAATACGACCATTTTCTTCCCTGCTCTTTGTCATTTAATCGGTTACTAAAATATTTAATATTTAACTAAATATTTGTACTCACGATTTCTTTATTTTACTATTTTTGTAACAACGCCTAAATCCACTATTCAGTCATATGATATTATTGTGGATCAATAAATGGAGTTTCATCAATGGTTTCAAAGGTTAAACGACAAAATTCAAAATATTTAATCTTTAAACTAAATTTTATAAATCGAAATATTAATTCTTATCTTACAATTTATCTTAATTTTCAAGAATATTAATGCATCGTTCTGCAGTAAAGGCAATCGGTAAAACTAATTTTTTTAATTATATCTCGATATACATATCTTGTTTAATTATTAGACTTGAATAGTTATGTTTATTTTGAATTTTAGTAATTTATTAAATGTATTTTTCGCTGGACGGTTCTCGTCTAATCCATCTTAATTACTGGTCAATATCTAAGAATATTATTACAATTTCATTTTCGAGTATAATTTAAATTAAATGAATTCGAGACTGAAGTAAATAATCAAGGTTATAATTATTCGATCTTTTATATACAGTACTTATGTACTTATGTATTTAATTAGTATTCACACATATTCAAGCACAAATACTGAAACGAACAATCAAGCTTGATGAATTGATCACGATCAAAATTATAATTTGATTCCAATATTTTATATAGATTTGTAAATATGAGTTATACAAATGGTCATGGCTATGTTAAAAACCCAAAAGTTTGTTATTTATCTGTCAAATAAGTTTAATTTTATTAATTTTATTCTTACCTTAGTATTAGTATTAGTAATTGTAATTATTTATTTGGTTGACAACAATCCATTTTATTGAAAGGTAAAATTAATTAAACCGTTACTCGTTATCTATAAAAAAGAAAATATCTACTAACAGTTTTCAATTTAAATTTTGTTATTTTTACTTTACTTTATCACTGTCACTGGCATAGATCGAAAATGTTAAGTGCAATCTGTATTGACGATACTCACTCGAACAAACACCGGGAAAGATCATTTAAATTTCATTGAGAAAGTTTCAATAGCATTCACTCAATCAAAAATGCAATATGCTGCAGGGCTACAAAACTCACTCACTAAAGATATTTGTTAGGATCGATTCTGGTGCAGCGCAAATGGCGCTAGTCATTGCACATGTAAGAGGCATACCTTTTAAATTTCGATAGTGAGAGCATTTTTATTGATTAGTCTAACCTTGGTGAGTGGTTGGTGAAAGCGATGGCACTCTACTAACTTGGCGTTACCATAGTGATGGTTTGTGTTGTGAACGGTCTTTGTGTGATCTGCTGTGGTCGAGTTGTTCGGTGTGTCTCGTGACTTGTATTTCTACTCATTAACAGTTTCACTTATTTTGTTTTGTTTAAAATGGAACAAAAGGATTTGAAGGAAGAGAATGATGAAGACCACGATCAGAAAGTTTTAATCAACAATATTAAAGGGATACAACAAAAGGCCAATGAAGGTAATGAGAATTGTGGTGTTCACCATTTAAGAAAGCTTGGAATTTATTTATTCCGTCTAGAATCATCAGTTCAATCGACTAATTCACCAATCTATCGCATGACTTCATCAATGCCAATCTCCACTCTGCCTCAACCATCATCACAGCACTCAGTTAAGCATTGTACTAAAATGAAGAAAGAGGAAGAAGGTGGTGAAATCAAATTGGAATGGGATGGTGACGAGTGTGACTGTGAGCAGTGCAGAGTAGAGCGAGAAATAAAGATTGAATTCATTGAAGCCATGAAAGGTAATTTGGCTTGTGAAGTATATGTTAATCTAATAATTTATGTCAAACATTTAGTTCGTATTTGTAAATGTGTAAAGAAAGTGAAAGCAGAAGATGGTACAATGGTGGAGATAACACAACGTTGCACTAGGGTCAAGAAGGAAGAAGATGATAGTGACGAGTGGGACGAGGATTGTGACTGTGAAAGTTGCAGAAAGCTGAAACTCAAGGCCATTCAAGTCAAACAAACCATCACAACCGAGAAACAACAGACCAATTCGAGTGAACTGGCAAATAATGAACAAGGTAAGGAGGGTTGTGTTGCGGGTGGTGGGTGACTTTGTGTTGATTAGTTGCAGATCGTGAGGATGATGAAGGCGAGGAAACGGAGGTGGAAGAAGAAGGAATCGCGAATCAAGTTGATGGACTGATTGGTGACAATGAGCAATTGAATGAGCAGAGTGAAAATGATCGGGGAAATGGTGACGTTCAATTGAGTGATGAAAGCGATGATGACGAAACAGAAATCGACGATGAAGAATATGAAATGGAGGTTGATGGTGAAGAATCGAGTGATTACGAGGAAACAGAAGTGGACGAGCAATCTGACGAAGAACCAGAAGACCAACCGCCTCGAAAAAACAAGTCTCAAAAACGCAAATATGTTTGTGGTCATTGCAATAAGACATTCACAAGATTAGAACACTTGACTACTCACATTCGAACCCATACCGGGGAGAAACCATTCAAGTGTCCCTGGAAGCAATGCAATAAGGCATTTTCCCAAAAAGGTCATATGCAATCTCACTACAAGACCCACACTGGACAGAGCCCTAACAAGCCGCATATCTGTGAGCATTGCGGCAAAAGATGCGTATCGTTGTATGTCTTGACTGGGCACATTCGAAGCCACACCGGTGAGAAACCATTCAAGTGTTCTTGGAAGCAATGCAATATGGCATTTTCACTTAAAAGCTCAATGAAGGCACATTACAAATACCATATCGGACAGATCCCTAAGCCTCATATCTGTGAGCATTGCGGCAAAGGATTCCCAACTGTTAGTAAGTTGACTATACACATTCGAATCCATACCGGTGAGAAGCCTTTCAAGTGTCCCTGGAAGCAATGCAATATGGCATTTTCACAAAAAGGTCATGTGCAATCTCACTACAAGATCCACACTGGACAGACCCCTAAGCCGCATATCTGTGAGCATTGCGGCACAGGATGCGTATCGTTGTATAACTTGACTGAACACATTCGAACCCACACCGGTGAGAAGCCATTCAAGTGTCCCTGGGAGCAATGCAATATGGCATTTGCCCATAAAAGCCCTATGACGGCACATTACAAAACCCACACTGGACAGAACCCAATCTGTGAGCATTGCGGCAAAGGATTCCTAACTGTAAATAAGTTGACTCGACACATTCGAATCCACACCGGTGAAAAGCCTTTCAAGTGTCCCTGGAAGCAATGCAATATGGCATTTTCCCAAAAATACAATATGCAGGTGCACTACAAGACCCATGTCCAGATAAGTAAATAAATCTCATATTTGCGACTACCAAATTGTGAACATTGTAGCAAGCGATGAAAATCGTTATTTAGGTTGACAGAAAACCCACCATCATGAAGCCCTTCATATATACCATAAAAGATTCTTATAATAATGTAAGATAAAATTTTTTACAAGAAAAACCGCAAGGCGTGAAGCGGCTAAAGCCTGGCTTCACGCTCTTGCGAAACCTCCGCTGCGCTGCGGTTTGTTTTTCTTGTAAAAAACACCGTTCGGGTGAGTTCAAGTAAAAGAATATCAATTGTTTGATAGATTCAACAGAAAGGCTGACAAACTTTTCTTGGAATACTCGAGTAGATACGTAAGTGTCCCCCAAACGAGCAAATTGTTCAAACAATAACTTAAACTTGTAAAACCAATAGTGATAAAAATATTTAAGTGTAATTTTAATTGTATTTTGCTGCAAGTCAAATTCCAATTTGAGCGTACGAATAGTTCAATATCAATGAAATGTCTGCTAACTATCGATACCATTGTTGAGAATTAGTATCGTTTGTCAACTCAATACTGTTCAAGTTTTTGAGGCTGTAAATTTTTTTATTGGCGATTTAGCGGTTTGGGCATTGGTCAAGGCATTGGCAGAGATATATGTCCAGTTGATATTGTCCACAAAGCAGTACACTCAATCAGTGATTCCGCTCAGGCGCCATAAAACCAAGACAATTTCCTTCACAATGTGCTTCTATGTTAAATTTTACTCCACAAATTAACATTTGTTAACTTCACTTCTCAACTTAGCCGATTTTTGAGTGCACTCTGTGAGAAATAAAATCAGTTTCATTTGAACACACGACTGATCAACCTGTCCTCAATAAATTCTTCTGCAAATTGTCATAATTTGACAGAAATGCATTTAGTTGTTTCAGTTGATATCTGCACTAACAGTTACCATTAAAATGTCTTGTTGTTTGATGCAAATTCAAATCAGATACATTTTGGCTGAGTGATGATAACACTAATTCTGTGTAGAGGTAGTTTTAGATTGTTGTTATCTTCTTCCGACGCTTGGTAAATATAGCTTGTTCGATGTACAGTGACGAAACTGGATTGTTCGTATTGATCAGATTGAAACCAACAAATGTTAATCAAAACATATGGAAGTTTGTAAACAATTTTTTTTATTACATGATATAGAGATGACTCGCAAATATAAATTTTGTGACAAAAGATTAGGTTGAAGCAGTCACTCCGCCTGTAAGTAGAGATACTTTTGAAGACAGAGAACGCAAACATTTTATTGGATTTGTCTTTGCACATTTGTTCGCAATATGTAATACTTTGAAATCAATGAAATATGTTTCTGTTTGTATGTTCAATCGCAATATGAAATATATACATTTTTCAATTTGATAATCCTCATGATTCTGCATTTTTCTTGAACTGAGCTGATACAAAACTACCTCCTGCAAACAGAAATTCGTGGAAGTTGAGGTATGGTAGAGTTCGTGATAGATGGCAAAAGCACAAAAACTGAAGAATTGTTGATCAATAACTCATGAGTATTAGTTGTCATTCGATGGAGAAACACATCCGTGACGGTGGTTATATGCCACTTAGCTTTTGGACATTCGGTATTTCCATAGAGGGATGATCTATGCGTTAAGTTAAGTTTGCTGTTATGACCAACCACAGCTTGACTGGCTGCGAACGCTGTGAAAAATTGAAAAGGTACCAAACGTGGACAGTGGCGTAGCCAGACCAAACTTGGTTTGGGTGCACCACCACACATTTCTGTATCATGGATTCCAAATGTAGAAGGGTCCCCTCTGTGGCTTCATATGATTTCAAAATCCGTTTGGGTGCACATGCACCCAAGGCACCCCCTTGGCTACGCCACTGAACGTGGAGAAACTGCTTCACATCACATATTCCGAATCGATGTAATAGACATGTCACCAGCCAGTTTTCGTCAAATAATAGAAATATCTAGAAAATAATAACAAAGATTAAACAGGTATTTTCTGATTTAGTAAACAGATACATACTTTTGATTAACAAAATGAAAATTGTTCTATTTTGCAAATAGTGATGGATAAAGAAATGATTCGGGTTCTGGAAGTAACACATTCTGGGTTGTTTCGTAGATATTTGGTTTCGGTGTCAAAACAAAACATTGACGATGAGCAAATCAACAAAACACACAATGGACACAGAAGCAGAGATTACCATTAATTAAGACAAATCAAACATGTACATCAAAACAAGTCAACGTGAACAGCAACAGCTGAGATGTTAGTTAAGTAAACACAAACGCACCACCGATTTGTTGTGTGAGCGCGTGAGCGGTGGCTCCCCCAACCGATGACACGGACAGGACAGCACAGAATGTGACTTTGCTGGCTGTGTTGTGTGTTCACGAAGTTTGCCTGCTCACAGTAGTAACACAAGACAATACACAAATTGGTGTTCACTTACTTATTGAACTTGCTAAAAGAGTGCCTCTGCCTTCCACAGTGTATCAATAACAAAGTTCCCACCCTTCGCTCTACTTCTATAGCGCTTTGACGTAAGATCGCCCCTTTTACCTCTTTGTACTTCTACTATGGTTTGACGGGAGGAGCACGGGTGGAGCCAAAAACCACTACGATATTTAAGTATAAGATTAAAAGATATTTAACTAGTGCATGTAAAATCGAACACTCACATTGCTCCGGTTAACTTATTAAAATAAAAATTATATAACAATAAATGTATGGTAGGACTACAAACAACAGTTTGATTTACAGTGTAATGTAATGAGTTTTTAACTTTGTAATTCTCCTTGTCTTAAAAAGGGTAAATCAATTTATTTTAGCTTTATCTATGCGCAAACCAGTTAAATGTGGATATGAAGGCCTCTATTGAAATATGAGAGCACGTTGCCATAGTAGCTAATGCAATTTTTATCACAATGTCTGGTGATTATCATTATACATGTCACCACATATATGTGATAAATGTTATAATGGTTATATAAACTTGAAGGTTGTGTTAATTGTGTCGTGTCATTACTGCTAAGTGATTGTAATTGCCCAAAACAAAATGTCTCCAAATACAAAATACGATTTCTCCGGTAAAGTTGCTCTCGTAACTGGCAGTTCCTCAGGAATTGGTGCTGGAATTGCAATTCAATTTGCTCAATACGGAGCCAAAGTGGCGATAACTGGTCGAAATGCTGAAAATCTTGAGAAAATCGCCAAACAAATCGAACAAGTCTCTGGTGGAGTGCAGCCACTACAAATCATTGGTGATTTACTCGATGATGCCTTTCCGAAACGATTGATCGATGAAACTGTGGCTAAATTTGGTCGATTGGATTTTCTGGTCAACAATGCTGGCGGTGCAACTCCAAAGGGAAATCTGGCGAGTCCCAACTTGTTGGAAGAGTTTGACCAAGTGATCAAGTTGAATGTGAGATCAGTGGTGGAGTTGACTCAACTTGCTGTGCCTCATTTGGAGAAGACACAGGGAAATGTGATCAACATTTCGAGTGTTGCATCAACCAAACCGGTAATAAAAAACTTTTATGAAATCAAATTTACTTAATACATTTTAATATTTTTAGAACGTTTTGAATTACTGTACCTCGAAAGCTGCACTCGATATGGTGACCAAGACTTCAGCTTTAGAGCTGGGACCCAAAGGAATTCGAGTCAATTCAATCAATCCCGGACCAGTGGTGACCTCATTTGGACGTTCAATGGGCTTCGATGATGCGGCTTTTGGTGCCTTCTTTGACTACATCACACCACAACTTTTGTTGAAACGAGTAGGCCAGCCCGAGGACATAGCCAATCTCGCCTCGTTCCTCGCTTCTGATGATGCACGCAACATTACCGGATCGATCTATGTCAGTGACAGTGGATGGCTGCTTCATTCGCCAGACATTAATTTTGCTGAGTTGGAGGCTCAGTTTGGACCAAAATAATTGATTGATCATTTTTACATATGATAGTCGTGATCTTTGTGAAATTGAAATAATAAAGATAAAATTTAGTTTTTCTTATATAAATTTAATAATTCAATACCTATCTTAATGAAGGTAAGTTATGAAATTTAAAAACTTTGAAAAAGGTGTGACAAATGCACAATCCGAAGTATAAAAGGTAAAACACAATTTTGAATTATATTTTATTTACCATATAGTCTTGTTTGGTATAAAATTTTGTTGTTTAAAATGTTTTCTTCGACATGCTGACAAATTTGTTTTAAAAACTAAATATAAAAATTATTCATTTTGCCCAATTCAATTACGTTTTATTTTATTTTTTAAGAATTTTAACTTTATAAATGGGGTTTAAAGGTTTAGTTATATATTTTTCTACAATTATTTTTCCATTTATGTTACATTTTTAATTTAAAAATTAGTTGGTTTTTACATGTAAATAAGCAAAAGGTCAAATAAACAATATTTTTTTATCAGAAATCATGAGATATGCATTACGTAATTGTTTGTCCTTACATTTAGTAATTTAGAATTTGTGTAGTTTAAAATCAATAATACTGATCAATAAATGTGATAGAACTACACTGTAAAAACTATTGTTTGATTTATTATGTTCATACAATGAATCTGTGTTTTTTGTCTAGTAGATCGGTCTTGAAAAAGGTAAATCAATTTATTCTTAATACCATTGTTAATTTCTAGACAAAATTACGGTTTTGAATTGAATGGATAGTTATTCGTTTAGATTATTTTCCTGTTTAAAATTGATCTATAGATATGATTGAAAGAAAAGTCACTTTGAGTATTCGTTTCGTCACTCGCATTTCAAAAATGGTTATGTTTTATAGTTCTTGAAAATGTCTCAGATTTCGTTTGAATTATCTTTTTAGAAATCCAAGGCCTTATTTTTGGACATTGTTAAGAAATGTTCAATTGGACACTGTTTGAAACAGGTTTTTTAATTCAAAATCTCTTCTCTTCAAAGTAATATTTATCGTTAATCATCACTTCCTTAACTGATTCTTTTCGTGTTTATATTCAATATTAAAAATTTTAGAAAATCCGATTTCAAAAGATTTTTTTATTGTAATTTAAGTTGAGTTTGATGCTTTATCAACAAACAATAATTCATTGTTGATCGCAACTCGCAATTCAGTTTTACATTTGGTCACCAGTCAATTTCATATCATGATTACCGTTTTGAATTTAGTAATTTCTGCAAAATATTTAAAATATTTTTCTCCAAGCTTACATTTTTTCGAGACATTTGCATTGTTTGTCACAGGTAGCTTGTTTAACATATAATGTCAAAAGTTCTTTTCATTAATGCAATGATTTTTAGTATACAAATTTTGAAATAATTTAAAAAACATAAATAAGTGTAAAACTAATAAACTAAATTTTGAATTTTGAATTGCTCGGTTGTACTGTCCATGTGAATTTTATCGGTTGACCTAATTATAACCTATTTATCTATTTAATTAACATTGATAATACTTGTTTAATTTGTTACATTCTTTACAATCTTTTCCAATCATTTCCAATTATTTCATATAAATTGATAAACTCTTAACTCTTTGCAGTTGAAAAATAGACTTGTGTTGAACGGGCGTAGATTACGATCAATTTACGTGACCCTCGATTGTATTTTTTATTACAATGGTTATTAAAATTATTGATGTTTCATATGACATTAATTTTCACCTTCATTGACTAGTTAATCTCCAAATTGTTGTTATCACTAAGAAAGCTATAGTGTGGAGTTATTTGTTTGAGATTTGATGTAATTGAAACTAGTTTTAATTTTAGCTCAAATTCTAAAAAGATATAGTTTATCATTATATTATCAAGCGCAAAAATAGAAAGTTTTGTCTCAAGCTCGTGCATTTATTAAAAGGTTAAATTAAATCAATTCGTTATTTATCACAAAAAAAAATTTACAATTTACAATTTTGTTAGTATCTTTGATCTAAAATTATATTTTTCCAATTACTAAAACTATTATTTCATTTTCGTTAATTTTCTTTCAACCGGTCAACCTAACTTTATTGTCATAATTTCATCATTTAATCATGTTAAAATTATAGATTTTATGTCTCCAGGCAATCGTAAATCATGATGATAACTCTTTAAGGTGTGTAAAGTAATGAACATTTAACTAGTCTTAAGTGACGCCGTTGGCGTGAAGTCGGGCCGAAGTATTGCGAACACTCGTCCTTATCAGTTCAGTTTTCGATGAGTCGTCAAAGTGCCACAGAACACATAACAACACATTTCTCAATACAGATCTAAGTAAAATATCACTAATTATTTTTGTCTCTGGTGATCTTATGGCACAAATGGCACATCTTCACTCCAACGAGAATATTGTGTAAAATTTTCAGACAGATCCATTGAACCGTATAGGCGCTGGGCTCTACACAAGCCTTTTCCTATCAAGCGGCGCCAGACGACTCGTTCACTCACAAACTTGCAAGTTTGTTCCTTAGCTCCTCCAACTATGTGATATTTTTTATTTAATTAAATTTAATTATCTGTAACTCAAAACAACAATTAAGCTTAAAGCGTATAGTTTTGTTCGTAATTATAGTTTTAGTATATTGCATTGAGCATTTAATTCGTTCGGAAAAAGGTTGTACAAATTCTTAAAATAAACTCAAGTCCTAATCTTTAAGGTTTTATCTAAGTGTTCCAAATAACTGGTTAAATTGCAAATTTGGTTAGTTTTTAAATGGATCATACAAAAATTGATTTTTTATATTCACTTCTATTTTATTCTCAACTTTTTAGCATTCTAAATTTTTTAACTCTCTCAAACTTTTCATCAACTTTTTAGAAACTTTTTCAAACAATTCTTATTTGAATTATTTCTTTTTTAGTTCAGTATTCACACTTAGCAAAAAAAATTTAAGTCAAAATTATTTGTATTCAAGAATATTTAAAAGAATTAGTTGTACAAATTATAGGTTTAATTAAAGGTAATCAACTTACTTACTTACAAGTCTAATGTTTTACAATTTTAATTTGAAAACTTTTCCATCAATGTTTGTTTTTAACAATATACAAGAAGAACATTACAATGTATGATATCATCTAATAGTAGAATTGAAAATTTCTATTAGTAAACATGAAAACATTAGTTTGATTTGTCTCTTACAATATGAAACGATTTGTTGCTGATTCGATAGTTGCCAAACAAACGAAACGCGTAATTGTACAAAAGTCGACTGTCCTGGAGACTTTCCGCCTGAGAATAAGAAAAGGTAAAGGTAAATACACTTTCAATACAATCACTTTCTTACTTTAGCCAAATTTCGACTCAAAATTGGTCTCACGCCTGGTCTGCTTCTGTAACACTGATATAATTTGCGATTTTCCAGTGATATTCGCTTGAAATACTTGACAACTGCACCACAGTACGAGATGAGCACAAATTCATTGACAATTATCCCAACACACAGAAACATTAGTATTTAACGCAATGCTAAGGACAACTCGGAAGAGAAGAGACACATGAAAATGAGGTAACATTCAATTGAGATGAAAGACATGAAGACCATGGTTAACATTGGTGACCAGAATCGAGCATATTCTCTCGGAGATGTTTGCACACGGAGCAAACTTCAATGTTTGCTTCAATATATTGCAGCCAGAGATGTTGATGGATTGCTCGATTGCTGGCCATTGGATGTTGAATTTTGATTAGTTTTGAATTGATTTCAGTCAATTTGTGAAGTAGAGTTTTCTGTTGAATTGTGATGTATTTGTTTGCTAAAATGACATAACATGGAAGTGTGTACACAACTATTGAAATTATACTGATTTATTAAAAATATTAAAAATAAAACAAAGACTCACTCAGAACACAATCATATATCAACAAAGGATTGAGAAAAACCCAAAACACAATCGATGTCACACTTACAGAGTATACGTTATTTATGAACAGGACGTGTAAGTAGGCAAATACATAAGCACCAGAAAATATCATCACTTCCATGGTCAAGGCAAAATTCAAAAACCGTTTTCGATATTCGCACATTCGATGAACTTCATCTTTGTTATACGAGAAGTAAAATTATAAATGATAAATAATTAAGTAAATAATTAAGATAAATTTTAAATGGTTAAATTATCCCAACAATTTTCATCGCCCGTAAAATTAACAGCCAATTTGATTTACTTACCTTTGTTATTTTCTTCAATATTCCCAGGAAATATTAAGAAACTTTTCTCAACATGTAGAGTGAACATAAGTGCCAACCAACAACCTGGTAAAAATATGAACACATTCAAAAACAACATGTTGATCTGAAGCCAAACAGGCCTGGGAGTGTACTGGTGAATGAAAATGTATGGACTTGTTTGCATTTGTGTCCAATCAAACTGACATGAGGGACGAGACTCACATTCCAAGCCAAATGTGCCATTAAAAAATATGAAAATGAATAAAATGAAGGAAAACGAGTAACACTTTTGAATTTTGTTGAAATCATGACAATTGCCAAGTCGAATTACATCCAACTGATTGTGATGAGCATAGTAAGTTAGTTTGACGAAGGATACGATTTTCACGAATATTCCAAACATCTTTAATTAATTTTCTGAATTTTTAAGTATCCCAATGAAATTACTTATAAAATATTTCATAGTATTTCAAAAGAAAATTTTTTATAGTGAAAAAAATCCAGTACTTTACTCAAACGGTACCAGTCGTAAAATAATCGTGATACGCATTATCGGCGATAATAAATTTTCTTTAATTTTTTTCCATGGCACAATTCGATATTGATTGATTTACTTTAAAGTTAATGGACAACACGTGATTCTATAAGTGTATTATTGATTTTTAATTGTAAATTATTAACTTTTATTCTTATTAAGATGGCACATAAATTATCTAAATATACTTTTTCTGTAGAATTTGAAATTAATTTTAACGACTTTGAAAATTATATCAATTTATTGACTTTGTGATTAATTTCTCGCTAATGATCTACACACTTTCATGGTCTAGTAATCAAATCTATTTTTGAGTTAATCTAAAACACGTTATTCTTTGTAATTTAATTTTTTGATTTTTAATTTATAATGGTAAATTTAAATTTAATTTTTTATGTTTTAAGAATTAATTTTTGTTATTCGCAAATAAATAACTAAAAAACAATTAGAGAGATTAGTTTATGGGCTTTATAATGGAGGATCATCTGGGGGGACGTTTCAAATCGATTTTAAATTACACGATTTAACCTTTGACCTTCTTTCAAAATATAATATAAAAAGGCCACATGGCAAAATAAACTTTGACCTATTTAAAGCTTGATTTATCAGAAGAGACAAACGCACATGGTAAAAGGTTTAGAGCATGAAATGTGGTAACACACAATCGTAAAACATCGTGTGGACAAGTCATTTGAGTCTATTTATTTCTGTCCAAAGTAAATCAATTCATTTTTTCAGATTGTCTATCAAATACTCAAAACAACCAACAACACCGAGACAGTCAAGATGTCTGTAGTTCAATCTTCCTCCTAGATGAATCCCTTAATGATCAACGAACTGCTCATAATGATTCTTGATAATCTGAAAGTTCAACCATTGATTCACTTGCGACTCGTTAGAAGCAACTGGAAGTTTACTATTGAATCCATTTGCAAATTGAAACGCAATTTAAACTTGACGTGTGTTCCTTATGAAAATGATAGACTTCGGAATCGATTTTTTGGTGAAATCAAGTTGAACAGATTTACTGAGCTCAAATTAATGGACGGCTGGATTGTCTATTTTGAACAGGATTTGTGTACTTTTCTCGGACAACTGTTTCCCAGTATTGATCAGCTTATTGTAAATGCTGCTATAACATCAACTTCGGTAAACAATCTACACGAAATGGTGAAACAGTACTGGCCAAATGTGACAACATTTTCACTGGATAGATTTCCAGAAAATATACCACTCTACTGTGATCAAATCAGCCAGATGAAATCGTTTAAACGACTAGATTTGGTTGGATATTTGAATGAACTTCCAAATGAGGAATTATTCGCACAGTTGGAGCACTTTTCTTGTGCCAATTCTTACCGCAACTATTTGCTCAAAACTATGCCTCAACTAGGGCTCAATTGTACCAGTTTTTGGTTTGGATGCGAATCGATTGATATTCCATCTTTTAACCAATGGATTGCACGCAATTCCGCTACCGTATTGGCAAATATCACTCATCTAGGTCTAAGCACGATTCAAGCAATGGATGGATCAATAATTGGCTTGATTAGTGAACATTTTCACTCCCTGCAAGTGTTGAGCATTAAATTCAGATATATGGTAAGTTTTGTTTGTAAGAATCACGGTTTTAAAATTTACAATTTCTCCAATTATCTAGGTCATGTTCGACAGCGATATCTGTGCCAAACTCGTGAAACTGACCCATCTGAAGAGACTAACACTAGGAAGTATTCGATTTGATATATTCGATCTTGAAAAGAAAAATCAACTAACTCAACTTGCATCAATTCGAGTACTACACTTGATTCAATTTGGCATCAAATTAGGATTGGTCTTTAGCAATGGACTAGCCGTTCTTGACGGTGCTCGTTTCTGTCGCATTTTGTCTTCTATTGTACCCAATTTGGGAGAGCTGGGCACTTATTATTATCCTAAATTGTGTTCAGTTTCAGAGACAAAATTTCAGAATTCAATTACAAATTCAGTTCACAATAAGATTGAGTACAATTTGCGTCAATTTGATAAGGTTGTTCAATACAAAAAGTTGTCAAAAGATTTTGATTTTTAAAAATAAATATATTGAGCGCGCAATGGCTCTAATTTAGATTCAAAATTTTATGGAAAAATGTATTATATTGTTTTTAGATTAATTTTGATACGAAACGAGTGTACTTTGACATTGACTACGATTAGAAAAATTTGCATTTCACACAGCCGTTGTGCATTACCACCTGTTAAATTATACTAATCTAAAATAGATAAATCACTTTTGTTATCATGTAAATATGCGTCATACTGAGTTTAAGAGCCTTTTATGATTTACATAAAATGGTGTATTTTGCACAAATTTTTATTCCTGTAAACCATCTGTTATCGAAAATGTCTTGCAAAATACTCAAAGCATCCAACAAACCAGAGACTGTCAACGTGTCTTTAAATCAACCGTATTTCAAAAAGAATCCCGTGAATATCAACGAAATTCTCACCATTATCCTGGACAAAATTAAAGTGCATCAATTAATTCACTTACGGGTGGTTTGTAGCAAATGGAAATCTGCGATTGAATCCATTTGCAAATTGAAGCGTAATTTAAAGTTGACGTGTGTTCCTTGGGAAAATGATAAAATTCTAAATCGATTCTTTGGTTCAATCAAGATGGAAATATATTCAGAGCTCAGATTAAAGCGGCAACCAAACTGGATTGTACTTTTTGATGAAAATCTCTGCAACTTTCTTGTGCATCTGTTTCCAAATGTTCACAAACTCGTCGTGGGTGTTACCCTAACTTTAAATTCATCAAACAATCTACTCGAAATTATACAAAATTATTGGAAAAATTTGGAAACATTGTCACTAGAGAAACTACCATTCTGCTCAATTTGTGATCTAATCGGCAAGTTAAAGTTTATAAAAAACCTAGATTTGACTGGAAATTTATATGATATTGAAAATTTAGAAATATTTTCACAGTTGGAGCACTTTTCATGCTACAATTTTATTGGAACTGATTTACTTGGTACGATGCCTCAACTAGGGCCTAATTGTACTAGTTTTTGGTTTGGATGCAATTGGATTAGTGTTGCAACTCTAAAGCAATGGTTTGAGCGTAATTCCGCAACCGTATTGGCAAATATCACCCATCTTAGTTTGTCCATGATTCAAGAAAATGATAAATCGCTAATTCGTTTGATCAGTGAAAAATTTCATTTCCTCCAAGTGTTGAGCATTAAATTTATTCATTGGGTAAGTTTTAGCTGAGAATTATAAATTATAAATTTAATTATTTTATAGGTCAATTTCAACAACGCCACCTGTGCTCAACTCGTCAAACTTCCCCAGCTGAGCAGACTAACCCTTGGCAGCACTCGATTTGATATCATTTCTTTGGAAAACAATGATAAACTAACTCAACTTGCATCAATCCGAGAGCTGCATTTAATTCAATTTGGTATCACTCAATGGCCAGGACAGGATCACTATAGCAATGGATTACGCTACTTTGACGGTTTTCGATTCTGCCGTATTTTATCTTCAATTGTAGCCAATTTGGAAGAGCTGGGAATATATTCTCCTGAACTTCCAAATGAAAATTCAGTTCACAAAAAGATTAAGAGCAATTTGAGTCATTTTGAAAAGTTTGTTAGATACAAAATGTTGTCTAGGGAATTTGATTTGTAATATATAAATAAAATAATGTCCATTTTTTATTCTTTACATTCTAAATACTGTTTTTATAATAATTATTTCCAAACATTATTATAATAATATTTGGGCATGAATATTTGGCGATCATTTTGAGGTTCTCTGTAAATCAATTTCTTATCATATATGATCGTATACGATGAAACCTTTGACCTTCATTCAAAATTTATTATCTAAAATAAAAACCAACTGGCGAAAAAAAAACTTTGACCTGCTTAAAACTTTATTATATCTTTAAGGCCAAACACAGATGGTCGAAGGTTTTGTACATGAAAAGTGATAATCTTGTTAGGCTGCTTTTGATTACACAAACAAGAACTTTTTTCGTCCAAAAATTAATCATTTCATTTTTTACCCAAAATTGTCTAACAAAGTACTCAAAACTTCCAACATGTCTACAATGCAATCTCGTCATTTCAAGAAGAATCCTTTGAAGATCAACGAACTGCTCACGATTATCTTGGACAAACTAAAAATGCAAAATTTGATTTGCTTGCGACTGATTTGCAAAAACTGGAAATCTGTGATTGAATCCATTTGCAAATTGAAACCCAATTTAAGGTTGAATTGTGCTTCTATTGTGAATACTAAAATTCGAAATAGATTTTTTGGTGAACTCAAAATTGAAAAATTTGTGGTTCTCAAAATAAGTCGAAAACCTAACTGGATTGTTCGTTTTGACCAAAATTTGAGTACCTTTCTCGGAGAATTGTTTACCAGTGTTGATCAACTCATTGTGGATGCTGCTTTAACATCAGCTTCCGTAAAGAAACTACACGAAATGGTGAAAATGAATTGGCCAAATGTGACAACATTTTCACTGGATGGAATTCAACAAAGTGCACTACTCAGCTCTGATCAAATCAAAGAGATGAAATCATTGAAAAAACTGGATTTGGTTGGATATTTTCATGAGCTTCCAAATGAAGAGATTTTTGCAAAGTTGGAGCACTTTTCTTGTCACAATCATAGGAACATTGATTTGCTTGAGATTATGCCTAAACTAGGGCCAAAATGTATCAGTTTTTGGTTGGGATGCAACTGGATTAGTGCCCCTTCTATTAATAGATGGTTTAAACGAAATTCAGTTAAAGTTCTGACCAATCTCACTCATCTTGGTCTATCCATGATCCGAGACGATGATGAATCGTTAATTCGTTTGATTAGTGAAAAATTTCACTCCCTGCAAGTGTTGAGCATTAGATTCATACATTGGGTAAGTTTTATCAATGAATTATGAATTTAAAATTTAAATTTTCCCTTATTTTATTAGATCAAATTCAGCCACACCATCTGTGCTCAACTCGTCAAACTATCCCACCTGAGCAGACTAACCATTGGCAATGCTTTATTTGATCTCATTTCTCTGGAAGACAAAAATCAGCTAACCCAACTTGCATCGATTCGTGTACTTCATTTGATTCAATTTGGTCTCACTTTAGGACTAGCCTATATCACTCCAATAACTGACCTTGATGGTGCTCGATTCTGTCGTATTTTAGCCTCTATTTTTCCTAATTTGGAAGAGTTGGGTATTTATCCTTATTCAAATGACAATTCTGTTCATGATAAAATTGAAAACAATTTGAATCAATTTGGAAAATTTGTTCGATACAAAATGTTGTCTCGTGAATTTGATTTCTAAAAATAAAATATTTAGGCGTTTAATGACGCCCAATTGGACTATAAAATTTGATAAATCCGTTTGAAAAAAAATGATTTGAAGCGTTATTATTGTACGATCATCCGGAATCCTTCCCTTAGGGCCTTTTCAAATGCAACTAGACCTTTTGACCTTTTACGAAAAGAAAAGCCAACTGGTAAAATCGAATATTGAGATGTTTAAAACTTTACTAATTTTTACAGTCAAACTCAGATTGTACAGAAGGTCTTTTAGATGGAATGTGATAATTTATTCTATAATAAGATTCGTCACAAGTTGAATCATTTTGGCGATTTATTCAAAATTCTAAGCTCTAACTTGGATGATTGTTATTTATAATATATTATTAAGAAAATGTGATTTCAACAAATATAATTTTCAAAATTTGAATTTACAAAATAATTTTTTTGTAAAAAAAATTAAGATGTGTTTAATTTTCTTGAGGCGTAAAAATGTATTTTACAATTTTGAGAGACGTTACGAATCAATTTTTGTTCTGAAGCCTGTCTTGACCTTTTTTTCAAAATTTAATATAAAAAAGAAAAGCCACCTGTTGAATTAAACTTTGACCTTTTACAAACAACTTTACTACCATCTGTACTCAGGGCTCGTACATTCGCTAAAAGTTTACACGGTGCAATGCACTGTGGAAGGCTAAGCACCGTGTAAACTTTTAGCGAATTTTAGCGAATCTACGAGGCCTGTCTGTACTGCCAAACGCATTTTTGTGCAACTTGTACATAGTTTGTGAATAGTACTTGTGTATTTTCTAATTTTCTGCTTTATTTTCGAGTGTTTCCTATATAAATAGATCTATTTCCCGTTTCAAAGACACGTTTTCTTTTGTTACAGTTTTGCGATTTAGCCTCACTGGTATACTTCAATTTATTATACTCGTACTCATATTACTTTCAAAATTCAACTTTTTGCGGGTCCAAGACGGTCGACGATGTCGAAATTGGTTTATTTTACCATTTTATTATGTGGGAGTTTTATCTTTCTTCAATCAAACATCATTTCGTGTCATAGAATACAGAAAAGAATAGTCGGCGGACACAATGCTGCCGATATGCATGACACAATCGTGGAATTGCGCATTCTTGATTCGCCTAGTTTTTTGCCCTTTTGGATGTAAGTTGTTCAAGTTTGCTTTTGAATGCTTCAATATGATTTAAATATATATTTTTTTATAGTTACTATCAAACCTCAATGTGTACCGGAACTTTTATCACGCATGGCACTATCCTTACAGCGGCGCATTGTTTGTAAGTTTGTTTTAATATTTATTACCAAGTTTGTTACTAAATTCCTTCTTTTAAAGTTCTGATTTGAAAACGCAGAAACACAAAATAGACATCACCACCACCAATGGCGATCGGTCAATTCGTTTGAACATCAACACGATTATCATACATCCAGAATATTCTCCTGATGACCTCAAATCATCATACAACGATCTGGCAATTGTTGTGCTGAGTGAGCGACTTGATTGGGTTCAACCGATTCAAATCAAAACATTCATTGTTGATTGTAGAAGTGAGTTGTCGCTCTATGGTTTTGGTCATAAAAGTGGTAGTTTTTTGGAAAAAATCTTTTCTGGACGCCCCGAACTGCATGTGATGAATTCAAAATATATCGAATGTAATCATCCGACAATTATGATTACTCAGGTTGATGGAAAGACTATATGTGATGTAAGTAATGAACAATTCAGCTAATAATACTAATTAAGTACTAAATTTTTTTAAGGGCGATTCTGGTGGTGCGGTAATTTCGTCCGATGGCCTATTAGCTGGTGTGATCCTGGGTGTCAAATGGCAGGCAGGTTGGGATAGATGTCCGAAAGGAAATAAAAATATTATTGTTAGGTTGTCGAAATTTATTAGTTTCGTCAGAGAGTATGCTCCTAATGCAAAGATTATTTATGGATGATTTATGCATTTGAATATGGATTTAATTAAATTTAAAAATAAATTTTTGGTTTCGCATTTTTCCCAAATTATTATATAAATTTAGCTAAATGATCATTTTAGTAAATAAATAAATTCTTTCTTTCATTGATATTTTCCAAATGATTCATCTGTTAACCCTTCCTATTATCAATAATCCCTTGATGATCAACGAACTATATTGAGCATGATCTTGAAAAAACTGAGAGTGCCAAATTTACTACATCTAGATTTCATTTAGAATTTTTGGAAATGGGCGATTTTCGGTTGTGATGTTGAATAGTTTCGTGAATTAAAATCAAAGCATTGTTTTATCAAATCAATTCTTTGGAAAATAAAA
The DNA here is from genome assembly GCA_023373905.1 of Rhizoglyphus robini. Lineage (NCBI taxonomy): Eukaryota > Metazoa > Arthropoda > Arachnida > Sarcoptiformes > Acaridae > Rhizoglyphus > Rhizoglyphus robini. The sequence continues at coordinate 623,048 of JAKIJQ010000076.1, read as the reverse complement.
TTTTGTGGTATTCAAGTTGAGATCTCGTATACGAGATTATCTCATTATAATGATCAAACATATTCTTTTCATAATCCTGTAAAAAAGAATTTTTGTTTTATTGGAGTAACATTTTCATGCCTTTCTCTACTCAGAGAGGAACTTTAATTAAATCTAACTTTTACAACAAATATGATTTTAAAAATGTTTGCCAAATTTAAACACTTTTGCGTTGAGTAATCAATCTATAGATCTCAGTACATTTCGCATCAAAAAACTGAAACGACTTTTAAGGAAAAGTACCCAATTTGTGTCTTATAACGTGATAAAACCTTTGACCTTTTGGAAAGCCACCTGTCGAAATGAACCTTGATCAGCAGACTTGAAACTAATCTTTATACAAAAGTCAAATCACATTTTGCCTTTAAGACTCAATAGAAAACCTTTTAAAGTGGGGTTTCAAAATATCATTGTTCAACTAAAGAATTTTGAGGAAGAAGAAAACAACTTTATTAAAAATAGAGCGGTGCTGCCCACCTTCGATGGGTTGCCATGAGACACAGCATACTAATCAATCCATAGGACAATTGCACACAAAATACAAACAAGTGGGTTACAGAATAAAGATTATGCAAAAATACAATAGATTTAAAACTATGAGAACATTATGGTATAAACAAGTAGTGTTTTATCACATATAAAGGCTATTCTTGTGAGTAAATGTGACTACGTACAATTTGAATTGAGTCTGCAAGTACCATTTCTGCAAGGTCCGGCAAACGTTTTTTGTCTAGTTTGAAACGGTTAAAGAACTCAACCATTTCCTTGCTCACGGCACCTCTGGCTCCAAATAACTGTTATAACATATAAGCAAATCAATTTCTAATCACCCGATGAAGCTTTTGACTTTTATTCAAAATTTAATATCGAAAAGAAAAACCACCTGGTGATAAACTTGAAATAAACTTTGACCTTTTTAAGCTTTACTAATCTGTACTGCCAAACGGGTTGGTTTACAAAAAGTTTTGTACTTACAAAGTAATAATTTTGTAAAACTGATTTTTATATTTTCCATTTTTTGTGTTTTTAACTATTTTATTTTTACTTTGTGTCCAAAATACCAAACTAAAAAACACTACTTTCCAACATGGATCCCAACAAAACCGAGATTGTCAATCTACTCTCCAGAGCTGTTACTCTAATTGATCAAATAGCTATTCAATCTGAACAAGACATTAGATATAAGAGGGAAATCGCCAAGATGATCCATCGGTTAACCAGTCCTATCATCAACAACCCTTTGACTGTTAACGAACTATTGAGCATGATCTTGGATAAACTCAAAGTTCAAAAACTGCTTCATCTACGTTTGGTTTGTCGCCACTGGAAATCAGCGATTGAAGCCATTTGCGCACAAAAGCAGTATTTAAAGTTGTATAGTTTCTTGATTCCAAATCAAAATATTGCTTTGTCAAATCGTTTCTTTGGGACACTTAAACTCGAACAATTTGTTGAGCTCAAGCTCAAGTATCTTAAAGAAACCGCATATTCTTTTCATAATCCGTTAGAAGAGGATTTTTGTTCTTTTCTCGGACAAACATTTCCTCGAGTTGATCATCTCATAGTGAAACTTGATTTGAATTCAAATTCTGCCTCAAATCTGTACAATATGATGCAAAAATATTTGCCAAATTTAAACACTCTTTCGCTGAGCACCAGATCTTCCGAACTCAGTACTTTTTTCATTAACAAACTTAAACGACTCGATTTGTCTGAAACAACGAATGTACAGCTAAATGCGGAATTGATGGCTCAATTGGAACATTTATCTTGTAAATTTATTAGTAATGAAAAGAATGTTCCATACAGAATGCCTCAACTCGGACCGAACTGTACAAGTTTTTGGTGGTCGTTTAATTATTCTGGCGAGGCACATGTTCCGTTTGATCAATGGATGCAACTTAATTCGTCACAAGTATTGGCTAATATTACCCATCTTGGTTTGTTTAATGTTGATCAATCCGTGATTGGCACAATCTGCGCAAATTTTCCTTCTTTGAAGGTGTTGGAGGTTAGATGCTATAAATCAAAGGTATTTTTTGTGTAATTAGATTTTTGATGTAATCATCTAATTATTTAATCATATTTTTTTAGTCATTCAGCAACAATACGTGTGTTGATCTCGCAAAACTGACACACTTGACCACCCTATCCGTTGGACGAGTCATATTTGATCTTGAATCACTAGAAAGTCCAGAACTGACCACAAAAATGCGACTTCCATCCATTCAAGTGTTGAATCTAATGCAATGTTTAGTCAATAGAATGAGCTATTCCCAATTTGACGGTGATCGTTTTTGTCGTGTTTTTGCCTACGTTTTCCCAAATATTCGCAAATTAGGCACACGTTCTTGCTTTGATGAAGTTGATAATAAGATTCGTGATAATTTGAAACATTTTGGTGAACATCTCAAATTCAGAATATTGAGTCCTGATTATTATTTGTAAACATTTGTGATTTTGTTCATTCGTATACTAAAATGTAAAAATATCTGTATTTACAAATAAAAATTTGATATCTTTTTTATTTAGATTCAAAATTAAAATCAATTTGAATATTTATTTCAACTTTACAACTAATGAAGCCAAATCTGTATATTTACGCAATTTTTGAAAACAACTCAAATGATCCTGTATCATTACATGGGTAATTGAGTTTCGACTCAGTTCCGAGCCACAAATACCCAACTCTTCAACATTGGGCACAAGTGAGGCCAATGTTCGGCAGAAACGTTCGTAGTTCGGCGAATCAACATCAAACTGATGAAACATTTCAAATTCATTTAGATGGAACACTCGAATCGATAAAAGTTTAGATTGTTCGCGGTTTTTGTCGAGAGATTCAAAATCTAATTGAGCACTGCCGATGCTCAGTTTGTTCAGATGGGACAATTTGGAGAGTTGAGCACAGGTGGCGCTGTTGAATTGGGTCTGGAAAATTAGAAGAAATAAATATATAACGTCAAAACAAAGAATAAACTTACTGTTCTAGAATATTTAAACTTGAACACTTTCAAAGAAGGAAAATTTTCACAAATCAACCGAATTGCTACTGGATCATCTGGATTGTCGTAAACCCAAGACAGATCAAGATAAGTGAGTTTGGCCAACACTTGCGCGGAATTGCGCTGAATCCAATGATCAATCGCCGATGCAGGTAGAACGCTGTATCCATACCAAAAATGGGTACAATTTGGTCCGAGTGGAGGAAGTTTGGTTAGAATTTTGTTCGAACCAACATCATAACAAGAAAGCTGATCCAACTGGTTAAATAGTTTCATTGTTGGAACGCACTTCAAGTCACCCCACAAATCGAGTCGTTTGAGGCATTTCAGCTCACTGATACGATCACAACTGAGATGTATAATGTCTGAGGCTAGTTCTTTTATTGACAAAGTGTTCAAACCAGGCCAATACTTTTCGATCATATCAAACAGATTCATTACCGCATCTTCATCCATAAAAACACTAACCACGAGTTGAGTGATATTAGGGAAAAGTTTGCCAAGTGAAGCAGCGCAGTCATTTTCAAATGGTGTTATGTAACGTTTGTTACGTTTCAATCTAAGCAAAACTAGCTGTTCAATTTCGATTGTGTCATCGAAACGAACCCGTTTAAGAACACTATACAACTTGAGACACTGTTTCTGGCCACAAATGGCTTCAATCATCGATTTCCAGTGACTACAAACCGAACGTAGATGAAGAAGATTTTGTACTTTTAGTTTAGCCAAAATCATGTTCAGTAGTTCGTTGATTTGCAGGGGATTCTTCTTTTTAGGTTTCTGATCAGTTAGATCGAGCTGAGAAACTGCACTGGATAACATGTTGAGTATTTGGATTTTGTGATGATGATCCATGTTTTGGGAATGTTTCAGTGATTTGTCGGAGATTTTGTTGCAAATTAAATTTTTCTTTGGACAAAAAATTTTGAGACTAACTTAGAAGTTTCAAAATTTTGTGTTTACCTAAAATGTTTTAGAAAGTAGTATGAGGTTTAACCTTTGTATACAGATTATCTAATTTGAATAGGTCATAGTTCATTTTGCCATGTGGCTTTTTTATGTTAAAACTTTTCGAATGGCCAAAAGGCCATTTCGTGATAGGATAAAATGAGGTTCGTCCTTTTTCATGCCAAACGCATCACAGCTACATCAAAGGATTCTCATTTTTAATTTGTAAATACCATTTTAACATTCCTGGTAATCGAATCAACGAAATAGTTTTACTAACAACAATAATTAGAATCAGAGCTTAAAATTTTAAATTTGACAGAATCACTAATATGTTATTTTTAAACGATAAAAAGATATTTTGGTAAACAGTATAAAAAGCAGTCTCTCAAAGTTATTACTTTTCATGTACAAGAAAAACTTTCTGTGCCAATGCGTTTAGAGGTAGAGATCAGTACGGTTTAAAAAAGGTCAAAGTTTATTTTACCAGGTGGCTTTTCCTATCTTTTCGAAATTACATATCAAGTGAAGTTCAAATGTTTCATCTTTTGATAAGAAATGGATTCCTCAAGATGATCGCCCAAAATTAATCTCTCAAACAAAACGAATTTAAAATCGTTTAGAATCAAAATAGTCATCATGGTGTATGTCGCTCATTATTTTATTTTGTATTTTAGAAATCAAATCCTCTAGCCAAAATTTTGTATTCAACAAATTTGTCGAGTTGTTGATTCAAATTGTGCTCAATTTCAATATGAATAGAACTATCATGTGACAGCCTAGGAGAATATATTCCAAGCTCTTCCAAATTGGGTGCAATTGAGCATAAAATGCGACAAAATCGAACACAGTCAAAATGAGCCAATCCATTGCCATGGGGTGGTCCTAAAATGAAGCCAAAATCAATCAAGTGGAATACTCGAATCGATGTTTCAAATTGATTTAGTGGATTCTGATTGTCTTCAAACGAATCTAGATCTAACAAAGCATTGACAAGGCTTAGTTTTCTCAGGTGGGATAGTTTGGCGAGTTGACAACAGGTCGAGTTGTTGAATTCAACCTACAAAATTTGGAGAAAATGTAAATCTTAAATCTCGATATTCCACAGCCAAAATTCTTACCCAATATGAGTATTTAATGCTCAAAACTTGCAGGGAGCGACAATTTTTACTGATTAGCCAAATTAGCGATCCATCATTATCGTTGACCATGGTTAGACCAAGATGGGTGAGATTTGCCAATATGGTTGGGCAATTGCGTTCAAACCATTTGCTTAGAGATGGAACACTTAACAAATTCCATTCAAACCAAAAGCTGGTACATTTAGGCCCTAGTGGAGGCATAATCCCAAGCAAGTCAACGTAACTATAATTGTAACAAGAAAAGTGTTCCAACTGTGCAAATATTTCTACATTTCGAAGATCTGTATCCAAAAATCCATACAAATCTAGTTTTTTGATAGATTTTATCTGGTTGAGTTGATCACAACAGAGTGGTGCTAGTGTTGGTTGAATTCCATCCAGTGAAAATGTTGTCAAATCTTTCCAGTACATTTTCCCGATTTCGTGTAGATTGTTAGCACAACTTGACGTTAAAATAGCATCCACTATGAGCTGATCAACACTGGGAAAAAGTTGTCCGAGAAAAGTAAACAGATTTGGTTCAAAACTAATACTACAATTAAGTTGCCACTTTATTTTGAGAACAGCAAATTTTCGAATGTTGATTGAACCAAAAAATCGTTTTTGAATTTGATCATTTTTCGAAGGAAGACAAGTCAACTTTAAATTGCGTTTAAATTTGCAAATGGATTCAATTGCAGATTTCCAGTTTTGACAAACCTGTCGTAAGTGAATCATTTGTTGCACTTTCAGTTTGCTCAGGATAATGCTAAGTAGTTCGTTTATCTTCGTGGGATTCATCTTGAAATTCGATTGAATTTTAGACATGTTGACTGTCTCGATGCTGCTGGATGTTTTGAGTATTTTGTAAAACATTTTGAATAACAGGTAAAATAATTTTCTTTAGACAACAAATTTTTATTTGAAAAGCTACTTTAAAAGTGTTTTTGAATATGTTTTAAAAGCAGTGTGTGTTAAAATTTTGGTATACAGATTTGCTAAAGGTTAAAGTTCATTTCGCATAAGCCCCCATTTCTGTAGCTACTTTTCCTAAGGTCATAGGTCATTTTATCAAGTGAAAAAATGGATCCTTAAATTTCTTTTCAGCAATCTCAAGTTGTTAGCAATATAGTTTAAACTAAAATTTTTTTTAATTTTAAAAATGTACTTTGAGTTTAAAAGAAAATTGTTTTAGTTTGTAAATATAATTTTACATTCATAATATTGGCAAAATCAGTTTTTTGAACTAATAAAATTAACTGTCAACTTTGAGCGAAGTGTACTGAATTTGAACGATTTACCAAAATTCTCCAAATTGTCGAGAATCTTAGAATTTACTACGTCAGAAGAAGAAATGTCCAATTTTTCAACATTAGGAAACACTGAAGCCAAAATACGACAGAAACGGTCGCCGTCAAATTGAGTAGTGCCAATCCGACGGATTTTAAATTGCACTAGATTCAACACACGAATCAATGGAAGTCGCAATCTTTTTGTTTGTTCTGACCTTTCCAGTGAATCAAGGTCAAATTTAATACGACCCAAGGATAGGGTTGTCAGGTGAGGCAGTTTGGCGAGTTCTGCACAAGTGTGGTTATTGAATGAATACTGTGGATTATAAGTGGAATAATTAGATCATTTACAAAAAATATACAAAAATACCTTAATTTTAAAATATCCAACGTCCAACCTTCGTAAAGCAGGAAAATTTGCACAAATTGTGGAAATTACGGGTTGTTCGACAATAAACAAACCAAGATGGGTGATATTGGTCAAAACTTGGGGCGTATTTGGTTGAATCCATTGATCAAACGGAAGAGGCGTTCCACCTGAAAAATTAAACGCCCACCAAAAACTTGTGCATTTCGGTCCAAGTTGAGGCATTCTATCAGGAAGTTTGTCGATTGAACGTATCAAAGCACAAGAAAAATGCTCTAATTGAGCAATCATTTGCGGATTAGGCGCTACATCCAATCTTCCACACAAATCGAGTCGTTTGAGCTTGTTGATTCGATGAAAAGTGCCAAGATCTAAAGTTAGATTACTCATCGAGAGAGTGTTCAAATTTGGCCAACAATTTTGCATCATATTATGCAGATTTTTGGTAGAATTTGAATTCAATTCAAGTTCCACTCTGAGTTGAGTAACGCGTGGAAATGTTTGTGCTAGAAACGAACAAAAATTTTCTTCTAACGGATTATGAAAAGAATTTACGCGATCATTCAGACACTTCAGCTTGAGTTCAACAAATTGTTCCGGTTTGATCGTTCCAAAAGACCGATTCGACAATGCAGTGTTTTGAGATTGATCCACGAAACTGTATAACCTTAAACTATGCTTTTGTGAGCATATGGCTTCAATCGCCAAATTCCAAAGGCTACAAACCAAACGTAGATGAAGTAGATTTTGTACTTTCAGTTTTTCCAAGATCATGCTCAATAATTCGTTGATTGTCATTGGATTTTTTCTCGTTGTAGTTGTGGAGGTTAACCGACGAATCACCTTGAGGATTTCCTGCTTAGATCTAATGTCCTGATCAGATGGAATGTTCTTTTGATCGAATAAAGCCACAACAGTAGAGAGGTGATAGACGATCTCGTTGTTTTGGTTATCCATGTTGGAAGATTCCTTTTAGTTAGATATTTTGGACACAAATGATATAATTTTCTTTAGACAAAAAAAATGTTTCAAGAAAAGCTAAATTTTAAAGGACATCACAAAAAGCAGTCGTAGACAGTATTACTCATCCACAAAAGGTTTTTATGACTAATCAGACTATATATTTGTGATTAAGTGTTATCACCTTTCAGGTACCAAAATCTATTTACCATCTGCGTTTGGTTGTATAGTAAAGTTAGTAAAATTTTTTAACAGGTCAAAGTTTGAATTCACCAGATGTCTATTTTATTAACTTTTAAAAAAGGTTAAAGGTTTTATCATATAAAAAATAAATTTTGCAGCATGGGACTGATTAACGCTAGGAAAAAGTTGTCCAATAAATTACATAAATCCAGTTAGGTTTTCGCTTTAATTTTATTTCACAAAATATTTCCATTTTGATTGAGCCAAAGAATCGATTCTTAAAGTTTTGGTTATCTTGTAAGAGATTTTGGATAACAATAATGGAATAATTTTCTTTGGACAAAAACAAAAAGCAAAAAGTTTCAAAACTACTCTAAAAGTTTTTTTTGGAAAGTTTAAAAGCAGCATGAGGTTAATCTTTGTATTCTGATTAGTTACAGGCTATGGTTCACTTTGCAACATGTTTTTTTCTTGTCGATAATTTTCAAATGGTCATAAAGTGTGAAAAAATTGTACCTTCAATTTCCTCTCCCAAGATCATCAAGTGATTTGATTAAAAAAATTATAATTTAATTTTATGTTAAAATAATTTTAATTTGTAAATACAATTTTACATCCATCATCAATCTAATCAGTAAAATCAATTTTTTATCTATAATAATAACCATCAGAGGTAAGGTTTAGAATCCTGAATTTTAGAGATTCACTAAAATGATTCAAATTGTCGCGAATCTTATTGTCAACTTCTTCTGAAGAAGAGAAGATGTTCAATTTTTCCATATTAGGAAAAACGTAAGCCAAAATGCGACAGAAACGATCACCGTCAAATTGAGAATAGTCAATCCCACGGAAATTAAATTGCATTAAACTCAGCACTCGAATAGAAGGAAGTTGAGTTCTTTTTAGTTCGGTGCTATCAAGTGAATCAAGGTCAAATCTAATGCACCCAAACGATAGGTTGGTTAAATGAGACAGTCTGGCGAAGCTAACACATGCAACGTTTCTGAATTCAAACTGTAGAAAATATTTGGTAATTATTAGGTCAAACAGAATATATCAGAATGTCAAAAATACCTTGATTTTAAAAAATCTAACGTCCAACCTTTTCAGAGAAGGAAAATTTTTGCAAATTACGTCAGCTACGGGTTGATCGACCATAAACAATGCAAGATGGGTAATATTAACCAACACTTGTGCCGAATTGGGTCGAATCCATTTATCAAGCGAAACTGACGCACCACCTAAAGAATTAAACACCCAACAAAAACTAGTACAATTCGGTCCAAGTTGAGGCATTTTATCACGAAGATTTTTCCTAGTACGTCTCAAAGCACAGGAAAAATGCTCAAATTGAACTATCAATTCAGGATTTAGGATAACATCCAATTTTCCGGACATATCAAGTCGTTTGAGTTTGTCGATTCGATGGAAAGTACTGAGATCTAGAGATTGATTACTCATCGAAAGAGTACTCAAATTTGGCAAACCATTCTGCAGCAAACTGTGCAGATTTGTGGTAGAATTTGAATTCAAATCAAGTTCAACTCTGAGTACGGAAACTCGGGGAAATGTTCGTCCGAGAAAGGAGCAGAAACTTTCTTCTAGCGGATTATGAAGAGATTTTGCGTTCTTCTTTAGACATTTTAGTTTGAGTTCAACAAATTGTTCAGGTTTGATTGTTCCAAAGAAGCGATTCGATAAAGCAATGTTTTGATTTTTATCCTCAAAATTGTACAACTTTAAACTGTGTGTTTGTGCGCAGATGGCTTCAATTGCTGATTTCCATTGGTTACAAACCAAACGTAGTTGAAGTAGATTTTGAACTTTGAGCTTACTCAATATGATGCTCAATAGTTCGTTTATTGTCAAGGGATTCTTGGTAATTGGACAGGTTAACCGACGAATCAGCTTAAGTATTTCACTCTTATATCTAGTGTCTTGTTCAGAAAAAATAGATTTTTGATCAAAAATTGCGACAGCACTGTTGAGGTGATTGACAATCTCGATGTTGTGGTGGTCCAGGTTAGAAGTTAGTGCTTTTTGAGTTGACATTTTGCCCACAAAAACAGATATTTTGAAAACCACTTATTTTTTAAAATCGTAAAATGCAGTTGTTAAACAGCCTAACTCATACACATAACATTATTATTTTATGACAACTCAAGCTATATTGGATTGTGTGTTATCACTTATCATATTCAAAACTTTTTACCATCTGCATTTGACTGTATAAAGATTTTGTAAAGTTTTACACTGGCCAAAGTTCAATTTACCATATGGCTTATCTTATATACAGAATTTTACATAGTGATTTTAGGAAAAAGGTCAAAGGTTTCATCGTGTGATAAGGAATGGATTGAACTTCATTATTATCGCTAAAAACTAATAGTTTCTCTAAATAAACAAATCTTTTAAAATGCTTAAAATCCAAATGGGCATTATGGCTGTATGATGTTCATATTTTTAATTTATTTTTCGCTATAAAGCAACTTTTCTAGACACAATTTTGTATTTACTGTATGGATTGGCCAGCCCTGCTCCTTCCAGCCAGTACAATCCCAGTGGTGACGCTCAAACTTCCGTCACTAAACCTGACACCAAGTTCACCAGGTTCACTAAAGTCAATTCTGCTCTGGGATCCACGATCAACTCTACTACTTTGGTTGACCCTGTCTCAACATTGAACCTATCAATCGACAACCAAACCGCTCTTATCATCATAATTTCTGCTGTAGTTGTCACCGTTTTGTTTGGACTCGTCACCGCTGTTTGTTTTATAAATTAGTTTGTGCACAATGCGTTTGATCCTTAATATGGATTTCAATGTATCTCAATTTTTAGTAATTCAATAAAATAATACACATTTGAACTTTTGATTTATTTCGCTATTTGATGATATTATATACGCACTCGTTTGATTTTCTATAAAAGTATATTTTATAACTAATTCTCTATTCTCTCCCCTCCAACCTCCTTATCATACCTCGACGCATGCGCACTCGTTTGATTTCTTATCAAAACTCTAATCACATGAACTCTTCTCATTCACCACTATAGTCTCTCTCCCTCCACTCTCGTCATTAGTGTTCACCATGTGGTTCGTGTCACTCACATTTATTTGTGCTTTCTCTCTCATCTTTCCTCTGCAATTTTCAAGACTTTTTACTAAAGTAAGTAAATAATGTTAATTTTCGAATATTAATTTGATTATTTCACTATGTTATTCTAGCCTATCCACAATGAAGTTATTTTTCATCTCTCTGTTGGTTGTTTTCCACCTGATCGGACTGGTCTGTCTGGCCCTTTCCAACCACTCAATTAGTATCGCATCCAGTACTAGCCCCAAAGCCAACCAAACTGGAACCTTACTCTGCACTCCGCCTCTCATGTTTCCTCTCAACTCAACTTGCATTGACCCGTCCACTGTGTCGAACCAATCGATGGAATCATTGATTATACATGGTTGTGGAATATTAACAATTTTAGCTCTAATTGTGATGCTTTATCACCTTGTTCACGTTATGTTTCAAGAGATGGGAATAGTTAGAAATATGTAGTTAAATGTAAGTTGTTAAATTCACTGTTATTATATCGGTTCATTCAATAAAATAATTTCATATTTAATTTTATCATTATTTGTCTCTCTGTCAATTCTAGGTTTAATGTCTTAGTCGAGCGCTGCTTTGAAAGATCTTTAGGCTACCTGTATACTGAATTAAAGTAAAATGTTTTAATAAAAAAAATTTAATATTTTCGTATTCTAATTCTAACGTTTATTTTTTAAACTTTCGCTAATTTTCACATGTGTTCACTAAAATATCTTTTGTTCTACTCCGAATTTCGTTTAATCTATTACTCAAAAATTTCTTAAATTTCTTTAAATATAAAAATCATTTGATTAAAAGATTTTTTAAAAATGAAAATTAGTTATACTTTATTCAGGTTATTTTAATGGTTAAACTATTTTTTGTTATCTAATTCTCAATAAAAATTGTGTTTAATGATTTTTTCTTAAATTCTGACTACTTGTCTAGTTTATCGGGCTATCTTGTTAAATAGTAAATCACTTTGAAATTCACTTTCCTTTGTCTAAATTTTAATTTTAAATAAAAAGATAATTTGTGTTCTCATACTCGGATTGTAAATAAAAGGTTTCTAATATAATTCTTTTTGTTTATTAAACTTAAATTGAGATTTAAAATTCATTGTTTGTTCTCAGTTTTTATATTTTTGTAATCAGGTACTACAAATCGTGTTTAAATAGGATCATCAATTTTTTTTAAATTACTAATTGAATTACTAATCTTAACTTAACTTTTATTTTATTTTCTTGTCATTAGTAAACGTTTGGAAAGTTTTTTATTGGACTATCTAAAAGGTTAAAATTTAAACCATCATCGAACATAAAATTAACATATTTACAAATTACTGTTTACATTTACAAAGTTATTATCTTTATATAATTTTATATTTTAAAAATGTTCTTGAATGTCAATCAGCCATAATTTAGGCAACACGCCCAATTGATTTACTAAATTACCACAAATAACGTTTTCTTAGTTCTCAGTTATGAACTTCTACTTAGTAATGTTGTGAACATTAAATTGAATTCCGAGGCTGTTAGATGGGTTAATTTAGAGAATATGCGAGGACGTTGCGTATGTTAGCATAGGCGATTTCAATAGGTTTATTATCTTAAATAGTCTCATTTTTGACTAATCTATTTAAATTGTGTCCAACTTGTTTCCTCAATTTTAAAATCAGTTCAAGGTTTACTTTTGCTAAACTAAATTAAGTTGATCAATGTTTCTTTTTACAATATCGATTAATTCAATAAAGTAATTTTTGTATTTGAACTCAAGTTTTGTTATTTAAATATGAAAAAACATTTCTGAATCTCAAATAAACTTATGATTTAACAAATTTAAATTTGAATTTATTCACAGCGGCACTCGATTTCTTTTTTAAATATCATGTCGAGTAGATTTAAAAAGTTCAAACTTCTTTGAATTCCGCGTAAAATTTGTATTCAGATGATGATGATAATCTGATTTACACCACTTCAATTCGAATAAAGTCATTTGATATATAATATACTTTTTCAATTTTCCAATCATTCTTTCTTCTTTTCCTTTTTTTATTTCTTCGATTTGATTTCGATCTGAAGTTCCATCTTCATTATTTCCATTTCCTCGTCTTTCTTTTATTACTTCTTCGGTCCTTTTTCCGTCCATGATCCGTCCATTTCATCTCTAGATATCTTCGATTAAATTTGATTGCAAAATGTTTCAATCTTTTTCTTTTATATTTTTTCATCGAATTATTATAATTCAATATTTGCTAAGTCCACTCCGTTTTGTGGTTTATTTTTCTTGGTCATCATTTTGAGTGTTGTTCTAAAGCGAATAGCGAGATAAAACCGTGATCAATGTTAAAAAATATAAATTAATTCGTATTTTTCGTCTTTTGAAATGGTTATTTTTTAAATTTTTTAATCCTGGTCTCAGGTGATCATATTTGGCTATTCCGTATATTCAAATTGTGTCCAACAAGTTGCATCATCTTGATTACTGATCTTTAAATATAATTATCTCTTATTCCATTTTTGTAAAATTATAATAATAAAAAAATGATTCCAAGGAAAATCTAATATGTTTAACGATTAAAATATTTTGAATTTTGAATTATGTTCATATTAAAAGATAACATTTAATTTTAAAAAATTTGTATCATTTAAGTAATTTCTTTTTTGTATTTCTATTTCTGTATTTTTTTATAATTTTATGTATTTAATAAAATAAATATATAATTGTGATTAATTTAGTGAGAATCAAATAACACGCTTTAAAACTTTAGTACTGAAACTAATCATTGATGTTCATGACGCACATCACTCAATTGATTTTATTGCTCAAGAATGTCTCCAACTCGACTTTAACGCAAGTAATTCTCATCATTGAACATTTGTCCCATCATTTGATCGAAGTGAAGCTTTCTCTTGTGTTTACTGGATTTTCCTTCCTCGTTTGGCTTCTATTTGTATTCTTATTGAAAGGTACGAGGACCTGGGCAATAGTTGGCTTTTGTGCTCTCTGCGTCCATATGCACAAACAATCGATTCAATCAAGCTGTACAATGTTATCGATTAGGATGAATTTGAATATTTCTTTAAAAGTAATTTTAAAACATTGAATTAATATTTGGGAGTACTGTGTTTAATTTAGTTTGATTTTGACTTGCATTTAAAATACCATTTGTCTGATTAATTAATATCTTTGAAACAATTTTTTTATTAAATTAGTTTTGTAATGTTAACCATGTAATGTAAAGGTTACAATAAATAGAATGTATTTCTTTATTATTTAATCTTAATTAATCTAAAATATTTTTTAAATTATTTTTGAGTACTATTATTTAACCAAATGCAAACTTTTTGTTTGTTTGAGACTGCACAATTCGATAATCATAGTCTTTTATCGCATTATAATGTTTTGCTGTTTTAGTAATTCTTGCTTAACAATTCTCACTAATAAATGATCCAATCATCCAATCCAATGATTGTTTCCTTTGTATTGTTTTTTCCTATCAAAAGGTAACATTTTTATTCATTAAAAATTTGCATCATTAAAGTAATTATTTTTTTTAAGTAATTACGTATGTGCGATTGTGTTTTATCACCTTTCATGTATCAAAACCGTTTACTATCTGCGTTTGGTTGTAAAGTAAATCATAAGTAATACAATTTTTAACAGGTCAAAGTTTGAATTCACCAGATGTCTAATTTTATTAACTTTCGAGCTTTGCAGCATTTTTTTAAAAATTTAAGCTCTCACCACTCCAATCTTCTTATCATCACTCCGCATGCGTACTAGGTTAGAACAGGGCTCGTACATTTGCTAAAAGTTTACACGGTGCAATGCACTGTGGAAGGCTACGCACCGTGTAAACTTTTAGCGAATTTTAGCGAATCTACGAGGCCTGGGTTCGAATCCTTAACAAAGTATTTTAAAAATAAATATAAGCTCTTTCCACTCCACACTCTTTTGTCTCCTTTCTACGCATGCGCGCTCGTTTGATTCTTTATCAGAACTTAACAAAATCTCTCTACTCACGCATGTTCGTTTCATTTGCAACTTTGTTCTCTTCCTCCACTCTCGTCTTTTGTGTTTACCACGTGCTTCGTGTCACTCACTTTTGTTTGTGCGTTCTCCCTCCTTTTTCCTCTACAGTTTTAAAGACTCTTTATTAAAGTAAGTAGAGAATGTTAATTTACGAATAATAATTCGATTGTTTCACTATGTTATTCTAGCCTATCCACAATGGAGTTATTGTTCATTTCCCTGTTGGTTGTGTTCCACCTGATCGGACTGGTCTGTCTGGCCCCTTCAAACCATTCAATTGGTATCGCATCGAGCACTAACCCAGAAACCATCCCAACTGGAAACTTGCTCTCCACTCTTTCAAATTTCCACTCAACTCAACTTGCACTGCCCCGATCGCTGTGTCGAACAAATCGATGGAATCATGGATTATGCATGTTTTGGAATATTGTCAATTTTGGGTCTAATTAGGTTGTTTTATCAAATTTATTCACATGTTTAAATAGATAGGAATAGTTAGAAATATGCAGTTAAACTAAATGCAATTTGTTAATTTCATTGTTATTATATCGGTTGATTCAATAAAGTAATTTCATATTTACTGTTATTATTTGATTATTTTAAATATTATATTGAAATTACTCAAGTGGCTGTTAGAATCGTTTTTCGCGGTTTAAAGACTCAGTATTTAAAACCTTCACTAGATACTAATTTTATTACTAAATATTAGTTTATGCCACTATGTCAATTCTAGCTTTAATGTCTTAGTCGATTGCTGCTTTGAAGAATCTTTAGACCAACCTTTAAATTAAATCTAAGTAATATTTTTTTAATTTCATATTTTAATTGTTCATTTTAAATAAACTTTAGCTAATTTTGTATTGTCACATGTGTTCATTAAAATATCCTTTGCGCTAAACTGAATTCTGTTTGAACAATTATACAAAATTTATTAAAAATAAAATCATTTGATTATTTTTAAAAAATGAATATTAGGTATACATCGATTCGAGTTTTTTAATGGTCAAACTATTTTTAAATCTTATTTTAACAATTAAAATGTATTGACTCATTTCTTGTCAGAAAGTCTGACTACTTGTCTTGTTTATCATACTATCTTGTTTAATATTAAATCACATTCAAATTTACGTTTCTTTGTCTAAATTTTCACTTTTAATTTTTAAAAATTTACTAAGCACAGTCATACGTTTGTATATGTCGTTAGACTAAAAGAGTTCTCATTTAATTATTTTTTTTATTAAACTTAAATTGAGGTTTAAAATCATTGTTTGTTCTCAGTTTTGATACTTGTAATCTTTACTTCGAACAGTGATGCAAATCTGTAATTCTAGATTCAAGTGATATAAAGAAAATTTCATACAATTTCACAATTAATCTCTTCAAATCGTGTTCAAATTGTTTCATCAATTTTTGACGTTTCTACTTGAATTACTACTCTCTTTAGAATGAGTATTATGTTTTCTAGTTTTTCTCATATAAAGAATTAAGCCAAAACTATTCTAGATTATAAATTGTTTGACTAGCGAAAATCTTGTTAGTTTTAACGTTAACATTAATTTTTAACATAATTTTTTGATAACAATTGTGGGACTCTAAAAGGTTAAAAATGTATACCATCATCAAAAATAAAATTAAAATATTTACAAATTTACTGTTATCTATAAATAAACTTTATATTTCAAAATGTGCTTGAATGTTATTCAGCCAGAATTTAGGCAACTCTTTAAATTGATTTAATAAATGACTATAAATAACATTTTATTAGTTCTCAGTTATGAACTACTACTCAGAAATGTAGTGAAAATTAAATTTAACTCTGTGGCTGTTAAATGAGTTTATTTGGAGAACACCAAATAGGTAAGTGAGGACGTTGAACTTGATTAACAATGGGACAATATTGAAAAGGTTCATAATTTTGTATAGTCTAATGTTGAGCTAATCTATTCAAAACGTGTCCAACATGTAGATTTAAATTTGAAATCAGTTCTATGGATATTTTAGCTAAAATAAATTGAAGTAGTTAGTGTCACTTTTTATTATCCCTATTTGTTCAATAGAATAATTATGTATTTTAGCTATTGTAGAATTTGCATCTAATTTTTTTATTTTAACAAGCTCAGTAGTTATACGATCTTGTAGATTTTTAACGTAGATTCCAAAAACTGCAAATTTGGTTTATCAAAACAACTAAATTATTAAAGAAAATAATGCTTTTATTGAAGGTTTATAATTTTATTATTTCACTTAAAGTTTAATGTTTGCTCATTTTCGTATATTTCATATATCATTATATGATCCAATTTGTACGACGTGTTGACGAATCGCCTTGGCTTGTTCTCTATTCTCGTAATATGTACGAGTTTAATGCCCATGTTCTACCCTCTAACAAGTTGACATTTTCGAGCACATCGTCTCTAATGTTGATTTCAATCATAACTCACTTTACTCTCATGCTAAGGAAAGTCTCAAGCTCTACTATCACACAAGTCATTCTCATCATCGAACATTTGTCTTATAATATGATCGACCTCAAGTTGGGTGTAAACTTTAAAAGATCATTCTATTTAAAGCATAACGACAAAGCTCAACTTGAATCAAATCTGACAAATCTGTTCTACAAGTTCAGTCGTTTGCCATAATTAGACCATCTCGCATTGGACTTTTATGATTTCGATCAAATTTTACTACAGACAGACCTCATCCCGGTACACCCTCGACTTAGTACAAAAAGTCCCAATAACTGATACTAGATGGCACGCATGTCAATGTTTTTATTCGTGCATTTTTCGGTTCGTGCCGAAGCAGACAGATTCGAATTTGAATTTGTCCCTCTGCCAGGCAGTCTGATTCATTTTCGGTAATTTTGTTTGTTTGTCTGCCTGTTGAGACATCTACAATTATGCTTATATAAAAGGTTTTTAATTTTATTACTTCATTTTAAGTTTTTGTGTTTGCTCAATTTAGAATAATTTCATGCAATTTTGCACCGCATTGTCCATTAATATGATTGATTTACTTGACGAATTTGATATGATACAAAAAGGTTTCATATGAAGTATTCTTAGTTTCTTATTATGAACTAATCCAATCTGCGTAATTGAAACCATTAAATTTAATTTACATCATTGACTAAATCGTCTGTCTCCAAATAAAAAAGGTATCAATTTTTAATAAAAGTTTAAATAAATAAATAGATTTTTCAATAAATGAATTGTCTGTTATTCATGATCGACTGAGTTTTACAGGTTAAACTATAATTTTATTTTTTATTTTAAAATATCTTAACAATTGATTTTTAAAAATATTAATTTGTATTAAACAAAATAATATTAAAGTTAATACAATTTTATAACGGATTCAGGAAACTGAAAATTGAGTTTATACGAAAATAAATATGTATTTAATAGATGAATATTAACGCTTTTGACAAAAAAAAGATAATTTTCTTTTCTGAATTTTCTTTAAATTAATATTAAAATTATTTGCTAAAAACAACACAAAAATAATATTTTATAAACTAAATATTTAGTAAATAGTTTGATAGTTTTCTAGTTTTCTAGTACATATATATTTTATCGGTAAAATTTTTATTTGATTTCATAGTAAAAACAGTATAAAATTTAAGTTTCGAAAATTTTCAAATTGCGCGGTTTTAACTTTAGTACTGAAAACGCTCACCAGATGTCGTTAGTAGCGTACTGAGCATGCGCTTAGTGATTTTAGTTGGTGTGGCTGTGTTTGTTTATGTTCAGATTGGCCTGTTCGTGTGTGTTGCGTTTCTGTTTGTCATCATCAAACGATTTCGACTTTTCTTCTCGTGATTTTTTCCCTAACCGAATCTTCTCGTCACAGAATGGCTCCGTGTCTATCCAAAATGCCTTCTGTCTGTCTTGAAACGATCTTCAAGTACGTTCCACTGGCCGAACTTCTTCGTACCGTCGGACTGGTGTGCTCAACTTGGTACGCATCACGTCGAACCGCTCTGATGAGACGGCGACGACTGTTTATCGTGGAAAATGAACAAGAACTCGAAAATGCACTGAAGCATCACTTGCTCAGCTACTGTTTCCAACCCGATTTGATGCAACATGTTCGTCGTGATGATGGATCACCATGGCTTTCACTCGAAACACGCGAACAGGTCAAGTTTGATTTACTTGTAGTTGCCGGAAACAAGTTGACTACTTCTAGTACCTCATCACTAATTTTCATGACGCACATCACTCAACTGACTTTGTTGCTAAAAGAAGTCTCCAACTCGACTCTCACTCAAGTAATTCTCATCATTGAACATTTGTCAGAACATTTGATCGATTTGAAGGTAGCTCTTGGGTTTAACAGAGCTTCCTTTTTGAAGAAAGACGACGAAGATGTTCTGGACCCGAATCTGACCAAACTTTTTGACACCTTCCGTCGTTTACCATCTCTTCGCAATCTCGGGTTGGATTTCGTCGGTTTGGCTAGACATTTAACCCAATTGGCATTCCTTCCTCGTTTGGTTACTTTTTGCATTCTTATTGAAAGCTACGAGGAACTTCGCAATGGTTGGCTTCTGACTGCTTTGCGTCCATATGCATCAACTATCGATTCAATCAAGCTGTACAATGTTATCGATTGGGACGAGTTTGTTCAAATTCAGCCCCAAGAAGCGATCAAATTCTCCATTTTGGGCCTGTGGACTCCTCTGCGCAACGAATACGACATTATGAGACAGTTTTGCACTCGGTTCAGCTCATTAACTTCGCTTGGAATCGGAACTCCATACGAGGTTCGTAACAACATGCCAATGTCAATGATGTCTCGTTGTCTGTCTCAACTCGCCCAATTGGTTCATCTTGACTTGACCATGAACGACATTCCCCAACTAGAAGAAGTCCTGCATGATGAGGACGGTGAAGCACTGCCACCCGTCATTGCACAAGTCCACTCTGTTCGTCTACTAAATTTGCACTTTCACACGAAATCTCACCTCGACACCGAGAGACTTTTTATCCCCGAGATTTTCCCTAACGTTCAAGTTTTGGCTATAAAGCACAATTGGAACAAATGCTCAAACTGTCCTACTTTTACCGATTGTGCTCGTCTCTCTCGACAACCATTTCGTCAGTGCCCAAACTTGACCACTGTCGCACTTGTTGATGATTGTGATAACATTACCAAGATTCCTCTCAACGAGCTGTAATTTACCATCTAGATTTGCTTTGAAATTTCCACTACACTTCTCTTATCATCTCGTAGTTGTACTTTTTTTAGCTCCATTTTTCGATAATTTAATATTCTGATTATTATATTTTAAATAAAATTTCACTTATTTTTTTTGCCTTTTCATCACTTTGGTTATTGAATATATCGTTATTTGAAAGTTTGAATATTGTTTGAACAGCAATTTAAAAAGATTTTAAAAATTCAAAGACAAGTAATTCAAAAAATTAAATTAATAATAGGGCGCGCCGGCGTAGAATGTTTTATCAATATGGTTTTCAATTTTTAAAAAGGTTTCATTTTATTAAAAAAATTTGTTTAATCATTTTTTTCGAAATTTGACTAATGTTTCATCTTTATTTAATCCAAGTAATTCAAGCTAATTAAAGTTTGTTACGGAAAGGAAGGTAGAAGTTTCTGGGAAATTTTAAAATGTATTGTAATTTTAATAAGTTTTTAGGACAAATTCGTTATGTATCGCGTAACATTACTTCTAAATAAATGGTAATTAATTATTTTTAGTTTTATTTAGATCTAGTTTTTTATTCTTTTTAATTGAACAAACAATTCTTCCATAATCACAATTATTGAAACTGTGAAGGAACCAAGTGTTTTTAAAAAAGGTTTTTTATATTTCTTTTTCTTGTTTCATACTATTTCACAAAGCTGTTCAGTCAGAAGTTACACCCCATGTTGGCATTGTGATGACCGTACTCTCCGCTCTTTCTAGTGTGACTTTTCTTAATGATTTTTTAACGCTAGAAACGCCTGTCAAATCAGATTTGAGCCATCTCCCTGGAATCTCGAGTTATCAGATGATAAAGTTGATAAGGTGCATATATTTGTCCTCGATTTTCTCATTGATCTTTTGAGTTGCTTCAGTCGGGTTTGTGTAGGCTTTATCTGTACATATTTATCTCTGGAATATCGAAAAATGAAAACGAAAAAGTTAATTTTACTAGTACAAATGAGAAATATACGAAAATAGAATTTAAAGCGATATGCAATGTTTTGACGCATGGTGGCGCCACTCCCGCACGACGATTTGTTTTATGTTGGTTTGTTTTGATTTTCTTCACATTTTTGCGTGTTTTATCACAATCGTGATTAATATTGGTTTGATTTAAATCGAAAATGTTTCGAAACCAATTGAACCGATCTGGATTGATCTCAAAATCAACCTAGTATACAGAATCTAATTTCCAGCTGGAGCACCTTTTTATGTTCCCTATTCAAGCTTAATGAATCAACATCACTACCTATTTTGATTGTTTTGATTGTCCACAAATTGCCTAAATATCATCTTGTAAGATCTTTCTTCTTCGTCACTCACTTTTCCAACATTCAACACAATAACACGAGTTCACAAAGGATTTAACCGACAAGTGTTTACATATTCTGTTTACATATCTGCATTCACGCTCTGTTGGGCTCGAGTTCTCATGCCAATTTGTCAACAACATCAAGATTATTTCTAAATTTCTGCATTTCCAAGAATTTGAATTTATTACCTTAGTAATCATATGAATCCAGTCAATATTTATGTTATTATTCACAAATATTGGTCATTAGTTAAGCTCGAAGCGACACCAGCCTGCTGAAAAAAACTTGACATATAACCATAAAGCTTATGACTCGGTCAGGTTTTGATACTCAAATTGGAATGAAGCAATCGAAGTAACGCAAATCTGATGGTGGGAAGGTGTAGCAAATATGATCATGGTGTTGAGACCATTTATTGTCTGGAAATTGGATGTGGTTAACATGGACAAGTAAATGAGTAGTGCTTACAACAGAAATTACAGTGCGAAATTTCGGAAGTTTCGGTTTTTCCGAATATTTTCATTTTCTGTCGAAATATTATATCATATATGATATTATAGTTAGAAATATATTTGCACTACATTGAATAAAATGACTCAATAAAATTGTCCCTCGATTTGAGAACCAGGAAGATTCCATATTGTGTAGTTGGATATTACACCAAAATTTGTGGTAACGGAAACTAGCCAATTGGTTGGTTGGATCTTATCCACCAGTTGGTGGTCCGGGAAGATTCCCCAATTGGGTTTCTCAGAAACTCTCCAATTTGGTACTGGGATTTTGTCTTCCAATGAAATAGTTATCTACTGTCAGTTTTAAGTAATTCGAATTGTCCAATTTGTGTCCAACATCAGGAACAACCAATTGAGAGATCCTATCCTAAGTCTCAATGTGAAATCTTTCCGGTCCACTAACACACTTGGAACCAACATCCTAACCACGGGGAAAAATCCCCGAACCACAATTTCAAAGTATAAATACCACAACAACCAATTTGGAAAATGTTTCCGGGAACACAAATTGGTCGATAAAATCCAACTACCCAATTGGGGAATCTCCTCAAAACACCAATTGGTGGATAAGATCCAAACCCCCAATTGGGGAGTTTCCTGAACCTCATTTGGGGGATATAACGCAACAGTCCATTTGGGAGTGTTCCCAGACTACCAATTGTGGGGTAGAATCCATTGGTTCATTTGGGAATAAAGGGTCTGAAAATCCCTTTATATTTGTGCCAAAATTTTCGTTTTCGTTTCGGCTTCACTTAACCCGAAATTTCGTTTTCGGGAAAAGCCGAAGTTTTGAAATTTTTCCGAAAACGAAATTTTCGGTTGCAAACAGTAGTGAATGATCATGAGTGAATACGTGAATGCTAACAATGTCCAGAACGACCGAAGAGATATCCGAACATATACATACATATATGATCGAAAATGGGTTTGATTTTTTTGTTTAAATATTTTATTAGTTTCATCGCTTCTACAAAA